>OX451219.1:46086187-46280165 GCA_949628195.1 Phasia obesa | reverse complement strand
TATCTGAAAAATTGTCGTGTAATTAACCGACTCCGTATAAGGTGAAGGTTATCAGATCGTCTGAGTTAACTCCTACAAATCATTTAAATCTAAAGCGATTTATATTTATTTTTATTTGAAAGGTAATGCTTATAGATTAGTTCCATTCAAAATAGTTCATAATTTTAAAAATTTAAGGTTGTGCATCGTGAAAGTCATGTATGATTTTTACGTGTTTTTTGAATCCTAAAAGGCACCACCAATTTCATATTTTAACAAACTAATAACAAAATTACCTTACAGATTAGTGTCCTTATAGTTGATGTAACTTGGATATTAGGTATAATTTCAGATAGTCCGTTATGGCCGTAAGTATAAATATTTCAAATTAGAAATTAAACAGTGTCCCGATAGGTGATGTTATTTTATGTATATGGCCTTATCCTTTGAATCGTTATAGTCAGACACTTGATATTTACACAGCCTTCATATTGCTATATCCGCAATAATAAATAAAATTTAAAATTAAATAGTGTTCTCATGGATGACTTAATTTGACGTATACCTCCTATCTTTTAATATACAGATAGGCACTTAAAAATTATATAGTTAGTATTTGTATTGCTCTGTATGCTTAATAGCAATCATTGAAATTAAATGTTTTGGGAATTCAACTATTATTTTAATAATGTAATGCTAATAAACTATACTATTTTATAATAAATCAATTTATTATTTAAAAATATTTCACTGGTTCCTCAAGCAAGGAAAGTTTTACCCACATTTTAAGAATAGAGAAAATTATTTATAAAAATAATGATAACTCCTTAAGAAGTCCAACACAAACAATAAAGGATTTAAGAAAAACACATATTCGAAAACTTCAACATGATTTTTAGTTTCAATCCTAATAAGTTTGTTTATTTGGCTGTTCAAAATAACTTTGTTATTCCTACGACACTAGTGCTACGTTTTGTATAAAACCGATTTAAATAACCGTGCAAAATATTCAAAATACCAAACTTAAATTTTATTAAGAAAAAAAATTTATATACTTTTAATTTCACAAGGTTGTATAAAAGGACGTAGTTCCCCTACTAAAATATAATTAGAGGCTATTGAAAATTTAAGTTTTGAAAATTTAATTTTTACAGAAGAACAACATTTCTATATTAATAAATTTAGTTTGATCAATTATTTTTATCACGGCAACACTGTTAGCAGCAAATTAAAAATCAAACAAAAGTATTATTAGATTCAAACAAAAAAGTTTTTGAAAATCAATATCCCAAAATCAATTATCCCAGACTTGGCGGCGTGGTATAAGCGCACTCATGGAGACCTAGATGACTACATTACGCAAATGCTAAGTGGACATGTTTGCTTTAGGTCTTACCTAAACAGATTCGGACATTCGGATACTAGTTCTCTTTATCCTACTTGTGATGGTAACATGGAAGAAAATGCAAATCATGTTTTCTTCTTTTGTACACGTTTTAATAGAGAAAGGGAGATACGCCCTTGCAATCATAGGATATAGGGTTAATCCAAATAACATAGTGGCAGCTATGTTGTTGTCTTCTAGGGTGAAATGGGAGTATATATGTCAATTTGTAAAATTTGTTCTTATGGAACTACGTAGATTGGAGAAGGTCCGAAATCGGAATCGTTTAATATTTATGGCAGTTCCACGGGGACGTGTGGGTCAGCGTACCGAGGTATTTTAGCGTGTTAAATCCTGGCAGATTTTATGACCAGCGTAAAAAAAAAAAACATACATACATACATACATACATGCTTTTGATGCTTATGATCATTTAAAATTAAAAAGATTAGTAAAATGGCAGTTTTGTCTTAATAGAACTTAAAAGAAAACCAACAAATAATATCTGGTTTTAAAATATTTCTTAAGTTTTGCGTTTAGTTGTATTTATGGCACCCAATGGGTAAAACCGTAACGCTATTGTTTTCGTTACAATGTCTGTCCGTCCGTCTGTCAGCGCCTTTTATCTCTGGAACCGCATAGTGAACGGTCCCTTAGCTTAATACAATTTTTGGCACATATCTCTCTTGGTCTACTATTTTAAAAAATGAATTAAATAAAAAAATCCTTTTATTTTTCCGGTGCGAGGACAATTAAATACCCAAAATTCCCCCATTTCAATAATTATTATTTTTTTGAATTTTAATCTATCACTTCACATACAAAATGATAAAGCGTGATAGTTTTTTTGTAAATATAACCAATCTCTAATTATTTGGGGTTGCCGTTTACCTTTTTTGAATATAACATTATTTTAAACTTTTTAGTATTTTTATTTTTTAATGTTTTGAAAATACTCATAACCTTTGGTATTCAAATAACATTATAAGAATAGGGTTACCAAATTGACAACCCTTAATATTTTTAAATTAAATTATTAAAAATAAAAAACATACTTATATAAAGACTAATAATAATGCTACAATCAAATTCACATAATATAACAATTGTAAACAATTTCTTAATCACTATAATAAGTTTCTGAGTCTCAATCAGTGTTAATAGATTCATAAACTATTATGTAATTACTAATTTCTTGTATTATTTGTATTTCTATTAGATGAAATTTATGGATTAGAAGAAATTAGGAGTT
Organism: Phasia obesa; assembly: GCA_949628195.1. Taxonomy (NCBI): domain Eukaryota; kingdom Metazoa; phylum Arthropoda; class Insecta; order Diptera; family Tachinidae; genus Phasia; species Phasia obesa. Next base: position 46,277,550 of record OX451219.1, on the reverse strand, counting down.
TATTCATTAAATCTTGATTAAAATTTTCTCTGCTATTTTTTCGAGTTTGCTCAAGTCTGTTCTTTTTTCATTGTTTTGCGACATCAGAAGCATTCGCCCGTGCACTCACCTTGTATTACTTCGCCCTGGTTTGAAGCATAGCCTACTATTATCATACATTATCAAATATTAAAAATATCAACTGATAATTTTAATAAAAATATCAAATATGGATGATTTTTAAAATCATTAATTTCAAAACTTGGCAAAGAAAACACCTAAACCTTTTTATATATATTTTAGTATATATAACAGAAAAAAAGATTATTGATACATAAAAGTAGTTTTTTGATGTGACTATTTTTTTGGGTCCATAGAAGCTGACTATTTTTTTAAGTACATATTTTGGCTAAAAACTTCACAATTTTTTTTACAGTGTTGTTATAAATATTTGAATTTTAGGATTTTTTCATTGTTTCTGCTACATTTCTGAATAAATCAAATATAATTGCATGCATATTTATTGAAAAATGAATGAGTTTTTGATATTTATTTTTCCAAAGCCATTTTTTGATACTTAAAAATTATCAAAATAATTGGACTTTAAAGCCGTGTAACTTTATATAGGTATAACGCACATGAAAAAGCAAATCACCTCTGGAGTCGTGAGATTTTTTGATTTTTTTCCACTAGACAGTTTACTGTGAGACGCTTAAAATTTTTCACAGAAGATGTATGACTGTTGCCGCTGTAGCAACAAATACTAAAACTTGTAGGGTGTTCCGATAGTCATGTTATTTACGTATATGTGTTTATTTTTTGAACTGTAGGAGGCATACACTTAAAATTTGCAGACAGTAATTACAACTGTGTTCGCTATATAAACAAGTATAAAAAATCAAACCAAAAAGTTAAAGGGTGTTTCGATAGTGACGTGATTTGCATTTATATTGCCTAATTTTTTAACTATAATAGGTAGACTCTTGAAATTTTCACAGAAGGTGTATAAATATGAAGGTGTATAAGAAATAGTAAAAATTAAAGGGTTTTACGACAGGGTCGTAATTTGCACGCATATAGCATTATTTTTTGAACCGTAATAGGTATCCTCTTGAAATTTTTACAGTGTTGCATTGCCGCTATAACAATTAAAGGGTGTCCCGTAATAAAATGTTTTTCACTTATATTGCCTCAAGTTTGAACCGCAATATTTTCATAGAATTGAAGTCGGAGTCCCCAGGGTATTATATTGGGGCCCATTTTAAACTTGTTGTATACTTCAGACCAGAGCTGTTAAATTTTGATTACGATTAATAATCAATTACATTACTTTTCAAAAATAATTGTAATGACTACATAATTCTCTTTTGAGCCGGTTTGGAAAAGTAATTGATTAGGATTACTAGTAATGAAAAAATAATCTGGATTACTGAAAATTACTAAAATATAATCAAAAAAAATCAGAAGTAATCAAAAAGTAATCCAACTACTTTCAACGATTACTTTTGATTTCTTTTGATTATTTTCAAAAATTTTGAGTGTATATTACATATTTAATTTTAAAAAAAGTTCTAAGTAAATTTATAAAATTAGTTTTTTTTTTTATTTAAAAAATTATTAACACATTCAGTTATATAACAACACTAACAATTTCAGTCTTACAAAAACTATAAAGAAAAACAAAGAAAGTAAAGTAAAGAAAAACAAATACAGTGAACTCTCGATAATGTGAACTAATTAATGTCGGGGTAGTTCATATTTTCGAAATTTTTCACATTTTCGATTGTGATTTTATATATATATATATATATATATATATATATATATATATATATATATAGTTATATATAGTTATTCTTTCTAAAAATCATTTCTGCAAGGAATGAAAATGCAAAGATTACTACAAAAAGCTTTTTGTTATTTATTTGGAACATAAAAAGTTTTTAAAAATCCATTTTATAAAGAGTACATACGTAGTATTATTTATCGCCAAATCCCTGATTTGTCAGTTTGATCGACCATTTGAAATTCAGCCCATTGGACAGCTTTGTTAAAAATTTCGACAGCTTCTTTGGCTTTAATGTTGCTTTCAGGCGCTTCAATAAAACAGTCGTCATCATCTTCGGACTCTTCAATTAAATCATTTTCATCAAGTGGCGTGACGTCCTCACAAGGATTATTGATCCAATCTCCAATGTTTACAGCAGTAAATACTTCCTGAGGGCACAATGTCTGTAGAAGATCTGCAGCAGTATTTTCTAAAGATCTAACCTCTGATTGCCACTTTTCTTTTAAAACGCTCAAAGGAACATTAAATTCAGGATCGTCTTCATCATTTACCATATTCAAAATATTTTTCCAACAGTTAGATAAAGTTTCTTTACCAACTCGGTTCCAGGATGCCTCTAGAATAGAAAGTCCATCTTTAAGTGTGATTTTTTCATCGATTCAAGCAAATCCCCCTCTTTTGCAATAATTGTTGCCAGAAGACTGTTCCTATAATGAAGTTTGGTGATTCTAATTGCATTCTGATCCATTGGCTGGATCAGAGCCGTTACATTTGTAGGCATGAACATAGCTTCTATGGAACCATCCTCGGATTTAAGGTCGGATTCTGGTGGATGGGATGGGGCATTATCTATTAGGAGTAAAGCTCTTACTGGTAATCCTTTCTTCGTTAAAAAATTTGTCACTTTAATGAAAAATAAAACAGTTAGAATCCCAATTGAACTATTTGTACATGTTTACTTACCTCTGGCACAAAACAGTTGTGAAACCATTCTTTAAAACTGGAAGAAGTCATCCAAGCAGACTTTGAATTCTGCAGTTTACGGGACAGAATAAATTTTTAAAACTGCGAGGATTTTTCGATTTTCCTATTACTAAAAGTTTTATTTTATGAGATCCTGACGCATAAAAATGTTATCCTTTGCTTTTCCATTTTTGCACCTGGAGCGCTTTTCTCCAATGACGTTACATATATCTTTTGTGGGAGAAGTTTCCAATATAGACCAGACTCATCGGCATTATACAACTGATCATTGGATAAACCCAAATCTTCTATCTTTGCTTTCAATTTAATTTTAAAAGGAATTACGAATTGAGATTGCGCAGAAAGTTTTTCACCGCTTATCTGAAGGAGCCGCATTCCGTATCTCTTTTTAAATTTTTTTAGCCACCCATCGCTAGCATTGAAGTCATTTCCGTTTTCACTTATAACGAGTGATTTTTTAAGAGCTTGAGAACTTTTTTTTAAAAAAAACGCATAAAATTTGCAAAATCTCATCGGTTCTTTATTTGAAACGTTAGATTGGTCCATGACATTTACTTTTTGAAGATAATTTCATTTAAATGTTGACCGCGGCTGCGTCTTAGGTGGTCCATTCGGAAAGTCCAATTTTGGGCAACTTTTTCGAGCATTTCGGCCGGAATAGCCCGAATTTCTTCGGAAATGTTGTCTTCCAAAGCTGGAATAGTTGCTGGCTTATTTCTGTAGACTTTAGACTTGACGTAGCCCCACAAAAAATAGTCTAAAGGCGTCAAATCGCATGATCTTGGTGGCCAACTTACCGGTCCATTTCTTGAGATGAATTGTTCTCCGAAGTTTTCCCTCAAAATGGCCATAGAATCGCGAGCTGTGTGGCATGTAGCGCCATCTTGTTGACACCACATGTCAACCAAGTTCAGTTGTTCCATTTTTGGCAACAAAAAGTTTGTTAGCATCGAACGATAGCGATCGCCATTCACCGTAACGTTGCGTCCAACAGCATCTTTGAAAAAATACGGTCCAATGATTCCACCAGCTTACAAACCACACCAAACAGTGCATTTTTCGGGATGCATGGGCAGTTCTTGAACGGCTTCTGGTTGCTCTTCACTCCAAATGCGGCAATTTTGCTTATTTACGTAGCCATTCAACCAGAAATGAGCCTCATCGCTGAACAAAATTTGTCACATTTGAACATTTCGAACCGAACACTGATTTTGGTAATAAAATTCAATGATTTGCAAGCGTTGCTCGTTAGTAAGTCTATTCATGATGAAATGTCAAAGCATACTGAGCATCTTTCTCTTTGGCACCATGTCTGAAATCTCACGTGATCTGTCAAATACTAATGCATGAAAATCCTAACCTCAAAAAAATCACCCATTATTTGGGGAAAAGTTGTTTAATTCTTATTTTTCATTTCAAAATTAAATGTGTTGCCATTTTTGGCGTAAAAGCTATAAAGAGTATCCAAGATTCGGCTGATTATATTCTCGTCAGTTAATTCCGGCAATTCTGGACTTAATCTTTGCAACGCTTTGAGCCATTTCATTTTTACGCGTGGAGTTAGAACCGTTGCCGCAACTGCAATATTTGCCTCAGGCTGCATCATAAAATATTGTTGAAACCTTTCTCTTAGACGCTGTTCCATTTTCAAAATAGCAGAGGATATTTGTTGCAGCTCTTGTGTTCTGGTTAGCTTATAAAGTCTATTAATCAGTGTAACAAGAGTCGGAACAAGGAATCCTGTGTTAATGAAATGAATAAGAATTAATGGCGGAAATTGCTTTTCGTTGCAAACTGCCTAGAAAACCTTGGATATTTTGCAGACCTAGGATATTTCATATAAAATTTTAGGCTTTCACACACAACAAATATCACCAAAATAATTTTAAGTAAACAGTTTTTTGAAATTGGTTTGATCCAATTAATTTTTTAGCAATAATTTTTAATTTTTCACACATCAATGTTGAAAATTTTTAATTTTTCACACATCAATGTTGAAAATTTTTAATTCTTCGCACATCAATGTTGAAAATTGAAAATTGGTTCGTAACGTTACTTAGCACGACGTGACACCGATTTTTGATACATCGTTGTTTTTATATCACTAAGATTTTTTTCAAATCTTGCAAGTCTTAATTGTAAATGGAACTTACACAAAAAAGAAAACATTATATTCGGTTAAGTTCGGCCATGCGATAACCTATACCAACAAATTAAAATAATTTAATAAAAAATAGAAACTTTAGTCAAATGTAGACTGATTGCCATTAAACATTGGAATATGATTTATGATTACCCGAATCTGTTCAAAACAAAAAAAAAAATCAAAATCCATTCCAGCGATTCCTAAAAGTGTGTTTTTAGGTGTACAAATCAGATTAGGTCATTTTAAAAGTATTTTAATTTTTGATATTTTGCTACGTAGTGTTATTATAAAGACGACCGCTTCGCTAAAACTTTTGCAACGAAGGAAATAAATTTAAGCATTGATATATAGTATGCTATTAGTACCGTAATTAATGTTGTTTTCTCCTTGAAGAAAGTCCTGGGCCTTAGCAATAGGTTCCATTACCAATTTTTCATCTCCAAGTATTGCAAGTCCACTGGAGAAATATGTGGTAAAGTCAGCTTATCGCAGAGGCTATTTAATTTTTCTTTGTAGTAAAGTAACTTCTGAACTGCGTCATACAATGAATTCCAACGGGTGACAGTAGGTAAAACCAACGACGAACCCAAGTGCTTTTCAATTATTTCGGAAGACTTTGACCACGTGCACTTCTTCAACAAGTTGTTGCATTTATCGAATGTCTAAAAAATAAACACTAAAAAATGTTCACATTAAACAATAAATGTAAATACCATCTTATGCTGGATATATAGAGGCTGCTTAGTTTTTAAAATTTTGTCAAAATCTGTTGAAGCAAACAAATTCAGAGTATGGCTGCAACATCTCTGGTGTGTAGGCAACCATGTTTCATTATGAAAGACTGGCAGTTCGTCATTGATTTCATCTTCAAAAAAGTTATTTCCCACACCGTATTCCCTGAACGCCTTTACAAAATTTGAGCCGTTATCTGTAATGGTCAAAACAATGTTTGAGCTGTTTCATTCAAAATCAGTATTGATTTCAGTTATCATCTGAGATATATTTTGAACGTTGTGTTCTCCGAAAATTCTTCTGCATGCTAGAGCTGCCGATTTGCGTTCCAAATTATCCGTAAGCCAATGACAGGTATATCCAATGAAGCTTCTGTGGTTTCCCGACCAAATATCTGTTGTAGTGCAAAAATATTTGGAAGAAGAAATATTTTCTTTTATATTTTGCACCATGATGGTATATTTTTCCTCTAGCTTTTAGCCATGTTTGTCTGCTCAACACCTTCATACCCGTACCTTCAAAAAGTTCTATGAAGGATTTCTTTCCAAAATGCAAAGGGGCAATGTAGAGTCAATAATTGCGTTCAATAATTTACCATAATTTACGGATTGCGCTTTACTACCATAAGGACTACCTGACTTATAACTTTTATATTTCTCAAAAAGTTAACTATGCTTGAGTTTCAAATGTTTAATGAAATTGGAAGTCACTCCATCGGTTCCTCTAATCGCTCGATTACATACAACACATTTAGCACAAGTACCCACCTAATAATATATTGTAATTGAAGAGCAGCTAAACTAGTTTTGTAATTATTTTTCATAAATTTTGAAATTTCGTTTCAACACAAATTTTTAAATTTTTAAATATTTACACTGTTCCGCAGGAATTTTGCCTTTAACAAAAAATCAAACTATATCTATAGTACTTTACCTTTAAACACTAATATTAGCAATTTTCAAAAATATATGAATTCATTTATTAACACTTTTTAAAATTTTCGTGCATTAAATAATCTACATTCCATCGTTGTTTTGGCTTTCCATTGTGACTTGTATTTAATCAAAATTAATACTTTTTATAAATTTTTCCCTAAATGTGTCTTCTTTTTTCAGCGTTTTACAATTTGTAAACAACACGTTTTCAGTGATGCTAAATTTCAGAAAAAATCAAGAATTAAATCTTAATTTTAAGAACGCAATCTTAAATTTAATAATACTTTCTCAATATTATGATTACGTTCTTGATTACAAGTATGCGTTCTCAAGGTTTAAGATCACGTTCTCAAATTTAAGAATACAATCTATATACAATACAAGATTGCAATCTTAATTTTAAGGGTTTATGCTTGAATTCGAGAACGAGATTTCTACAATTTTGTTCTTAAATTTAGATCGTCATTTTTCTATTAGGGTATCAGCCGAATAATGCCGGAAATCAAATCCTAATTCAAAAAAGTAACGAAATTACCTATCACTTATACAGACATAATAGGGTAAGCAGAGTAAATAAAAAAATCCTGAACATAAATCAAGAATGTTGCAATTTAGTCAGTTCTATACAGGGCTGGAGAACTATGAAGTTAGAAATGTAATAAAAAATTTTTTTGATTAAATAAAAAAATTTATTTAATAAATTTTATATGAAAAAAAAGCATGAAGTGTACCAGTGTATCACTGATGTGTCGATAGTACCAAATTTGGTACAATTGTACCACAAATCCCAACCCTGTTTCACAAGGATCATTTGACATTTAAAATGTGGTGTCTATCTCGGGATTTGGAAGAATTTTACGATTTTATTGCTTTTAAATATACCACATTGTCTTAAAAAATGTTCCACAAAAAAATTTAAAAATAAATCGACATGAAATAATGCTCATTTTCTTTATTTCACAGTTTTGATAAAATGTTGACAGAAACATTTCAATGTTTATCCACAGCAAAAATACTTACAATACTACTTCTGCAACATTTTTTCATGACTTTTTCATACAATTTTTTTTATGTACAGTTTGACAGTATTCCACATGAAAAACTGAACAGAGTGCCAGGCTTAATATAAAAATAATAATTGACTTTACATTAATCTTAATAAAATCATTTAATGTTTACATTTAATGTTAATATTTGATCATGATATAAGAAAATTTTTTAAGTTGCATGTTTATTAATATTTTTTTTTACTATCTGTGCCCATCACGTCGCACATTGGGTTGAAATTGCTAAAAACGGCTCTAAATTCAGGCGTCAGAGATAGCACTTATTTTTTCGGTTAGTAGTATTAAGTTAACTTTAAAAAAAATCATTTTTGAAAAAAAATTTTTTTTTAAACGAACGGGGTGTTCGTTTGTCAGCTCGTATGAATTTTTAAATTGTATTGGAAGCTCCATTTTTAAAGATAAATGAATGAAATTTGGGCAATTTGATTTTTATAGGTTAGTAACTCAACATACAAAAATTCAACGAAATCGGTAAATGATTTCGTATAGATTTTTTAATTTAAAAAATTTTAAAGAAGAGAAGAGATAAATTTCAGCGACATAAGTTGCATAATTGGGCTCCTTCGAAGCTAAATCGAACAAAATATGTAAGAACGCTGACAAAGTGGTGGACACAGCTAGTTACGCATACATTATTTTCATATAAATTAAATACTATAAATAAATAAAGTGAAATTTATAATCAAGCTTAAGTTCGTTTTTATTCTCTCTAAGAAAGAATTAATTAAATTACAAATTAGGTGATATTATTAAAGAAAAATTGGGAAAATTAAATTTTTAGACACCAGCACGAGTGGAATGCACATTTTCTAGACAGCCATTTAATATTATCACCTAATTTGTAATTTAATTAATTCTTTCTTAGAGAGAATAAAAACGAACTTAAGCTTGATTATAAATTTCATTGTATGTAATACGTAAAACAGTTCGACTAATAATAATTAAAATTTTCAAAATTAAAAATCGCAGAGCACCGCGCAATCTTGTTTACTCAACAAAGTTTGGTTTGATACTAGATTAGTGTTAACTAAAAACGAATGTTGGAAGTAAAACAAATAAACAAAAAGTAACTTCATTGCTAACCGAAGGTTCGCTGAAGGAACAACAAAATATGGGTGGTAAATATTAAAGTAAAAATATTCAACAAGAGGGAAGCTTAAGGTAGTGGTAGACTTCGTTCTCACCAATTGACGATTGATAATTGAGTACAAGTTTTCTCGTATTCCTTTATCTGGGTTTGGTTGGTTAAATAGATGATGCTTACAACTAAAACACTACCCTAAGTAGATTAGATACAAGTAGTGCTGATGACGGACGTGGCTGTCTAGAAAATGTGCATTCCACTCGTGCTGGTGTCTAAAAATTTAATTTTCCCAATTTTTCTTTAATATTATCACCTAATTTGTAATTTAATTAATTCTTTCTTAGAGAGAATAAAAACGAACTTAAGCTTGATTATAAATTTCATTGTATGTAATACGTAAAACAGTTCGACTAATAATAATTAAAATTTTCAAAAATAAATAAATAAATTACGATAATGTATTTTTATTAATATTCATGGTTAGGATTTGGGAGGGCACCTTCTCTTCCACATAAAAGCTTCGAAAGTAATATTTTTTTAAAATTACCAAAAAATAAATAAATAAAAAAAATCACATTTTGACGTTTCGGGCGAGGGTGGGATTGGAGGGATACCTCGCCCTGCTCATAGAAACTTAAAAATTTTAATTTTTACATACGCGTATGGGGTCGAAAAGGTTATTTTAGACTCTCCTGGGTCCAAGTCTAGGCTTTTGAACACTCGCTGACCTTAAAAGTTGCTTAAGGCCATAAAATATTTTTCTACCAAGTCTGATTGATTTAGGATTACTCAATAACTTTTGAGAGTCAATGTAAAAAAAGTAATTTCCGGCTAGATTGCCAAAATACCCCTATGTGAGTCGTAGGCGTCCTGACAATATTTTGATCGATTTTGCTTTGAAAGTAATCCACACGAAATTTTAAGACTCTTACTTTTATGGTGATTCAGTTATGGTTTAGGTATTTAGTTCATACTTGGGATTTTTTCATTGATATTGAATTTTCATTGACAATATTTAAAATAATTGCAACGAAAAAAAAAATTAACTACCATTTAATGATTTTTTTTAGTTACAATTATTTTTAGCAATGGTAATGAAATGGTAATTAGGTTGTATAATTACTAATTAAAATTGATGGAAAAAATCATTGTTTCTATAAAACACAAATTTATGATTTTCACGAATAAAGTAAACTAGAATTAACCCATTTGCAGTCGGATGAACTTACAAAACTCATAAAAAATTCTTTAAACGGGATATATGTATATAAATTTCTGCTGCAGATAATGCATTAATTAACTTAAACTTTTATAGAAAATCCAGAATGAAAAAGTCAATATTTTGCTGTGGAATTATCTCAATACATACATATACATAGTTCAATTCTGCGAGTGGCGCTTAGTCTATCAAAAACCACTATGATGCTATCTGTTGCGAAAGTTTAGATATTCATAATGCAACGCTACTTATTAATATATTTTTCTTTGGATAGATTTTTTTACAAATTTATGGTAACTAATCCAGTATTTATTTGCAATATATTAAGCAATACATTGGATCTTATTGTAAAACTGCCCAAGTAGAAGATATGTTAAGTGAAAGTGTATCAAGGATTGATTCATTAATATAGCTTTGCATCATTTCTTAATTTATTTTTTGAATTTGTAAAGCAAACCAATTGCATACGATATTTTTGTTTTAAGTGAGGATATACAGTGATTTGCACAAATAAGTACATGTTTGTTTCATAAATGTAAAAGTAATAATGCAAATCCAAAAATTTTTATTGTCGCTTAATAAGTATCTAGTACTTATTAAAATTATATAAAATTTGTAACAAAATGCATCAAGCACCAAGAAAAAAATCAAAATAACTCTTATGTACTCAATTTTGTACTTCTGCATTTTATGAAGAATTTGAAGAAAAAAAATGAAGAAGTACGTTATTCTTTTGCTTTTTGTTAGGTTTTTTTAAGAAGACATAAGTTCGACATTATTTGAACAAAAATAAATACCTAACAGTAGCGGTAAAAACAAAAACCTGCATTGTCGGAAATAAATGTAAAAGAACGGTTAAAATTTTCCAAAGAGCTCAAAACTTGGACTGTGGACGACTGGAAACGTGCGATCTGGTCTGACGAATCCAAATTCAACCGTTTCCAATCCGACTGTAAACAATATTGCTGGCGCTGCCCTGGTGAAAAAATTCAAAGGCAAACTGTGAAGCACGGTGGAGGAAACGTCATGGTATGGGGTTGCTTTACGGTGCTTGGTCCATTGCAAAAAATTGATAATGTAATGAAGAAGGGGTGAGGATTTTGCTCATCTTCCCGATTTTGTATATAAGAGCGCCTATTTCAGCAGGATGGTGATCCAAAACACACATCCAAAATCATGAAAGAATGGCTTGATGAGAAAAATTTTCAATTAATGTAGTGGCCAGCACAAAGTCCCGACCTCAATCCGATTGAGAGTTTGTGGTCAATCACGAAGAGATGGTTGGGACAGTACCAATCAGCCCCTACCAATTTGGACGAGCTATAGCAGCAGATCCAAAATGATTGGAAGAATATTCCAAAAGTGGAGATTGGTGGAGATTATGCCAAATTGCGTAAATGATGTCTTTCAAAATAAAGGACTTTGGACTAAGTATTAAAAATATTATTATTCCGCAAGATTTTTCAACAGTGCAAAATTGAGTACATTTCGTTTTATTTAGTTTTTTCTTAGAAATTGATGCTTTAAGTTTTAAATTTTACACTGTTTTGTTAAGTACCTAATAATAATAAACTACAAACAAAATTTAAATTTGATTTATTACTTTTATTTCTATGACATATAAAGTGCTCAAAGTACAAACTTATACTCAGTTGTGCACCTTACTTTATGTATGTATGTTTATCTCACAACAAACTGCGACTTAATTCAATGGCTAGATATTTAACTTTTTTGACTCAGCAATGACATTAACAGCAATGTGAACAATAAAATCTTAATCATGTTAGTTTTGGTTGAATTTAAAACAAGTCGGTTAAGTCCAGAGAATGCGCTAAGGAAAAATGTAAATAAATTTTCTATTATAATATATATAAATAAAAATATCCTTACATTGCGAGAGGCTTCACGAAGCGGGATAAGATAACCATAAATTCCAGTTAGCTGAATCACTGAACAGTGCAGGTCCCTCGCAAAGTATAAATGCTCGACACAACTAGGCTTAATAATCTAGCATCATATTCAATTTGAGTTTGCAAAACTTTTAGATTTTGATATCTACAAAATAAAAATATGTATGCCGTTCGCATACATGAAAAGTTTTCCAAAAAAATTAATATTTTTGACATATATTTTCACATATATTTTAAATAAAAGAGGACCTAGAAGACTACCTGGAAGAACACCGCATGTTACGTCTGTCAGGGGGCTACTACATTTTTTAATTTGAACAAATTGTTTTCTAGATAATATAGATAATTTCAAAAAATCTCCTTCCTACCACTCCAACTATTTTTATTTTCTAAATCCAAATTACATGATTGACCAGATGAAATTTTTCTGAATAATAAAAAAGTACTCCCGCTACATATATATATATAATTGTTCACAAATATGTTCAATAACATTTACTACTGCTTCCTCTGTACCTGTTTCTTGTTTGAAACCGAACTGCCCTTTGAATGAAATACTATTTACTTCTAAATAGTTAACAAATTGATCATATATTAATTTTTCAAAAATTTTATCAAAAATTTTATTAGATAATGCAGCTTTAGGTACAGAAATAATTTTATGTATTTTAAATTCTTCTTCAATCATTTTATTAAACAAAATCTTGATGGCTTTTAAAACAAATGACTTATTCAATAAAAACATCTTTGTTGTTATATAACCAAGGACATAACCACTTGTTACTTTTTAAATTGTCTAGAACGTTTCCTATGTATATCTAGTTCATTTACTTTTTGCAAATTGAAATAAGAACTTACTGGAGTTAAAGTACCAAAAAGGTTGATATCATCACTGTTATCTATTACTAAGCTTTATCATAGTCATTCCAAATTATACTGCCATCGGATTTTACAATTTCTCCTAAACGTTTTTTATTACTTCCAAGTTTGAATCACCACCAAATGATTTTAAATTATCTATATAATAATCATTCATCAATTGCTTATTAGATATTTTGATAATCTTGCTTATTCTTTTAAGTCTTTGCTTTATACTATTGTAATTACGGATTTTCGGATTACGGTTTATTGTTAAAATTAACAATAATAAAGTATCCGTAAGCCAAGGACTTAACATCTTACGATTATCAATACTTTTTAATACTTCTGTCGTACTTTTTTTTATTTATTTATTTAATATTAGTCTATGGATGCAATCCTTACAGACAATTTAACATACATATTAACTTAATCTTAAGAAAAAAATCAAAAAGTTAAATTAGGAATTTAAAAAAACAATGATATTATGTTGAATTACTTTTACATTTACAAAAAAATCAACAAAATTATAAATACAAACTATTAAATTGACGACATATGTATACGCGTAAAATGATCAGCTAGGTCATAATTTGTTTTAAACAATTTAACAAAAAGAGGTTTATAATAACAAGTATTGCGACACGGAACAATAAATTGTATATTACTGAACAGAAATTCTCACAAACATTACCATTTATAAGGTTTAACATAAAAGAAACATTTAGCATAGTGCGATGGCTTTTTAGTCTGCTAGAATATGAAGGGAGATTTATTGCAGGATTCCAATGAAGATTACGTAAACAGAATAGCAAGAACTGTTTTTGCACTGACTCAATATATTGGCAATAAATATTGTAATAAGGATCCCATACGATTGATCCATATTCCAAAACAGGGGGCTAATTATCGCATTCGTGATCGAAATAAAACTCGTAACGAAATTAATTTCGATAGCGTAAAATTTGCTAATGATGTTACTCGATACGAAACGAATCGAATTTTTAGTTCAGTGTTGTAAAGAACTTAAATAAATATGAGAACATATGTATACATACATATATATAAAAAGTTACAAGATTTTAAACAAGTAAAAAAGCAGTAAAGCAGCTAAATTAATAATGGATTTGCCATTCGTCATCTTCTGATTTCGACGAGATTGAAAACATTAACGTCATTAGAAAAAGAACAATGTAATAAATGACCAAATAACCAAAGTTGGAAAACAAATTTGTGATGATATTAAAATATCTTTATTTAATAATTAAATAATATTTTGAACCATATATTAATACCTACATATACATATGTATATTACAAAACAAAAATTCTATTAAAAAATTCATATTTATTGAAACCAAAAAATTAAAGCCTCAAGCAGTCCATATTTATATAATTTATTTATTTTTATTTTAAACCTACTTAAGCACATGAATTTGTAAACACATCCCTGAATATTTGAAATAACATTTGAATTTAACGTTTCTTTAAAATACAACACTAAGTTAACTTCAAAATACAACATTGTATATCTTAAGATAATATTTAAATTTAACGGCCTTACTTGTCAAATACTTATTTTTGCAACCCTATGAGTAATCACTTATACTACTAAAAGTTAAATCCATGTACATGTAAATTTTGCTATAAATACCGCAGTAGTATGTAAGAATTTGGCAATTAGCATTCTGCCTCCCAACTGGTAAGATCATTGTTCGAATATAATTTCGCTCGTATACGAATGCGAGAATCAGCCCCCAGGTCTGACCAGTGAAACGTAAAGTTGCTTGGTAATATAAGGATCAGAGAATTCTTTTACCCACTTTTTATAAATGCAAAAACGCATCTAGCCTTATTGAAAGTCATAGTAATGTGTGCAACGAAGTTTAATTTAGAATCAAGTAAAATTCCAAGATCCAAGAAAGTGTCGACTAAATCCAGCTGATGTCCTCCCAATGAGTAGTTAACAGCTATACAACTATTTCTAAAAAATCGCATACATTTACATTTTTTTTAGATTTAGCTCCATTAATTTATTTTTGCACCATACATCAAAATGTGGGAAAAGTTGATAACTTTCGGAAAGTCATTTATAAACAGCAAAAACAGAAGAGGTCCGAGATGACTACCTTGCGGAACACAGGATAGAACATCAATGTTCTTAGACGTACTCATGTTGAATCGAACATTTTGTTTTCTACAGGTTAAATAAGACATTAGCCAGTTTAAACTTCTAAGGGATACACCTAATAAATCCAATTTTGTTAATAGCAATTTATGATTTACTATATCAAAAGCTTTACTCAAATCAATATATACAGCATCAGTTTGTTTTCTTTGCGAAGATCCAAAATTTATTAGAGTTGAAAGATGAAGAACGTTAGTCGTAGTCGAGCATCCCTTTCTAAAATCATGTTGGCTAGGTGATATAATTGTTGAAATCTGATTGCAAAGAAGTCGTTCAAGCATTTTCGGAATAGCACTTCCTCTGTAGTTTGAAATGTCAGACTTATTCCCAGATTTATGTAGAGGGATGATATACGAGTCACGAAGAATTAAACAATAATGTTAGAGGAGCAACTAGTGACTCTGAACAACGATTTAAAAAGCAACTTGACACCCCATCAGCACCATGATTAAGTGCCATTTTCAGAGCCTTCAAGCCATTAAATATATCCCTACTATTTCAAGTAGGAAAAGAAAGAACACCATTTGAGGCTAGTGGATAGGGATATAAATTTGTTTCATCATATTGGCTACTACCATAAGTACTGGCGAAGAAATCAGCAAACATATTACAAATAACATCATTATCACTGGATTCTTTATTATACAATTTCATTATTGTCGGGTAGCCATTGGATTTTCTTTTTGGGTTGACGAAGGCATAGAAAGATTTTGGATCATGAAGGAAATTAAGTTTCATTTTATTGATGTAATTATTATATAACGAGCGGTTTAGTAAGTTGTATTCTGCACGTCTTATAGAGTATTTCCATAATCTGTCATCGAACCAGAGATTTTGTAATTTTTATAATATTTGTTTTTCAAGTTTTGAAAGCTGCTTAGAATTAGGGGGGTGAACGATTCTTTATAGAAGGTAGTGATCATCAAATCTTAATCTGAATTACTATTTATAGATTTAGATAAAAGATTATTCCAGCAAGTATTTTTATATGCTCATTTAATGCGTAATAATTTGTTAGTTTGAAGTAGAAAACTCTTTCTGTTTTGCAAGATGTGGGGTTATATACTAACGGCATAAATGAAGTAATCAGAATAGTAGGATGATATCGATCTTCAGGTAAACTAACAGGATCCGAACGTGTTATTGAGCAATCATCGGAACAGTTAACAAAAACCAATTCTAGCAATTTTCCAAAGGCATTGTAAATATCATTCATTTGGTAAAGACTAAGCGAAAAAATATCCTTTATGAATTCATCACAGCAGTTTTTATTTTGTACTGGAATCAAATATGTACAATCAGTCACATGTTTCCAAAAAATAGACGGTAAATTAAAATCACCAAGAACATAAATAGAATCAGTGGATTGTATATATGAAGTAACAGATTCAATGGCTTGAATGTGTTTGACATATATTGAAGCATCAGATTTAGGAAGAATGTTTGAACAGGTAAAGTAAATTTTTTTATTTTTCAGCTTTACGACGATAGCAACAAGCTCAGTGTTAGAAAATCCAACCGGTATTAGTTCAGATGACAAAAGACAAGATACAGCAATCATTACACCACCACCTCTTCTTCCATTTCGATTGTTTGATACTTATCACAAAGTATCTCAGAATTAATAACATTATCGTTTAGCCAGGTTTCAGTCAATACAATAACGTGATAAAAATTTTAGCTGTTAACAAGCAAAGTAGACAATTTTGTGTTTAATCCGCGTACATTTTGGTATATTATATTAAGTTGACTGTTAAAGCAATTCAGCAATTGGGCGACGTTATTAATTCTAGTATTCTCCTTAAATATATAATCACGGACAAAAGTTGGCCAAAAATTGGGATCAACAAATCATCATAGAGATCAAAAGATACACCAAACTTAAACGAAGTTATGCTCCTGGATTGAGAATATAAAAATTTTTGTATAGTAATATTAGCTTCAGTGTTCAACATAGATTTAATATAATATTTAATGTCATCGACAGTTGGAGCAGATACAAAACGAGACACAAATTTATATTTCCTTGGTGGTAAAACATTTAACTGCTTGTGGTTAACATTGTTGGAATTATTATTATTTAACAGCGAATTAGATGGGCCAGGTTCATATGATATTATTTTCGGATTAGATGGCACAGATAACAGCTTAAGCAGACGAGGCATGAATATCAGAATTTAAATTATTCGTTGGATTAGTAGTTGAAGTATCTTCAGAGTGATTATGTGCAGAATTACTATGAATTACAGACTCAATATTGCCTTTAGTTTTATTTCTGGATGATTTTCGACGTTTAGGTGAAGATTCCGGAATTTAAAATTTGTTTAGTTGTTTAAATTCTTCAAATAAGTTTCCATAAGAAGCAAGCTCATTAGACAAAATGGACATCTTTTTTTGAATATGATTATAACAAAAAAATGTGATCAAAATACCTATTTTACAATAGGACAGCAAATGGGCAGACAGACGAGATTTGTAGGCAAGGAGTTGAAGAGGTAGAGTGTGTGTTGCATTACTATACAAATCTCGTCTGTCTGCCCATTGTCTGTCCTATTGTAAAAGAAAACGAAAGCAATTTCGTGCAGCTGTAGTTGTTGCAAACTAAAATCTCTGAACTTTATTACATAAATATCACTTCAAAAGCACAAAACAACAGTCGACAAGTTTTACTGACAATTATTTAATTTACGTAGTCAATCACAGTATTTAATAAAATAAACAGATAAATCCTTTAAAATATTTATTAAAAATTTTAGAAAATAGAGCGGCTATAAAAACACGTAAACACACGAAATTGTACCAAAAAAGCATTAAGTGTACCAGTGTACCATTGATGTATCAATTGTACCAAATTTGGTACTATTGTACCAAAAATCCCAACACTGATCTAAACTTATTAAATTTACTGATAGAGAAAACATTTGATATTATACAAAAACAATTTAAGTGATTATTATTTATGTAAGAGTTGTAGCTGTTTAAATTATTAAAATACTTTGAAATCATAAAAAAGGTAATGTTTTTCAAAAAATGTAAAGAGTTATTAACGTGGAGATTCAAAATCAGTATTATCGGCTGTATCATCATCAGAAATTTGATATGTAAAGCGTGCTTAAATTTTAAAGGCCGATGTTGATTTTAAATAAGACACAAATTTTTTAGGAAATTATTGTCATTTCTTTTTATTTTATAATATTGGTATGGTTCTATTATGTATTGAACAAAATATTGGCCAGATAGCTGCCACGACCTCGGTGGCACACCTCCATGCGATGCTCCAAATTTTCGATAACGCTTAGTCATAATTGAGTTTATATGCCGTTAATATGCCGAATTATCTCATCCTTTAGCTCATGAATTGTTGCTGGCTTATCGACGTATACCTTTTCTTTCAAATAACCCTAAAGAAAGAAGTCCAACGGTGTCAAATCCCATGATCTTGGCGGTCAATTGACAACGCCACCACGTGAGATAATACGGCTATTGAATTTGTCGCGCAAAGAGCCATTGTTTCGTTAGCTTTGTGGCAAGTGGCACCGTGCTGTTGAAACCACATATCGTCCACATCCACATCTTCCAATTCGGGCCATAACAAGTTCTTTATCATCTCACACGGCCCGATGATGGCGTCAGCCCATAAACCGCACCAAACAGTCACTCCTTTTGGGTGCATTGGTTTTTCGACACTCACTCTTGGATTATCATTTGCCCAAATGCGGCAATTCTACCATTCTGACCATTGACGACGTTTGGAATGACCATGGTTCAAATTGAGTTAGTCTGAAATTGAGAAATTTCAAATTAAATGCAGAAAAAAAATTCATGTTGAGGTGCAGTTTACATTCAACATCGGCCCTTAAAATTTAACCATCCTTTATTTACATCAATTTGTCCTTTTCGTTGAACCGACGAAGAACTAAGCAAAATAATATCAACATCTGCCATTGAATAAATTTTAATCAACCTTAGTGTTTCATTTTTTTTGCAAATAATTTTCCCCATCTAACATTTATAAACTTAAATCCAATAGTTTTAATAGATTTCGCATAATGAAAAACATCTAAAGTTTCTTTGTCAAAAAATCGTTTATATAAACATTTTTTAAATCTTCAAACTTTTTCATGTTTGTTTTTTCGTCCATAAAATTACTTTTTTTCTCCTTAGTGTTAAATCTTACTACAATAGACTTCCTTTGTGATAAAGTTCTACTATGACTCAAAATATAGGCCTCATACATTTATCTTTAACATCAACGACGCGTCGTTAATGATACAATCGTTTTGAACCCTGATATCATTCAAATATTTTATACTGGATTTGAAATTTCTTCGCGTAATGTTTTGTTTCCTTCTAAAAGATTCTTTATTTTTTCTCGTATTTTGCCTTTAGTATATTGTATATTGCTCTGACATAAATTTCATAGCACTCTGTATATCCAACTGATCTAATTTGACTTTTATTTCAGCAAGTTCACTCATTACATTTTTGTCATCTGGGGGCTAATTACGGGACTCGTGATCAAAATAAATTCGTATCTAAATTAATTTCGATTGTACGAGTTTTTCTGATGATGGGACTCGATACATTGCGAATCGATTATTTAGTAAAGTGTTGTAAAAGATTAAAAAAAGACTTTACCAACACTAGAAATAAGTAAATAAAAAACATATGCTTACAAAGCAAAAAAAATTATTATCAACAGAAGTGCCAATTTAATTTTGAGAGTTTTTCTTTTTGATTAATCGGTGACATGGACGCAAATCTATTTTTAACCGACTTCAAAAAAGAAGGAGGTTATCAATTCGTCCGAATGATGCTTTTTTATGTATGTAACCGCAGAACACAGCCATTTCTGAACCGTTTTAAAAATTTGTTTTCTTTATTTTTAACAACAGTTCATTATATTAAACAATAAAAGGTTTCCCCATACAACAAACATGTTTTTTACGTGTATTAAGAACCGTAAAGGGCACCAAATTAAAATTTTAAAAAATTACGTTTCGCTATAGCTCCCAACAGCAGAAATTAATAAAAAAAATAAATTTAAAATTTAAAGGGTGACCCCATAGGTGCCGTTATTTGACCTATATGGGCCTATCTTTTGAACTGTTATAGACAAAACCTTGAAAATTTAATTTGATGTATATGGCCATACTTTTGAACAGTTGTACACAGACCGCTGAAATCTACAAATAACCTGTATTGCTAAGTCCGCTAAAAGATAAAGGGGTGTCCCAATAGTTAATGTAATTGTATGTATGTATGTATGTGGCCAAACTTTTGAACTGTTATAGACAGACAGCTAAAATTTACAAGGAACCTGTATTGAAAGTCCACTATAGTATACAATTTGAATTTAGAAATTAAAGGGTGTCCCCATAAATTATGTAATTCGATCTATATGGCTCTATCTTTTGAACCGTTAAACACAAATACAATATTTTGGTGGAGTTGGAGTTTGCTGCACATTTGACAACTGCCTTACCACCAAAAATACAGTTGGCCACAACTTTATTGCTTTTGGCTTCCGGAGACTTTCAAAATACCGTCGGGAATGATTTTCCCGACGGTATCGCAAGAGTGCTGGAAGAAATGGAAAAGATGCTGTGTCCAAAATTTAGTCCCGATGGCTGGGATGAACCAAAAGAATTTTTCGTCAAGCTTTTACATCTTTTAACGGTGGACCATAAATTTATTATTGTTGTATTTGACCTAATAACACAGCACAACAAAATAAAAAAAATTTCATGTGCTCTTAAAACCACTATATAATTTTGATGTATCATGACTACCTTTGTACAAAAATGGTAAAATTTTTAAATTCTATGGATAGATTTTTTTTTAAAAAATTTTTTTTTAAAATTGCAATTTTTTTGAGACGTTTCTTCAAATAATTAATGATAACTCAAAAACTACTAGTCCGATATTATTAAAATAAATTCAGAAAAATTAAGATTTGCATAGCCTTTAATTCGTCTATATATCGCGTTTCAATCGGATCAATAGTATCGGAGTTATAATAAAAAACTTAAGAAAAAAATATATTTTTTACGTAAAAATGGCAAAAATTTTCGTTTTAAAAAAATCATAAAAAATCGAAAACGGCAAAAAACTTCCAGATTCATTTTTTTATCGCATAGCGACATATAATAGCAACAAAATGAGATATCGACCATAAAAATCGATTGATTTTTTTCGAATTTATTCACATTTTAGTGAATTCGCTCATTTTCACAAAATTTTAGTTTTTTGCTTGATATACGCATTATAGCGGGTTTTCAAATGTGTGAAAAACATAAATTTTCCAATTTCAAGGGGTGCATGTCGGATTAATGTTAGATTTGATGAGAAACTTCCACCCACAAAATTTTAGTCGAATTCGACAACGTTAACACGTAGCGCATAGGCCCCAAATCTGAAAAAAAAGCGTTTAAATCGAAAATAATTGACAAATTTTCAGTTTTTGCAAAATTAACGCTATTTATTTCCCCTTTTGCAAAAAAGTGGATCCTGGTCCTTAGGGCAAACACAATGAGATTTACAATAAGCTACATATCTTTTAAATCGGTTAAACAGTTTTCAAGTTACTTGCCGAAGGCAATTGACAAAAAAATGTAACTAAGTCAAATCGATGGAATAGATCGAAAATGCATTTCATTGTTTTATTCATGTATTTTCTTTTATTTTATATTTTATTATTTAAATTTATTACAACATATAAAATAAGGAAATAAATAAATAAATATTATAAACTACAAACTTTGGAATTTTCTTTTATGACATTTTCTATTATTGAATAACGAAGTGTTGCTCTGAATACTCCAGCAAAAATCTGCCATCATGTGAGCATCCCAGCGACCCTGGTATCTTTCCTCCATTGTCCGAATATCTTGGTGAAATCGTTCGCCCTGTTCCTCACTTAAGTCTCCTAGATTTTCAGGAAAACGATCTAAGTGACTGTGAAGGTAATGTAACTTGATTATAATTAATAAAAATAAGTTAATATGAAAAAAATAAAAAATTTACCTTACATTTTCTTTTTATCCAACGAACTATTTAAAAATAAAATTTCGACAACAAATTTGCTGTCGAATTTAAACTCGCATGGTTACGTTCGAACGTAAGCTCTCTATCGAGTGCCATCATCAGAAATATCGATACAACTTACTCGATAAGGAGTGGCAGAATCCCAAAAGTAAAAAAAACTCGCAACATCGAGTTAATCTGGCATGAGTTCGACTGCGAGAATTAGCCCCCTGGTTTGCATAATAAACATTTATACTCAAGAGTAGAATCATTGAGTAGTTTATCAATTCGCTTTTTATGTAACTTCGCACAAAAACATGAAGTGTTTTTTGCTTTCATCACATTCCAAAGCATCATCATCGTTTTTCAACACTGTCGTTTCACAAGCTGGACAAATTATTTTAGATCTTTTCAGTGATTCGTAAAGCAGCTCTGGGTGGAGGAACACGTGCGCGCGTCATTGTCGTTATCGTTTAAAGTCAATCAGGCCGTTCTTGTTGCTAGGCCTTCGAGTGTTTTACGTCTCACTCTCGCACTGGGTGATTGGCTTCCACGATTAGCTGTACTTTAGTACAGTTAATTGGTGGTTGCATTAATCAGCCATGTGCAATCGTTCTGGTTATAGTGTATAACCTCAATATTACAAGGAAAATTAATAAATGAAAAGAAACTTAAAATATATAATGAAAATAATAAATAAAATGCATATAAAATAATTTAAAAGAAAAAAAAAGAAAATTTTACAAACTAACGAAAACTAAAATAACGAAAAACTATAAAATATAAATAAATATAACATAAATTAAGTAAAGGCTTCATGGACTTGGACTTATTGTCTCCAGAAGCCTTTTTTTCATCATACTGCCGTTCTAGGTTGAACGACATAATTAAAGAAGAAGAAGAAGGTCTGTTCAGTAACTTTCCTAGCAGAAACTAACAACGAGAGAGTAAAACAGAAATTTGCAAAATTACTCTCCCAAATATGAAAAAGTAAATGAACCCCTTACTAGTAAGTAGACGGTGGCGTTGGGAAGAACTCAAAACATGTACTGATTTGACCATAAAATAGTACCTTTGTAAACTTAATTGTACTTAAATGACAAACATAAAATAATCTACCATTGTTAGCCAGAAATTTAATTTAAAACAAAATTATTGTTTTAAAATATTGGTTAGATTTTGAAAAGTTTTATGATGCATTTCAGCTTTAGATGTTAATATTTTTCGTTAGTCAGTGCTACTAAACATTCTTATTTCAAAGTAATTCTAAAATATTTACATTAATAATCTTCCAAAACACCTAAATATGAGTATTATTCAAAATATTTGTCGAATTAAAAGGGGCCTATTAATAAAAAATGAGTTTTGGATAAAAACGATTTTGAAGTTAACAAGACAATTTTTCTTTTCTTATCAAAGGTGTATTTTAAAGCTCACTTATGACAAAAGTAATGTAAAAGTAATGCATTAGAAAGAGCGTATTGTCTATTTTAAGAATCATCAAAAAAGTGAAAAGCGATTTTTTTCATCAATAGGTCCTATGAACTGGATTCGACACATATATTAAAATTGGTATTATATTGTACAAATACCAATTTTAAAAAGAGAATTGTACCGAAAAAAATAAATTTTTTTACTATTGAAGGCCAGTACGCACCTCGACTGAATTTCAGAAGTGTGTGTAAAACCCAGCCTGAAATTCAGTTTTGAATATTTTCAGGCGACTTTCAGTTTGGTAACACGCAGCTAAAAAGAAAACTTAGCGTAATTTTTGACTATTACAGGGATATTAAAACAAAAAGTGTAGACTTCTTACCCTCAACTAAAACAATGTTCAGGCAAATGTTTAGTAATGTAATTTATGACATTTAATATTTTTTACACTTTTAAAATATTATACTTTTCATTTTTGTGTTTATATAATGTTATTGTGTACAATATACAATAAAATTTAAAAAATACGACTACATGATTTTTTTACATGCGACCACATGATGAATTTTACTTTTGTAGAAATAAAGGCAAAAAAATCAAACCTGAAATTCCTAAAATGAAAACCTTACTTTAAAATAGAAAAACTAAATTTTATCGTACCCTCGCTGAATTAAATAATACTGATATTTTTCTTAATATTACAAAAATTTCTTTTTGTGTACAATTTTTCCAAAAAAAATATTTTGAACACAAATCCCGAACAGCTGATTGACAAATTCTTGCTAGTAAACATTTTACAAACATTTTTCTTCTCTTGTTTTACTCTCTGGTTGTTAGTTTTTCGAGTTAATGAACACTTTTCCAGTAACAATTAGTACTGAACAGAGCTTTTATTTTTAATTAAACGTTGTCGATGTTTTCCAGCCATTGTGTTTTACAACCACAAAAAAGAGCGCGTTTTAAACTCCAATACAAATTTATTGCGTTGTTTGTAAGAGATATTTCATAAAGTATATTACAAAAATTTTCACATTGTTTTTTTCAAGGAGTTGCCAGACTTCTCCTAATCTAATAAACCTATTCAAAGGACCCAAAATGATCTGACAAGTTGCGCTTCTGAGGATGCAACGACGCACACAGGGGTATTTTATATTACGCAGATCGATTGACTATAAAATTCCGCATCTTATAGTGAATTTTTAAGTCTATTGCTTCAGATTTGTCAGATTTGTTTTGGGACACTGTTAAAATCAGGAAAGTTGCGTAAATTGTATGCTCTTTACGGTTTTGAGAAGTTTGAAATATATTGTTTGTGGCTAAACGAATAAAGATTTTATATGGATTTTTTCTGTGAAAGGCTATATTACCAGCTACTTACAAATAATAGTTTTTAGAAAAATTCATTTTTAAATTTTTATGATAAACAATTTAGTTCGAAATTAAGAAAGGATTTTTTTTGTAAAAAAAGTGGAAAACTTTTTGAAAGTGAGGGCCGTGGCGATCTAAAAAAATCTTATACATCACTATAAAATTTCCCTTTGGACGTCTGCAAAAACGCGCAACGTTTTTTTTTTTTTTTTTTGAAGATATGGAGAATAATGGTGAATGAACAAAAATGTACTCACATAAGTTCACACTACATAGAGACTCATGCCCTCCTATTTACATAAATAACCAAATAATACCGCAGCTTTCAGACGTCAAATACCTGGGTATACATCTTGACCGTGGCCTTACTTGGAAAAGCCACATTGATTTCAAGTTAAAACAAATGAAATTAAAAGCAGTACAACTAAATAGGCTTATTGGCAAAAACTCCACCCTGAGCTTAGATTGTAAACTTCTACTGTACAAGTCGTTATGGGATTCAATTATGGGGCACTGCCTCAGTTAGCAATGTAGAAAAAATTCAAAGGCGCCAAAATAAGATACTACGTATGATTACATCTGCTCCCTGGTATATAAAAAATTCGAACATCCATAAAGACCTAAACATGCCATCAGTTAAAGCAGAAATAGCGAAACATGCTGTCACATATCTAAAGAGGCTTTAATCTCATCCAAACCCTTTGGCGCGTAACATGCTGAATGAACCTGGTTATATTCGACTAAAAAGAAGAGATACAGCTTTTCTTGGCCGTACATTAGATGGATGACCCGCAAATGATGGCAAAATCCGTGAAACAAACATTATTTTTGTCTAGCACTGGCTGGACTTAAAAAGTATATTTTATTTTAGACTTAAGATACGAGTAATTATTGTTAGTTCAAAAATATTGAAGATACAATAAATAATTATGAATCAATAATTGAACGTAGACGTTTTTTATTTAAATCATTACATCTAACACTGTTTCTACCTGACAAAAAAAAGGGAAAGCGCATAACAGTAATTTTACCCACCCACATAGCGGTTTTTACTCATATACAAAATAGTGTAGCTGCATTCTATATCACGTTATTTGATGGAGCAAAAATGAACCTGTCTTAAATAATTTTCAAATTATTAAAAACAAAAATAAAGTTAAAAAAAACAAATCTGACCTGCAGTTATCAGTTTACTATAAATTTTTATCATAACTCTTTTGAAGCTTCGAGAGTAAAATGTGAAAAGAATGTATATATACGAGTTATTCTAAATAGTTCAGGAATAAAATGCTGAGACCGTTGAAGACAAATTTCAATTTTTAGTTACAAAGTTGTGCGACATTTCAAAATGTCAAGGAGATGGTGATATAGCAGCAGTAAAGGACTGTTTAAAGGAACAGTGACAATACCTGTGTTTGGAAGTTCTTCTTCAAAACGACTACAAAAGCCCTTCGCTCAATTAACCGAAAGTAGTAAAAGAAGAAAACTGAAATCTTGAGAAATCAGTACGATGCTAAATTACTGATGCATGCTGCCCAAACACAATTATAAACTTGTGGGAAAAAGATTCCTTAAAGTCTGTTTAAAGAAATTTTGTGTTCTCCGACAAGAGCTACAAAACATGCAAAAACATACGAAGCTGTGCAAGAGGATAAAGTAAAACAGCAAACACTTAAATAAACATGCGATTCAGAACCCAGCATCTTCTTAGTGCAAAGGAGAAGTCGCTTTAAATAAATGAATTGTTATAATTTTAAATAAAATTTATTGTTACAATTATAAATAAGTTATTATTATGAATAAATTAATTATTTTCAAATAAGCTATGCTATAAAGAAACAAACTACAAAAATATCTCTTTATTAATATTCTTGGGAGGCGGGATTTATTAGGCATTGGAAAGCTTAAAAGTGAATATTTTTTGGAAATTGACCAAAACAAATAAAAAAACATTTTTTAATGGGACGTTTTGGTGGTGGGATTGGAGGGATACCTTCAATTTTTGTGGTTTTTAGGCGTATATAATCCTCTTCTTTTAATGTTAGCATTATTTTTCAAATATTATTTTATTTCAGCCAACAAAAAGGGGCGGACTTAATGACATTTTAGAATCACCTAGGTCCAACTTTAAGTTTTTGAACACTCTTTGATCTTAAAAGTTGCAATTGCTAAACAAAATGACGGGAAAATTTAAAAAAACTTGCATATTCAGAGGTAGGATTAGTTCTTCTAGGGGGAGCTTTATTCTCCTTCGTAGGTTTCTGCAAAATAAAATAAAACATACTTATGTATATGAATGACAAAAACTACCAATCGCAACTTATCTTGAATATGCTTGCTTTTTTATATTTCTGCAAAAAATAAATAAATATTAAATTAGAGTAAAATGCTTTAAAATTTTCCAGCCTTATTCTTACAAGACCTTGTAAAAATACGTTTAATTTTCATGCGCCAGAGAAAATTGTTAAAACTGGTTAAAATGAGAATGTATTGGTGTTTTGCACTGAAAAAAATCACATTGTGTAACATTAGTAAATACAAGAGCCTTTTGTGTAAAGTTTTTTTTTTATACAAAATAAACACGTTAATTTATTTTTCCTTCTGAACTATTAAAACTAATTTCGTATTTTCCAAATTAATAACATACAATATGCAATTTTTTTGTGAAAATGAAATAAATAAATGTAAGGTATATTGCTTTGCCTTAAAATAATTAAATGAAAGCGTGATTTATATTAATCTAATACAAAAACTAAAAAAAGTATTCCTTATATTTAAATAAAAATATTATTTCAAACTAATGGTTTTGGTCAATTATGGTTATATATTTTCAGTGTATTTATTTTATTACACAATGCGACATAAATCTGCTTTGTTGAAAGTTGGCATGCTACAGAGCTGTAAATAGTGATTGATGAAAATGGCAATAATCAGACTTTTCTAAGCTTGTCAAGAAAGAGACATATGTAGTACCATATTTTTACGAAAATCGGAAAAATAAACAAAACAAAAACTAAAAATAATGGAAATTTTCCTTTATTATTGCCTTTATTTTTACAAAATAATGAAACTAAAAAGCAAAGGTACATATGTATGTATGTTTTATATTTTATGTTAGAATAATTAAATTAATCAATAAAGAAAAATATAACAACATAAAAACTCTCAATTTGAAAACAACACCGGCCTCGCTTAATTAAAATTGCATTTTTAGCCGGCCTTCGGCCGTGTGCAAGGATTTTCTCCTCTATGGATTGACCAAAACCGGATTCGCTTACTAAAGATTTCTATAATAGTGATCAAGGATTTTATCCTCTATTGAATAACCAACACCGGCATAGCTTACTAAGGTTTTTCTGCATAGCTGGCCTTCGGCCGGCCGCAAGGTATTCTCCTCTATGGTATGACAAACACCGGCTTCGCTTACTAAAGATTTTTTTGCATAGCCGGACAATCCTTAATCTTATACTCCTGAAAATAATAACAATTAAAATAGGTATTTATATACATTTTTTTAAAAGTTAATTCTTACATATTGTTTCCCAATTCCACAACTTCGTAGGTTTCTGCAATATAAAAAAAAGATACTTAAGTATATGAATATCCTTGCATTTTTATATTTCTGCAAAAAATAAATAAATATTAAATTAATTTAAAATTTTCCACCCTTATTCTTACCTTGTTAAAATACAATTAATTTTAATGCGCCAGAAAATAGCACAAAAGAAAATCAATGTTTAGGAAATAACACAAAAGAAAACTAATCAATTTGAGAAAAAAGATAGAATTCGTATTTTTGCCAACCTGTTTATTCGCCGTTTCACCTCTTGGGTTCTCTTTGATGCTACTGATTAAAAATTTTATGTTTTGTTCTCTTTGTAAGAGTCTCGTTGAGATTGTGTGTGTACACAGATCACTCAGAGGTTTGCGTGGGTCTCTATGGAAATAACACAAAAGAAAACTAATCAATTTGAGAAAGAGACGGATACAATTCGTATTTTTTGCCATCCTGTTTATTCGCCGTTTCACCTCTTGGGTTCTCTCTGGTTTCACTGATCTAGAGGCACTCAGTAACTTTTTAAAGCCAATATACATAAATAAAAAATTAATGTCAACGTACATATACATATCCTTATAATAAAGCTTTTATTTTATAACTAGTAATTTATAACTTATTTTTATTCATTTCGTTTTATTTTCTTCTCTAATTTTTAATAATTTGCATGGAACAGATTTTGTGTTGTTTTTAATTTATTTTTCTTAAACTTAGGTATTATTTTCTTTAAAATATAGGACTGGATTTTAACTAAATACAAAATTAAATTTTTACAACTAAATTTATTTAATAAATTTTGAATAGATAAATAAATTTTGTTTAAATTATTGTTCCATTAACTGTACCCACACACGTTGTGTGTGTTATGACAAAATTTTGTTCGATTTTGATTGAAAGCAATCCAAATTGTAAGACTCTTACTTTTTTAGTGCTCCACGTATACGTATTTTCTTTATATAAAGGTACCCTGAAGTATCCCTGAATAAAATTCTAAAATTTATATACAATTCTAAAAAATTTTTTCACTGAAAATTGTGTTTTTACTGAAAAAATTATCCTATATTTGAATCAGGATACTAAGGTACCTCCTCACAAAATTTTGTTATAATCCATCCATTACGTTAAGGTGATGCGAAAACAGACAGACAGGAAAAAAGTTGCTGTTTTATTATAGTATGTATGCATATACTTATAAATATTTTAACGAAAGTGTTTGTTTGTCTATATGTATTGCAATTATTTGTTCGTCAGCTGCCATAACAAGTTTTTGAAAAGTTTTTAGACTTATCACAACTAAAATCACGAAAGTCGTCTTTGACACAGAAACTTATACATACTTCAGCCACAATTTGCAACACTTGCTACAACGGCAGTCATTATGCATAACTTCTTCATCATCGAAATCTGAAACCAGATGCTGACAAACTATTATAAATTCACCGCTTGTGTATCGGTTGCACATTTTTTTGTTTGCATGTCTGCTCATACTTTTTTAATCACTACCAGAATTGAAAAGTTTAAAGAAAAAAGAAAGAAAATAATTATTAATGAATAACTTTCCAGAGTAAAATTTAATAATATAAAATCTGGAAATAAGTATGAATTTGAATAACTTAATAAAAATATGTTTGACTGTTTTTCAGTGCAAACATGACAAAACTACATGCTAGATTAATAACTAAGAACATAAGTATATTTTAATGCTTTCTTCGATTAAGTATAATACACTGGTAGAATATGTTATATTCTATAATAGAGAATATATTATATTCTACCAGTGCAAATTCAGAAAATAACACAACATTTAATAATAGCACAGTTTACCCCCCATTACACATTAACATGTCTTAACAAAAGTCAAACTTCGTATAAAAAAACATTATTTTTAATTCTGTTTAATTTTTTATATATAGTTTGACTTTTGTTAAGACATGTTAATAGCAAATGATGACGGGTGTTTAATGACACAGTAAGACACAGTGGCCAGGTATGTCAACTTTTCAAAGTCCAACCGCATCGACCCACTCACTTAGGTTTTAAGAAAATATACAACTATTTTCACCCTATTCTGCAACCTGAAGAGCCCAGGGCAATATTGTTGACTCCAGACGGTTTAAAATGAAAGCAATATAAGAAAAGCGGTTTAACACGTAAGACAAGGGTAGATGTTCATTTTAAACGCCTAATCTGCTGACAAGTTTGTTATAAATTGCACAGCATAGAACTCGAAAAAATAAACAAGTGTTGAAATCACACTCTAAAAAAGTGATTGCGATTTCCGATTTAAAATCACGTGATTTAAAAAATTTTGTGTTTTCAAAAATTTGTGTGTGCATAAAACTTATACATTGTAATTATTTGTGATAAAAACGGCTTCTAAAATAACAACAAAGATGAAAGAATAAAGGGAAAAAAGGGAAAAGCATAAAGTGTAAAATATAGCAAGTAATATGTATACGTTGCTACGGTTGTAACAACAATTCTAGGAATCAATTGTACGCTTGTTCCACAAACGATACAACTATGTGTGCGTTACAACTCGTGCACAACACGCGAACAACCTAATCAAGTTGTTATGACGAAGAGAGCTATGGTAGCTGTTTTTTTGAAAAAGTGCTAAAGGGAAAATTTCGCGTCAGAGAAAGTCAAAAAGAGCTAAAAATAGCGCGAAAAGAGCTAAGTTGGCATCACTAAGGGTAGCAGTCTGATATTTAAGCGGGATTCACCCATTTGTTTCGAACAAAATTTTGTTTACTGAGAGTTTTTTGCAGCACATTTCTCTCATTTTAGAAAATTTGTCCTAACAAACAAACCTGCCACATGAAATGCAAACTAATCTAACAATTCATAATAATTTTACATGCTACAATTAATAATTTTTTGGGGTTTTTTCGTGTAAAACAGCATACAAAATTTATATTACTTTAACGAATGCATATGTTAATAGTTAAATATGTAAAGCACATTTATAAAAGAGGCTAAAAAAGAAATAAAAAATTTATTATAAAAGGAAGGGAGGGTTATTTGCCCTTCTTTCAAATTCTTTGTCATACTTTCAAATATTAAATGCTGAGATGCATTAGATATTACCTTCCAAATGATTTGCTTTCTATTAATTAATTATATATGTACATATGTATAAGCTATTGCTCATATCCCACCACACCAAATGTTTCGATTTTTTCTGAAGTCAGCCCTGTCGTAAGTAATTCGTTAAGACATTTCGGTAGTATGTCTGAAATTAGACTTCTCGTAACGAATTCGTTAAGACATTTCGGTTGTTCGTCTGAACAAAAAAATATAAAACTTTGATTCATACGTAAGTAAATAAAATTGTATTAAATAAAAAAGAATTAAATTAAAAAATAATAATAAACACATGCAAGATGAACAATTAAAATTGAATTGATTACGGTAAAGTATTGTCCTAAATACCAAATCGTTAAATAATCATTATATTCACTTAACTTTCAGAGAACGAAGCTTATACCGAGGTACCGACAGATAACATGTTGCGATTTTGTACCTACATTTCGTTACGATTTCGTAACTACATATCTTTACGAAGTCGTGTCAACCCTTTCATATAAAAATCGTTCGGTAATATTTCGGTTCCGAAATCAGATGATGACTTTTTCGAACAATCGTTACGAATTCTTTAAGAAATCGGAACATTTGGTTTGGTGGGATCTTACATTCACTCTTTTTCGTACTCTTTCTTTTCTAAAATAAGCTTTATTTATTCAATAAACTCCATTTTCCAATAACATCATTTTTTTTATAATTCAATATTTTGCAAAACAAAATCCACAATTTTACTATGCAAAAACTAATGATCTGACAACTTAGTTCAACTTTGACGCGACAAAAATTAAAATTAAATCAATTCAAGCCAGTGTTGGGATTTGACAATGCTTAAATTGTACCGTTCCAGTGATAAAATTGTACCAAATCAGCGTTAATTGTACCAACATTACATAGCATACCGTAGCTCGACATTTAAACATGTAAATCAAATCTTTAATACTAGGGTATTTTAAAACGATGATAATTGACCTTGATTCCTTGAATTTCTTTTCTGTGGATAATAGTTAATGAAAATCAAAGCGTTACAAATTTTCAACGTAAAGGTAAAGGAAGTCCTGCTGTTCCTAAAATAAATACCAAAAATCCCAAAATTGGTATTTTTAGGCTTTTGCCCATAAAGTCCATATATGGACTAGGGTTCATCAAATATTTTCAGCAATAATTGGGAATATGTACATATAGCTCTTTTACAGCAGTTTTCATTTTCCGACCCCTTTGGTATTTTAGGCTAATGTGAAAATTTCGAAGTAAAATAAATCAAATTAAAGGACCTCCATATTCTTAAAGGATCATCACTTTTACGTGAAATTTGGTTTGAAATGCAAAATTTTTATTAATACAAAATTTTTATATATTCCTTAAGAATTTATTTTATTAAAAAAAATTGATTGATGGCCCTTTACTAAAGGCAAAAAAACACAAAAAATTATCTGGTTGTTAATTCAGAAAAGATATCATATTTTTAAACAATATCTTAAATTTTGCTCGCTATCTACGAAAAAAAAACTTCAAAAAATGTACTAAAACTAAATATGAAAAATTTTGAAAAATCGAACAAAAATTGAAGAAATGCCAAGCTCTAAAAAAAATTGATTGGTTCTCAAATTTGAGGCCATATACCACCACCACTGGTAAGCTCACCACCACTTAAGCTCAGATGCTCCTTTGATATGTACTTGTCAAATTTTGGATCAATCGGATCCCAGCCCTTTACATATGGCCTCTTACACTGTGCAATGTTAGGAGAGGGACACACTTCAATTGATATCAAGTTTTTCACCAAAATCACCCGATTTTAATCCGATTAAGTATACCAAAAACCCTACGATTTCTCACTAGAATGAATGGAAAAATTTATCAGTCGGATACTGCCGGTTATCAGAGTAAATAATAAAAATCCTAAACATAAATCAAGAATGTTGTATTTTAGTTAGTTCTAGACAAGGTTGGAGAACTATGAATTTAGAAATGTAAAATAAAATTTTGATTAAATAAAAAAAATTATTGATTAAATTGTATATGAAATTGTACCAAAAAAGCATGAAGTGTACCAGCGTACCACTGATGGGTCGATTGTACCAAATTTGGTACAATTGTACCACAAATCCCAACACGGATTCAAGCTGAGAGTTGTCTAGGGCTGAGGGTTGTTAGAT
Organism: Phasia obesa; assembly: GCA_949628195.1. NCBI lineage: Eukaryota > Metazoa > Arthropoda > Insecta > Diptera > Tachinidae > Phasia > Phasia obesa. The sequence continues at coordinate 46,244,032 of OX451219.1, read as the reverse complement.
ATGTTGATTTCTCTCCAAACGTGGCGATTTTCAATCTTAATTGGCGAACAATTTGTGGTTTTGGCGACATGACGATTTATTTAATATTTGGCGATTTTTCATTGACTTTAGTTCAACATTAGAATCTGAAATAAAGAATATCAAAATGGATAAGAAAGTAATTGAAGTTTTAAAAAAAAAATTTTTTTTCATATTTAAATATTATTTTACTTCTGGAAACCGGAAACTTTCGAAACATAAAAATTTATTTAAAGTCCACGATCATATTTTTTATATCTACAGATGATTTTATTCTGGAAACTGAAAGCTTTTAAAGTTTACAAAAATCTTTCGTTGTCTTGTTTTCAAAAATTTTTATAAATCCTAACATACTTTTGGATACTTATCAACCATAATAGAAAATATTAACTTTTGTTTTATAAATATTATAAAAATTATGATATTCTATCTAATTATGCTGGTACTTCCAATGAATTTTTTATAATTATTTTTTACATACAAAGGAAGTTCTGAAGTAAGGATTAAGTTCGATTTGTTCTCTCTAAGTTGAAAGAATAATTTCAAGAAATTAGTAGATTAATTTTAAAGAAAAATTGGATTTTTTAAATTTATGTACATATATGCTGCTAAATAATTACTGGATAAAAAAATCGATTTTAATAATGAAATCCACCAAAACTCGACTGCGAAACACATGCTATAAATTGAATGAATTTCATGGTATGGTATTCCAGAGAATATGTTACGGACCGGTTGACGTAGCGAGGTTTCCGTCCAGCTCGTTGTTTTCTTTCTCTTTTCAAGGGGTTGCCTACTTTTCCCGCTAGCCGCGTATCCGAACAAAAAAAAAATTAAATTGCAAAACACAAAATTCAAAATAACTGACAATCATACTAATACCTCACGAACACAATTCCCAGAGACGGATGGTATTCTCTGGATGAGCCCTCCCAACCTTGTCGCGGTTGTATCCACAAACATGTCTTCACAAGACCCACTTTGTTGAATAAATTTAATTCCTATAAATATATTCTGAATAAGAACACGGTGACAAATTCCAGGTCTCCATTTATTATTATAAACACTATTTTTCATTGTTTTTAAGTAAAAATTTTACGTTTCTCGTGTTCACTAATCATAAAAAAATTATATATTTTGGCGGCTTATTTTCTATTTTTGGCGAATTTTAGCTATTGCGATTAAATTTATTTTTTTGTGATTTGTTAAAAATATTTTAAAAATTAAAAAATATTGTATATATTAGAGGCAAATTTAAAAAGAAAAACTGTTTAGGCGGTTTTTCACCCTGCTCTAAACTGTTGTAAATGTATCACATTTATACTACGTAGGTAAACATGTATTCTACTCAGATAAACTATTTATACCTCAACTATCGAAGGTCAAACACCTTGGTATACATCTTAATGGAAGCCTTACCTGGGAAAATCATATAAAGCTAAATTAACACAGGTAAGATTGAAAGAAGTACAAACACACTGACAAAACCTCTTCTACCCTTAGCTTAGCTTTCAAACTGCTTCATAATTTGATTCTTAAATTAATAAAGTGCTATGGAATACTGATACGGGGTACTGCTTCAACTCTGAAAAAATTAGAAGGGGTTTAAAAATTCGCACAGCTTCTTTTTGGTATTTTAGAAACTCGAACATTCACAAGACATTTCCTTTCCATTGATTAAAGAAAGAATGGCTCAATATTCTGCAAAGAATTAGAAGAATCTGCTACCCCGTAAAACCCTAAATGATCGTAGTTACATAAAAAGGATGCATATAGTTTCTCGTTGTCAAATATCATAGACATAGAATGATAGTACTGAAGATCAAAATATTTTTTTTAAGACTGGCTGCGTTTAATTTAGTAGAATATTTTTTAGACTCAATTTCCTGTTTATAACATCCATGTTATAAAGTAATATTCACGTAAATCCCAACGTAGCATGGACATATGTAGAATTTAGAATAATGTTCAAAGAAATGAAGAATAAAGATCCATGAACACAACGTTTCCGATGCGTATGGGAAATTATACCTCAACCTTCAGAAGTCAAATACCTCGATACACATCTTGATCGGTGCCTTACTTGTAAAAGTCATATAAAATCAAAGTTAACACAAATTACGTTAAAAGCAGTCCAGCTAAATTCGCTTATTGGCAGAAACTCTACCAGCAACAAATTTTAAAATTTTTTTGTAATATTTAATTTTTTTAAATATATGAATATAAATGATGTAATTTCCTATCAAACAAATAAGATTCAATATCATGTTTACGTTCAAAACTATGTACATATGTGTTCTTAAATATGAGTGTTCCAATGTGTATCTCACTTTTATAAATTTATGTTACGGAAGAAAACACAATTACACCTGGAAAAAGGTGAACTGGAGACAGTTCTAAAATTAACAAACGCCATTAAAAACATCCGATAAGAATTAGCTTTTTCGGTTATTTTTTATTTATGAATATTCCTTAAAAGTATTTTTAAAGTGTTATTTATTTTCTATAAAATAATCTGTCATAACATGATGCATCTCCGAAAAATAAAGTAAATCCTTTAATTTTGTTTTGTTAGAAGGTCAAGAAGCCTTATAACTAATTCAACGTTTTCTTTTGGATGAGAGTACAGGATCGGCTACAGAATATGTATTCCTTTTGTGCCTGCCTAGAACATTTTCTAGAACTGAATAATTTAATGTGCCTAAAATCACTGATTCTTGGTTTTTGGGCTTCTTCTGTTAATTCTCCAAGTGGATGAATATTCGATTCTATAATTTGTTGACCATGAAATAAAACTTTATGTACTGTGGGCGTCATATCCCTCCATGGATATAGGGAGACGAGTAGCTTAGATAATTTTGCTGAATATTCTCCAAAGCGAAAAGAATTAATTTTAGTTTTTCTATTAATTGCCATTAAAACTACGTTTACCATTCTAAGCAACTCCTTGTCAATGCCAGTTATGTTCGAAGTAGTTTCAAAATTCCCAAAAAAAATTTTCTAGCAGTGTTTCCATCCCCACTTCGCAGAGGTTTATCGATTATTAACCCCGCTTGTGCTCTAACCTCGTCTTGGATTCTACTTTTCTCTGAAGTTCATAGAGCTTTTAGTTTGTCGTTTCTTTTTGTTGTTTTTATTAAATTTTCTGTTTTACTTCTGCTCCAAAAATATTATTCTATCCAAAAGATAGAACTTCTTCGTTGACTACCGAATTCCGATTTCTTCTCATCACATATGGAACATTTCCAAAAACAAGATGTGTTATTTATAGCATTACTAACTTTTCCATTAATCATTGTTAAGGAAATATTAACACAATATTTTTTTATTTTTATAGATATTGGTTCCAATGTGCTTATTTCGTCTTTGATATCCTGAACTAATTTTTTTGTTGTAGTGTTTGATTCCTTCACATATTCAAAAAAATTGGCCTACAACAAATTTCAAAACCTGGGGGTGTGTTTCTTCATATATCTTAAAAGGTGTTTTCAAGTGCTGACGTAGATGAAACGAGTGAGTATGAACGAATCCTTAGTGGCACTAAGGAAGCCATGAATACCCTCTAATAATTTATTGTATTTTATTGTTTGTACTCACGAAGGGCTGATAAACCATCACATCCCCACTTACACATTAGTACTACATCGCAGTTTTTAACCTTTTCTAGTTGGTCAGTAGAAACATCGGAAATAATTCGTGGAGCCGTATTTTCAGCAAAAAAGATAGTCCAATACAAGCTGTTGTTTCATCAACTGTTATTGGAGTTGGCATAATCGCTTTCTTTTCTTCTTGAATAGACTTATATGATGGTAATATTGCATGTCCTTTCTCTAGTAAAGCCTTTCTTATTCTCATTTCCAACATCAGAGCAATAGCTTCTTCCTTTATAAAATTTGACTAGGATTTCGGAGTAGGTATGCTGCTAACAATTCGTTTCAACCGTTTTGGAGATGCGCTAGAAATAATATTGGCGATGTGTACTGCCTCGGCAGGCCGATTTTCTTTTTTTTTTAGCAATTCTTTAAAAGTATTGCAAACTTCATTTTTTGAAACTGTAGGAAGCTTTTCGCCCAACCGTTTATTCCTAGACTTCGAACTTAAATCTTCATAAGTTTTGCAGGGCTTTCCACCGATGTAGGTTGTGAATTTTGTAACAGTATTCATTCCAGTAAAATACTTCACTTTAAACTTATTTTTTCTTCCGCGCACTGATTTCATTTTTTTATAAAAAAACTTTAAATTTTTTTAAAGTTTTGCAGTACCAATGACAGCAACTTTGAAATTGTATGTATCCTTAATAAATTTCTCCGCCTTAATTCTATCAGGTCCCTTTGTAGTATCAGTCCACAAAAAGGAACACAATAAAATTTTGAGAAATGTTTTACTTGAAAAATTACTTGCAATATTACCATCATATAAGTCTATGCAAGAAAAAAAAAGAAAGCGATTATGCCATCTTAAACAACAGTTGATAAAACGAAAGCTTGTATTGGATTATCTTTTTTGTTCCTAAATACAGGGTTTCAGATTTTTCTACCGATCAACTGGAAAAGTTTAAAAACTGCGAAGTAGTACTAATCTGGTCAGTGTGACGAGGTCTAAAAATATTTAGCAGGTAAATCTGATTTAAGATAATGCTAAAAAAATGTTCCAAAAGATTATAAAATGCTAATTACGTATTTTCATAAAATCACTTTATAATATATCATTTGAATAAAACAAAACTGATTAAAAGGCAACAAGATATGTATGTGACTTTTTTTATAATCAAGTCTTAAACTAAAAGGTTTTCAGGCTTTAGATACCTACAGAAACTGTTTGTTATAGAAGGAAAAATAGTTTGTTCATGCAAACTTTTAACCCACAATAGAGCGTTTGCAGTTTTTAGCGATTCAATCTAAAGTTTACTTTTTGAGTGACTCTCATTCATTCCGAAAAGCTTAAAATTCTATATAGTTGGTATGTAGAAAAGCCCTAACTTAAATAATTGTAACTTTACAGGAGATGGTAAAGACATAATAGAAACTGTAATATTCGCAATGTAATTTGAAATGTACAACTGCTTGTAAAAGCCTTATTTTTTACACTATTGCAATACATTTTTGAGAGGTGGTGTATTTGTGTGAAATGTATTGGAATGACTGAAAACACAATACGAGTTAGGCCTTTCTATTCGGGACAATACATGCAAAAGAAAATTTAACGCTGATTTAGTGTGATTTTTTTTATTTCCTCCTTTCTGTGGCTTAATGAAAAAAAACTGACTCAGGTCTGCAATATTTTAAAACATTTTTAACACTTAAGCCCAGTACGCAGCTTCCCTGAATTTCAGTTTGCTATAAGAAGTATGTGTAAAGACACAGCCTGATATTCAGGTTTGAAAAATTTAATTTCACATTTCTGATATTTACATACAAAATGGGGAAAAAAAAATCATGAGGAGGCGAGGTTTAGGAAACTCCAGTAGCTTAAATATATGCTCGATATACATACATGTAATGGTAGAAAAAAGCTTTTGACTTCTACATTAAAAATATTAAAATTATTTTTGTCGCGCTCGAGTTTTTAAATGATATTTACCCCAAAAACTGAAAAAATCACGTTAAGGTTGTTTTTTGAGAAATAACGAATTTGAATTGCCACAACTTCTAAACGGATAGAGATATTCCTATAAATTTTTGAAATTAAATACAGTCAGATACTAAAGTTTAAATACACCTCAAAAATTGCATGTTAACAAAAAGGTTAGCGTTTCGGAAAAACTTTTAGTATGCAGTTTTATTTTGTCTAATAGATAACAAAAAATATAGACTTCACTACAAACATAACGGTAATTTATAAAAATAGGATAAAATTCACTGCACAAAAGTTTAAATACATTTGAATATTTTTTGGATCACCATGGCTATCGATAACTGCCTACAATCGGCTTTGCATAGAAAATACCAAGGTTTAGAAGGCAATATTTCTGACCAGATACTTTTAAAAGCCATTTTCAGCGAATCTTTGCTCGTTCTTGAAGTTTTTACTAATTTCCACTTTATTAAATACCAAACGTGCTCAATTGTGTTTAAGACTGGTAATTAAAGTGGGCTATGGAACTGTCAGGGAGCATAATAAAGCAATCACTCTGTAACAGAAAGTGCGGTGTGCTTGGGATCATTATCCTGTCAAAAGATCCAACGGGATTTAAGACCAAGGGGACAGATATACTCTTGTAAATATGATGATTCATTATGTCATCAATAAACTCCAAATTCCCAACCCCGACTGCTCCAACCGCTCCCCAAACCATCACATTTCCACCTCCATGTTTTACCGTAGGAATTAAATTTTGTGTTCGAAGAGCAGTGTTTGGTTCGCGCCAGACTTTTGGACATCCATCGTTTTCAAATAAAGAACTGCTCTCCAAAACTCAGCGTTTTTGTTTTTATACTTATTTGCAAACTCTAGTCTAAGTATTTTGTTTTTTCACTTATGAGTGGCTTCTTTCGAGAAACTCTGCTTCTATCCATTTTCTCGCAATGCTCTTTGTACAGTTCTTGGATGTACATATTTGTTGTAGTTATTAGCGATATCATCTGGAAGTCTCTGCCTGTATAATAAAGAGTTTTTAATCAAATGGTAAAAAAAATTGAAATATTTTTTTTATCGTACAAATTCCGGGATCGGGGAAAAAATGTCTCAAAAAATTGGGTTTTTTATAAAATTTGATACCGAAGTAAGTTTAAATTACATAAGCAAAAAAAGAATATTACCTTCTTGGGGAAAATCCTGAAAAAACGGTATTTTTACATTTTTCCAATTCAGAGCCTTGAAACTCTTTAACGAAAAGCTCTATCAGAACAAAACTTGAAACTAATTTATTCTAAATTTTATAAAGAATACTAAGTTAGGGTCGGCCAAAATTAGAAAAAAAATTTTTTGAGCCAATTTATGCCAAACTAAAAGAGATAACCTTCACATATAAGCACATTTTTATACATATTTTCAAGGTCTCCTTAAATTTAAAAAATCTTAACATTTGAGTTAAAACTTTTTATGACATTTCCAAAAAATTAAACATCCGATGTACCCAACTTTGAGGTCTTACCCAGAAGCCCACCTTTACCCTAGGGGGACGAGCGCTCGCACTCAGAAACACATCTGCTTTGCCTATGTGAAATTTAATTAAGATATCTTCAGTGGTTCGTGAGATGAGCTATATGGGTAACATAAATGGTTCGCATGCAATCTATGATGTTGCAGGCAGTACTCAACAAACCATGAACTGTTTAAAATTATGTTTCTGAAACGCAAACGGCTTACGCTAACATAAAAATGAACTAAAGTACTTTCTTAAGAATCAACAAATTGATGTCATGCTTGCTGATTGCAGAGACACATTTAACAACAAATAGTTTTTTAAAATCAATGACTATATATTATATGATACCAAAAAAACCCGTAGAAGAGCATGTGGTGGTTCAACAATACTAATAAAGGCTTGAATTAAACTGTATTTACTGTGTGATTTTTGTGAGGCCTTTCTTCAAGCAACAACATCAAACATCTGTATTGAAGAATTTCATCAGAACTTAGTTATTTCTTCGATTTATTCACCTCCTAGATTTCGAATATAAGAGAGTTAATATAGCGACTTCTACAAATCACTAACTCCCTGTTTTATAGCATCAGGCGACTATAACGCTAAACATACGTTTTGGGGATCAAGATTAATTACCCCAAGAGGTCGTGTTTTGTTTGACACTACTTCAAAAGTGCGTCTAAATGTGATTGATTTTGGCGTGACTAAGAGTATTACAAGAGAAATAATTAAAGTGCAAGCACCTTTAGAATTATCTTCACATCACTCGCCCATTGTGTATATCTGGAACCAAAAAGAGATCGTATCACCAATAGAAAGCACATGCATAAATTAGTTAAAATACAGAAAATATCTTAGCCCTCATTGCTCAAAAAATATTCTTCTAAGATCAACATTATTATTCAGTATGGAGTGGATCAAACCACCTTAAAACACCTGTCATACTTAAGCCTCCCTGAAAATGCAATTTATTTAAAATATGTAATTACAGCAAATATACCTACTAATATAGTTGTTGAGTTGCCACCCGTAGATATAGAAACACCAATCCCTCTCAGGATTGACGTACGAGATGTTGAAAAAGCAATTGCTAGTTTAATCTCTAAGAATACCTATGGTTTCGGCAAAACAAGCTACAAGATGCTAAAGTAACTTCCCCACGTAGCAGTAAAAATCATTCTTCTTCCTACTAATTAGGCTACATACATATGTAGCCTAATAGTATGATTAGATTTTTTCAGTGAATCTCTAAATGTAATATTTTCTACAATTTTAGAAATTCGCAACGAAAATGTTATTTCATCTACATATATACTTCAAAATATCCGAAAAAAGATGCACAAAAGCTGACCACTATAAATGACATTTGCAACAAGCAAATGGTCTAATATGAGTTATTGCTAAGGTAAAGCCCTCATTTAAAGAAGTCGAAAGGTATAAGAAAAAGATTCAAAATAGAATATGAAACGTTAAAAATGTATAAAAATTAAGATGAGTGTGGAAATTCTGTATATCAGTTAAGAAAATAGGAAATTTAAGAATTAACTTCAATTAAAAAAAAGTTAAAAAATAATAATGTAATAATAATTGTTATTAAATTTGAACCACTGCAATATTTGTTCTATTACACTGTACGCACTATGTCAGCTGACGTAAAACGACAACGCCTTACAAAATATCATTTCATTCTTCTTTAGTGCAGTAAAACAAAAAACCAAAGAAAACTAAAATTATATTTAATTTTAAAGTAAAAAGTGGAAAAGAAAGAAAGAAATTACAAGACTTATCTTTCTTAGGTTACATAGCGAAGATTTTTCACCATAGTTGCAGTATGATTGCTAAATTCTGGTAATGCTTCTTAATATATTGCGATATAAAAAATAGTACTATTCAACATGGATTAAAAACATAAAATTATGTTAATTTGTAAAAAGATTTAAGTTTTATTATTTTTTTTTTTTCACAAAATGGAGTTCTCTCATTTTCAAAAGCAACGGCTAAATCAAGGTATTTGCAGCAGTTTCGATACCCACAATACCTCAATAGCATTTTTTTGTCCTACGGTCCAAAGTTGTTTATTAGGTAATATTACAGTTTACACAGTTTGCTTACCGTCTTAAAAAAGATTTAAAAAGTAATGCACTATAGTAAAATATATTTTTAATTTAATTTAGTCTTTCTTAGTACCTGTAAAATAGATTAGCACACCTTGCGTTTCATCACTATACATAAGTATATGTAATTGTAGTCTCAACTTCTATTAAAATTGAGTAATTCGTATAAAAATGATCCTCATACCCTCCTGGCTCTAGTTTTGAAAACAGACATATCCCATTGGACCCACCAAAAATAAAGATCTGTCTATGTTTTAAGTATCATTAAATTCGATTATATAATATATGTATGTATAATATATTAGATAACATAACTTTATTATTAATATCACCTATGAGGTATCAATATACATCTGCGAACATTAAATTACTAACAAAATTAGAATAAATACCTATATTCGTTAAATTTAAACCTCTTAAATTCAGGATAAAAATGTATGAGCGGAATTTTTGAAAATAAAAGTGAACATCACTGAAAACAGCTGTTGTCATATAGTTTTACACATCAAATAGAGCGTGCTTTAAATTAAAAACTAACATATGTTATTGCACATAGATAAATAACATATGTTATGTTTCAAAAGGTTTACACTATGTGTATAGTTTTACATATGGAAAATCTGACATTCCATATGACTTGTACACTCAATGTAAACACACCTTAACAAGTTATTGTTAATAATAAAATGTGTCTGTCAAGGTTGCTTTAACAGTACAAATAAATGATGCAAACTTGAACGATTTAAAATCGTAAAAATTAGGGTATAAATCGTCCCATCGTCATCATGTCATTTTATGGACCTAAAATCAAAATGACGATAAATCGTCAAATCTGGCAGCTATGGCTTCTATACATATGTATTTCACAGGTTGCTCAGGCCAGATCACCACGAAACCTTTTTCGTGATTTTTGAGAAGCCAAAAATACTCTATAAGTCATAAAACTTTACAAAAAACAATGAAAAGTATATACATACATACTCGTATGTTAAAAGAATAATATTACAGAATATTAAAGCTTTAACAAAACACCAACAAAAAAACCACGTTTTTATTTTTCCTTACTGTCCTTCTACAATTGGATGGTTTTTTTTGCCATCTCTGAATGCAGACGTAATGTGTAATGAAATGCATACACAAGCCAGTGTTGGCATCTGTCAATGTTTAAATTGTACCGTCCCAATGATGAAATTGTACCAAATCAGCATTAATTGTACCAAAATTTGGAATTTAGTAAAAAAAAAAAAAACAAACAAAACATACATATGTACATGCTGTAGCGCGACATTAAAATAGGACAAATCATTACTTTATTTTATACTACGGTATTTTAAAGTAATGATTCCTTGAATTTCTATTTTTGTGTTGCTTATTTACTACAATTATTTTGCCAAAATCCAGCAAGTGCTTGAAACTCCACCAAAGTAACCGGATCTTAATCCGATAGAGTATTACTGGTGCTAGTTCCTATACTTCACTGGTAGCTCAAGCTGGATCAGCAGGAAATCTTTTTCCTAATTTTAGAGAAGCCAAATATATGGGATTTGATAAAATAACAAAATTCATTAAAAAAACAATATTTTACAGAATATTAAAAATACATGCTAAGCATATTTATAACATCTGATATTTCAGAACACTCCATTTCATTTCAAGATTAAGAAATATTCTAAGGTTTCCAATAACTGTTGTCATACCTTTCGGTGAAGACCGTCGTCACTGGCTGTTGTTTTGGTACGTTTGGCGAGCGCTTTCGATGTAAAGACAATCATTTTCAATAAATATTTTATTTACTGGCGGAACAAATCCAATCAATTTAATACCGTTTCCAATCACTGTTGAGATTTTCTTTTGCTGCAATAACATAAAAAAAGCATGTACCGTAAGTATGGTAATACTAAACTACAATTTAAAAAACATCAACTTCAATTAATGTTGAATTAAATGAAGTATTAGAGTAGCTAATTAAAAAATGAACTTGTGTTTACACTCCAACCTGAGAGCCCGCTCTACGGAGTACACTGGTTAAATAGTTCGTAGTTATCGTGTATGAATAATACTTTACTCACTGTTAATGCATTTAAATTTGATCTTTTTGCGCTTGATGAGGCATTGGTTGATGGAATGCTTGGTATTGATGCAGCTAGTTTAGCGATGTTGATAAACTGCTACAAGTATAAAAATAATATCGGTTATAAAAACACAATTTTTAAAACATTAAATTAAGTACCACATTATGAGATGCGAACATTGATATATGTAAGTAATTTACCTCTTCATGTTTTTTCCACCAGGTAAATGTTTCGCAGTTATGTTCGTAACTTGAATCAAAATATTCTTTAATTTCTTTTTCTATATAATTTATGTTGTTTACTGTAGACGTCACTTCTATAAATGATACAATACTATCGCGTATGTAAGAAGTAATGTTAAAATTAAACAAAATTTAGTATTCCAATATATTGTGTAAATTACTTGTTTTTTGCGTTACAAGACGTCGACGAAACATTGGGAGATACCTCATCCGCCAATTTCATTACTTCTTCCAACATGAATGATTGGAAATTCCTCCTTTCGGATCATCTTCGCCTAGCTCTTTGTCAAAATCCAGAAGCCGATAACTCGGCAAATAATGGCGAGCGAGGCTTTTTTATGTATTTTTTTCTTCTTATTTTTTAACTCTCTATAATTCGAGTAGCTTCGCTATACTACATTTAAGCAGTTCTTTCTTAAAATCGTAACCAAGATTGATAACCTCTAAGAGTAACTGCAATTTTATTTTAAATTATTTTCGCTACGTTTTACCTTCTTTTACCAGTCATACTTATGTTTTAAATAACGTCTTTGTTACCACATTAGGGAACTTAAAAAAGAATTTTTGAAATAATAATAAATAAATAGTAAACAAAATCAAAATAAAATTCCCCAAAAAATTCCTAAAAAATTATTACTATCCTCAAAGAAATCCTCAATCCCCAAACCGAATTATTTATCCCCATAAGTAAATAAAAATCCCCGATTTGGGGATAAATCCCCTAATCTGACAACACTGGTGTAAAAAGAAATTTCAAACGCATAAATATTTCTTTTTTTTTCTCAAAGCAATCCATATCATAGTAATTACTCTGTCCTGAGTAATTACAAAGCAATAATTCTTTTAGATTGGCGAAGACCTTTGACCAGCAGTGCTCTTCCTAGAAGCATTCCTGTTGTCAACCATATAGCAGACCTAACCACAACAACAATAATTGCACAAGTTATTCATAAATAAAAAACCAATTTATTTTAAAATTTCCATGACGACTACTTTTTGAAAATTTTGTGAGAGTGTGAATAATGCAGCTTTTTATTGATTGCAAGTAAAAATTTTGCACTAATTGAGTAAGTAAAGAATGTTTGCTCTAAATCTGCGTTTAGTGGTAATGAAAACGTTTATACTACCTCTAAATTCTTTTGATTGTTAGTGAAGATTTGCAGTTTATTACTAAGCTGCAACAAAAGAATAGTGCAATAATTTTGTTTGCAATATGCATTAGTAGTAGAACAATATTGATTTCATTCAAAATTTATTGTACCACCCCCATCTATGATCGATATAGTAATACAAACTCAAATAATATCACCTATCGGGACACCCTTTAGTTTTATATTGTATATTTGTTGTTATAGCAAACATACTGTGTACATTTAAGGGTCTATATATAATAGTTTTTTTTTTGTGCTACATAGTTCACATTTCAATTTTCTGTCTATAACGGTTAAAAAGTTAAGGTCATATAATTCAACAATGAGGACACCCTCGTAAGTTTTTTTTGTACTTCTTATTATGGACATAAGAATAATAGCTTAGTTAAAAAATAGTCTTTTATCTATAAGGGTTATATTAATCAAATTTCATTACCTATAGGGGTAGCCTTTAATTTCCAACTTTATAACGGGTCCGCCAAATAACTTTTTTTTTGAAAACGCTATAAAAAAAACTACTGAATATTTTCCCAAATTTCTTTTTTTATATGAAAGTACAATCCTATGGCTAATAATGGAAAATAATTTCATTCAAATGGCTGCCTCGGCTGGCCATGCAGTAGCCTACACGATCGGTCCAATTTTTAAGCACATTATTTATTGTGTGCAGCTGTGTTTCACCAATGGCTTCACGAATATTGTCCTTTAAAGCGTCAATTGTCTCTTGCTTGTCGGCGTAACACTTATCTTTGACGCCAACCCACTAATAATAATCCAACGGTGTCAAATCGCAGCTCCGAGTTGGCCAAACGACATCAGCTCTGCGGCGATAATGCCATCTTCTAAAACAGGGCGCAAAACATCGAGTGTAGCTTCGGCTGTGTGGCACGTAGCGCCGTCCTTTTGAAACCAAATGTTGCCAATATCCTCCTCTTCAATTTTTGTGAACAAAAATTCGTTCAACATGGCCTGATAACGATCGCCATTGACTGTAACGGCCACTCCTTGCTTATTTTCGAAGAAAAATGGCCCAATTATGCCTCTAGACCAAAATCCGCACCAAACAGTGACTCGTTTTGGGTGCATCGGCTTTTAAATGTATGCGTGTGGGTTTTCTGTGCCCCAAATGCGACAATTTAGCTTGTTTACATACCCGCCAAGATCAATATGAGCTTCATCTGAAAAGATGATTTTTTTTGGCAAAATCGGCATCTTCTGTAAGTCGATCGCTGACCCACTTAGAGAGGTTAAAACCCATTGGATGGTCAGTTGGCTCCAACTCCTGAACCAATTGGACTTTGTATGGCGTCATACCAAGGTCTTTATGCAAAATTCGTCTCAATGATGTCTCCGGAATGTTCAATTGTTGAGAACGACGGTGAATTGATGTTGATGGCGCTTCACGCACATTTTCTGCCACAGCAGCAATATTCTCGGGTGTATGGACTGTTTTTGGCTTTTCACGCTTTGGTTTATCGATGAAGATACCAGTTTCTTTCACTTTTTTCACAAGATAACGAACATACGGAGCTGATGGTGATTCTCTTCTTCCAAAATCCGTACGCAATTTTCGCACACATTCTGCATGATTTTCAAAGTAATGTCGCAATATTTCCCAGCGTTGTTCAAGCGTATACACAACCATATTCGTTCACCGGAAGGATAAAACTAATTATCTGTCAAATCAGACATGAGTTAAGTGTTACCATTCACGAAATAAGCACTAGTTGAAAAAAAATATGGCGGACACAGCAATACACATTCTGTGTAAGTTTTGAAATCCTATCTCCACATTTTCAATGATTCATAATATAACTAATTAATACATTTTTTGGTATATGAATTATCCAAAATTGTGTAATTTAAACGTTTTTTAAAATATTTAATAATGGGTGATTTTTTTGAGGTTAGGATTTTCATGCATTAGTATTTGACAGATCACGTGAGATTTCAGACATGGTGCCAAAGAGAAAGATGCTCAGTATGCTTTGACATTTCATCATGAATTGACTTACTAACGAGCAACGCTTGCAAATCATTGAATTTTATTACCAAAATCAGTGTTCGGTTCGAAATGTTCAAATGTGACAAATTTTGTTCAGCGATGAGGCTCATTTCTGGTTGAATGGCTACGTAAATAAGCAAAATTGCCGCATTTGGAGTGAAGAGCAACCAGAAGCCGTTCAAGAACTACCCATGCATCCCGAAAAATGCACTGTTTGGTGTGGTTTGTACGCTGGTGGAATCATTGGACCGTATTTTTTCAAAGATGCTGTTGGACGCAACGTTACGGTGAATGGCGATCGCTATCGTTCGATGCTAACAAACTTTTTGTTGCCAAAAATGGAACAACTGAACTTGGTTGACATGTGGTTTCAACAAGATGGCGCTACATGCCACACAGCTCGCGATTCTATGGCCATTTTGAGGGAAAACTTCGGAGAACAATTCATCTCAAGAAATGGACCGGTAAGTTGGCCACCAAGATCATGCGATTTGACGCCTTTAGACTATTTTTTGTGGGGCTACGTCAAGTCTAAAGTCTACAGAAATAAGCCAGCAACTATTCCAGCTTTGGAAGACAACATTTCCGAAGAAATTCGGGCTATTCCGGCCGAAATGCTCGAAAAAGTTGCCCAAAATTGGACTTTCCGAATGGACCACCTAAGACGCAGCCGCGGTCAACATTTAAATGAAATTATCTTCAAAAAGTAAATGTCATGGACCAATCTAACGTTTCAAATAAAGAACCGATGAGATTTTGCAAATTTTATGCGTTTTTTTTTAAAAAAAAGTTCTCAAGCTCTTAAAAAATCACTCGTTATGTACATAGGTATTTGAAATAATTTTAGCCCACTTACCCTTGGGATCTCTTAAAAACATTCTTTACAAAATTGAAAATATTTTAACACAGGTTTGTGGGCAATAGCCATTTAATAACCAGAATTCATTTTATTTAAGACAATTTTTGCTTTTTCTCTAACCTCCACTTTTGTTTTTAATATGTTTTCATATTCACTAATGTCCTTCTCATATTCATTTTTTTCATATTTTTGGAGTAAAAATAGTTTGTAATTTTTTTATTTTCCATTTTGAATTTTATTTATAGCAGAAAGGTTTAATTTTTAACCGACTTCAAAAAAAGAAGGAGGTTATCAATTCGTCTGTGTGTTGCTTTTTTATGTTTGTGCCTTCAGAACTCGGTCATTCTGAACCGATTTTAAAAATTTTTGCACTATTAGAAAGGTTATGGCTACAGATTTTTAAAGAAGTTCAAAATTTTAAAAATTAAAGGGTGTCCCCATACAACGTACATGTTTTTTACGTGATTTATGAACTTTATAGGTCACCAATTTAAAATTAAAAAACGTGCGTATCACTGTAGCTCCCAATAACAAAAAGTAATTAAAAAATAAAATTAAAAATTAAAGGGTGACCCCATAGGTGACTTAATTTCACCTTTATTCTCCTATCTTTTGAACCGTTATAGACAAACACTTGAAAGTTGCACAGAATGTTCGTTACTATGTCTGTTATAATAAGTATAAATATTTTAAATTAGAAATTAAAGGGTGTCCCATTAGTTGGTTTATTTTGATATATATATGGCCAAACTTTTGAACCGTTATAGACAGACAGTTGAAATTTAAAAAGAACTTGTATTGCTAAGTCCGCTAAAATAACAAGTGTAAAATATGAATTTGGAAATTAAAGGGTGTCCAAATAGTTAATGTAAAAGTAATATATATGGCCAAACTTTTCAACTCTTATAGATAGACAGTTGAAATTTACAAAGAACCTATATTGCTTAGTCCGTTATTACAACAAGTATAATATTTGGATCTATAAATTAAAGGGTGTCCCCATTATTGATGTAGTTTGATCATTATGTACTCATCTTTGGAACCGTTATAAACAAACACTTGAATAATAGACAGAATGTTCACTACTTACAACAAGTATAAATATTTAAAATTGGAAATTAAAGGGTGTCCCAATAGTTGATGTAATTTGATGCATATGGACACAAAATTAAAATTTAAAAAGAATCTGTATGACAAAGTCCTCTTTAAAAAGTATTTATATTAAAACTTTAATTTAAAGGGTGTCCCAATAGGTGACGTCATTTGATATATATCACCCTATCTTTTAAACAGTTATTAATAAACACTTAACAATTAGACAGGATGTCCATTACTATATCTGTTATAATAAGTATAAATATTCAAAATTATAAATTACAGGGTGTCGCATTAGTTTATGTAATTTGATGTATATGACCAAACTTTTAAACCGTTACAGACAGACGGTTGAAATTTACAATGAACCTGTATTGCTACGACCGCTATAACTAGTATAAAATTTGAATCAGGAAATTACAGGGTGTCGCAATAGTTACCGTCTTAAAAAAACATGATTTTAAGTTGGTCTGTTTTGAAGTCGGTTTTTTTTTGCAAGAATTATTGACAAAAAGAACCAACGAACGCCAATTTGTGTTCTTAGTAACGTACAATTGAAATACATAGTAGTTGCTATCATGGCATATTATTCTGTCATGGTTGCTATTATAAGTTTAGATTTTACTATTTATGGTCTTTTCGATCATAAAATGGCATGCTGATGATTTGGCGTTTTTCTCCTCATTTGTCGTGATCGAATATAATACATAATTGTTTTTACAATTAAATTAATGCAATGTAGGAC
This sequence comes from Phasia obesa, assembly GCA_949628195.1. Lineage (NCBI taxonomy): Eukaryota > Metazoa > Arthropoda > Insecta > Diptera > Tachinidae > Phasia > Phasia obesa. The sequence continues at coordinate 46,226,644 of OX451219.1, read as the reverse complement.
AAATTTTCTATTAATTCACTCAATACATTTTATATTTAAAAGAAGTTGCAACGTCATTTGGATTATTTGCAAATAGTGTCGTTAATCAGGCATTGCTTTCGTGAGTTAACTATTTGCAAATAAAAAATCACTTCACAAACTTACTGTTTGCGTATACAATTTACAAGCTAAGGCCAAATTCATCAAAACCAGGACTTCTAGTAGATATTGTAAAACAAACATTATGTAAACTTTAAGTGCCTGCCTATTACGGTTCAAAAAATACGGTCTTAACGTGAAAACCACGTTACTATCAAAAAACCGTATAATTTTTAGAAATTGTTGTTGTAACGGCCATAGTAATACAGCTTTCGTGAACATTTTAAGAGTCTAACTTTTCGGTTTCCTTTGATAAAGGGCGGTGACAGACGGAAAAACATTTTAGAGAAAATACTAATATGGGAATATGTTATGTCAAACAAAAACTATCAATTGGTTTTGAAATGTAGTCAGATTATTTCTCTTAATGTTTGCGCATTATTTTATACATGTATGTATAAATAAAGAAAATAAAATTAGTTTTAAATAAAAAAACTAATTTTATTTAGTTTCAAATAAAAACATCCTGTCTGTTAAAATAGGTTTTAAATGAAAAATTCGTAATAACCCATTTTAATTTTAAAATTGATATGCAGGACTCTGTGCTTAATTCTAGTTTAGCAAAGCTGCAATTTAAACAAAAATTATCCAGGGTGATAGAGAATTGAAAAATAATAAAAAAAATGGAAAATGAAAAAACTGCGGTCTAAGGGCTAGTTTCCGAGTTATGGGCCTCTGAATTTTTCATATGAAACTGTGATTGTGTACTAAATTTTTAAAATTAGGTTAATATGGGTATCAATTTAAATAACAAATTTTAAATTAATATGGGTATCAATCTAAAGCTTGTGGACCTATCTATTAGGTGGTGCTAAAACAAAAAAAAAATTAATTATTAAAGCGAAAATAAAATTATTAAGCGAAGCCGGTGTTGGTCATACCATAGAGGAGAAATTCCTTGCGCCCAGCCGAAGGCCGGCTATGCAGGAAACTTTAGGAAGCGAAGCCGGTGTTGGTTATACCATAGAGGATAAAATCCTTGCGCCCGGCCGAAGGCCGACTATGCAGGAAACCTTTAGTAAGCGAAGCCGGTGTTGGGTATTCCACAGAGGAGAAAATATTTGCGCCTGGCCGAAGGCCGGCTATGCAGAAAACCTTAAGTAAATGAAGCCAGTAAAAAAAAATATATCATATGCAACTCAAGTGCGGACGCGTTTTTTTTTAAGCTCTCGCATTAACAAAAAACAAAACATACATTGTGTGAACAATTTAAAACAAAAACAAAAAACAAACCTGTTATAATACAACAACAAAGTTGTTTGTAAAATATTTGTTTTCTTTTTTTCCCCTTTTCTTTATTTTGTACAACGGCATATTGAATTGCTACTTTTAAAATAAAATAAAAACAATAAAGGCTAATGAGCCTGTTTAATTTAAGCAACAAAAATGTTGACAATGTTGCAATAAATAAAAACAAAAAAACTAGTGACTATTTGTGTTTAAATGCCACGCCAGTATTACGTGCACAATCTTGTTCTTCACTTTTACTAAGCGATGACAATAAAATAAATACAAACAAATCGCCTTCTGAACACAGTGTTGCCAAAGATAATATGGATAGTGTAGAAAAACCCAAGACGCAAGTGGGAATGGACAGATACATAACTGTATTGAAAAGAGGTCGAAGCCCTAAATCTTCGCAGATTGCACCAATGGCTAAAGTACAAAAAGACAAGGACTCTACCGGAATAAATTCCCATAATCGTTTTGCTATCTTGGATAGTGAAACGAGTGTACATAAAACGGCAATTAAGTCATTCAAACCACCTCCAGTTTATTTAAGGGAGAAAAATTCAAATGATTTAATAAAAAATTTAATTACAATTATTGGCGAGAACTCATTTTATGTAATTCCCATAAAGCGCGGTGATGAGACAAAAATACAATTTATTGATGAAAGTAGTTATCGTAAAGCAGTAAGCGAGTTTGAAAACTGCAAAAAGAACTTTTATACCTATCAGTTGAAGAGTAGCAAAGGTCTACAGGTAGTCATTAAAGGTGTAGATTCATACGTTGATCCAGCTGAAATAAGAGCCGGACTCCAAAAAGCGGGTTTTAAAATAAAAAGTGTAGATAATCTCCGTAATCGGGAACGTGTCCCCCAACCACTATTTCGCGTTGAACTGGAACCTGGAGATATCAGATTGAAGAAGAACGAAATGCACCCCATTTACAATCTGAAATACCTGTTACACCGTAAAATAACTGTACAGGAGCCGCATAAGCGTCCAGGACCTGTCCAGTGTCTAAATTGTCAAGAATATGGTCATACTAGGGCTTACTGTAAGTTGCCTCCGGTTTGCGTTGTATGTGGCGAGCTACATTGTTCCGCCCAATGCGACAAAGCAAGGGATGATTCGAAAGTAAAAAATGTAGCAATTGCGGTGGAAACCACACTGCTAACTACAGAGGCTGTCCAGTTTTTTCCATGGTAAGGAAAACCACTCAAAAACTAAATACTCCTGCTAAGCACCAACAATATCGAGCAAATGCTCATTATCCTCAGTTAGCCCAACCAACAACACAACATGTTTCATACGCTGATATGTTAAAAACCAATCATACTGCAGTACATAAAGCGACACCGACAACTAACTCTACTCCTAATTTGCAATCGCATCCTAAAGAACAAGACCCATCTGGTAATTTTAATCGCCTCGAAGCAAGCATCGAGACGTTAGTGCATTCGATAAACAGTTTTATGAGCTCTATGAGCAGCATGATGCAAGAAATGGTACGCATGCAATCTACTATGTTGCAGGCGTTACTTAACAAACCATGAACTGTTTAAAAATATGTTTCTGGAACGCAAACGGCTTGCGCCAACACAAAAATGAACTTGAGTACTTCCTTAAGAAGGAACTAATTGATGTCATGCTGGTTGCAGAGACTCACTTAACAACAAATAGCCTTTTTAAAATAAATGGCTATATATTATATGACACCAAAGACCCCCGTGGCAGAGCATGTGGTGGTTCAGCAATACTAATAAAGGCTCGAATCAAACATTATTTACTGTGTGATTTTTGTGAAGATTACCTACAAGCAACAAACATCTGTATTGAAGAATTTCATCAAAACTTAGTTATTTCTTCGATTTATTCACCTCCTAGGTTTCAAATATCAGAGAGTCAATACAGCGATTTCTTCAAATCACTAGGTCCCTGTTTCATAGCATCAGGCGACTACAACGCTAAACATACGTTTTGGGGATCACGCCTAATAACTCCAAAAGGTCGTGTTTTGTTTGACACAATTTCAAAAATGCGTCTGAATGTGATATCGAGTGGACAACCCACCTATTGGCCTACTGATCGACAAAAAATACCGGATGTTATTGATTTTGGCGTGATTAAGGGTATTCCAAGAGAAACGATTAAAGCTGAAGCGTCACTTGAATTATCCTCAGATCATTCACCCACTATCGTCTATATACGGGACAAACAAAACATCATATCACCAATGACTACCACAAGCATTAATTGGTTGAAATATAGAAAGTATCTTAGTACTCATTGTTCGGAAAGCATCCCGCTAAGAACACCTGAAGACGTAGAGCGGAGTCTTATTGATTTTGACCAAAACCTCAAATCAGCTGCCCAACGTTCAACAATAACCCGACAATTAGCTAGATACAATCAAATTTATTCTGCAGATATCGAACGGCTCTTGGCTGAAAAAAGAAAAATTCGTAGAGAATGGCAATCACAGAGATCTCCTCAACTCAAAAGCAGACTTAAGGAATGCACGAACCGGCTAAGAGACATGCTGCAATCTCGAAGAGTAGCATCCCTGAAAAACTATTTAGGAGACCTTGACGTAACTCCTCAATCAGATTATTCGTTATGGCGTGCTTGTAGAAACCTTAAAAGGCCAGTCTTACGTAAGCCTCCCTTGCGAACTTCAGCTGGAGGCTGGGCAAGGAGTGATGCCGAAAAAGGAAATTTATTTGCTGAACATTTGAAAAAGGTTTTTACCCCAAATATATCGACTGATATAGTTGAGTTGCCAGTTCTCGAGGCTAGTGCTGCAGTACCGATAAGATTTGGATTTGGTGATCTAGAAAAGGCAATAACGGATTTGAACACCAAAAAAGCCCCTGGCGTTGATAAAACCAGTAACAAGATGTTAATTGAGTTGCCCCGTGTAGCTCGCAGAATCGTTCTTTTTATTTTTAATGCCATTTTACGTTTTGAGTACTTTCCCACAGATTGGAAGGTGTCCTTGGTTACCATGATTCCTAAACCAGGAAAAGACCACACAAAAATTGAATCATACAGACCTATAAGCCTTTTATCAAATATGTCAAAGCTGTTTGAGAGGATGTTAATAACTAAGCTTAACCCTATTCTAAGCGACAAAGGATGTATTCCAAACCATCAATTCGGCTTCAGGAAAAAACATAGTACGATCGAAAAAACTCACAGGTTAGTCAATGTTGTTAAGAAGACATTTGAAGAGAGAAAATACTGCTCTGCGCTTTTTATCGACGTTTCTCAAGCATTCGATAAGGTATGGCATGAAGGCCTAATATATAAGCTAAAACTGAATTTGCCCGTAAACCTATATAAGCTGCTAGATAGTTATTTAACCGAACGAAAATTTATTGTGAAAGAAGGAGATTTTTTGAGCTCACCCCAGCCAATCGAAGCCGGGGTTCCCCAAGGTAGTATATTGGGGCCCTTTTTATACTTATTGTATACTTCAGACATGCCAACTAGTAACCGAGTTCACACATCGACATTTGCTGACGACACAGCGTTTTTGAGCATTCACGAAAGACCCGAAGTAGCATCACGATATTTACAAGGCCACATATCCAATTTAGAAAAATGGTTGAAGAAATGGAGAATAAAAGTTAATGAACAAAAATGTACTCACATAACTTTCACACTGCGCAGAAAATCTTGCCCCCCACCAATATGGTGTTATGGCATTCAATTATGGGGCACTGCCTCAGCTACCAATGTAGAAAAAATTCAAAGGCGCCAAAATAAGATTCTACGTATTATTACATCTGCTCCCTTGTATATAAAAAATTCGAACATCCATAAAGATCTAAACGTGCCATCAGTTAAAGCAGAAATAGCGAAACTTGCCATAAGGTATTTAAAGAAGCTTGAAACTCATCCGAATCCACTGGCCCGTAACATACTAACTGAACCTGGTTACATTCGACTAAGAAGGAGGGACACTGCTTCTCTCATCCGTACATCAGAGGGATAACCCACAAATTACAGTAACCGTGAAACATAAAATTTTTTTGTCCAGCACTGGTTGGACTTAACAAGTATATTTTTAGACTTAAGATATGAGTAATTATTGATAGTTCAATTATATTGAAGATACAATAAATAAAAAAATGCGAAACAAAAAAAAAATATGCAACTCAATTTTTATTTAAAAGTAAATAACAAAAACAAAAAAATTCCGTATAAATTACTTAAGTTTTTAATCCTGAAAAAAAAGAAAAAATAGATACTAACAGTTTGCATTGCATTTTCTATCTATATTTACGATCAATGCTGAAGTCGGATGTAGCGATCGAGAAAATGCATTACCTTCAGTATATAATTTTCCTTTGTATCTTTATAATAAATAACTTAAGCCGAAATAATTATTAAATCATTTATAAAATAGTACAAATTGAAATTAAATTTATCTGTACATAAGTAATAAAAAAATTAATTTACTGTCTCGTAGTCTGATTCGTCCACAAAATCGTCTTGTGCCATATTTATTATAATAGAATTATCGACCTCATTTTCTAAGGGATTATACATTTTCCCGGCCATTTTTAAAAATTCTGCGAATTTGTTTTTTCCATTGGCCCTGCACCAACGAATGAAAATAAATTTTTGAATGTAGCCATTAAAAAAGTTTTTGCGCCTATTATACTCCGGCACGGACCTTTTAAGATGCATCCAGAGGCCTTATATTGTTTTTGTATGGTCACCGCTTTCGTTAACAAATGATATTGAATGGTTAACCTGCTGGTGGGTGTAACCAAACTCATTTAAAGTATCATAAAACTGATAAAAAATTTTACTATGTAAAGTATAATTAATTTTCATAAACATACCTTCCAAAAATCTGAGACAATTATGGATACCAGCTTAATATATTTTTGGATAAGTGGCAACAATGTTTCATGGATCGTCTTCAACAGGAACCATGAAACACTTGCCACTTATCCTTTCAACACCACCGAAAACCCACTGTCCCTCTACATGGTGACCTCTTTGATATTTCCTTTTGCCTAACTTGCTTTCGTCGATTTCGACGACGATATCCGGCCCACCAATTTGTAAACTGTTCCAATCAACAGCTGCCTGTAGGGACTCTGTTTCGATCTCAGCCATTATGAACTTCAGCTGTAAATTTTCCAGCCTTAAAAATACAAACATGAGTATTAGGCATACACTTAGGTGTGATCTTTCAAAAAAGGTCTTCGTGCGGAAAGCGACTTTGGAGTTGCATTTTTCCTTCTTCTCTTTATCTTGCGGGACAACTTTTCAGCTACTAGTTTAATATACATACATATGTATGTATATAAGTATATTTTTTCTTATTCGAAATATACATATTTTTATACTTACCACCAAATGTATCCATCAATGTTATCATTCGGGACTAATTTATTTGGGTGACCATTCGGACACATATCATGTCCTTCTTGAGGAATAAGTCCCCAATTTATTAGCATGGGGATTACCTCTTCAAGAATTGGTCCTTTTAAATTACTTTGAAAAAAATTTGTGTTGACCGTTTGATTTCCCTGTTGTTTAAATTAATAAAAATGTCAAAGTGATATACATATGTACTTACATTAATAACGGTAATTTTTCAAAATTTAGAATGTGCATTTTTATCGATATTCTTTTATGCTCAAATGTACATACATACGTACTAAAATTTTGCAATTTGCTTTTAACCTTCATTCTTATTGAGTGTTTTATTCGTTGCTTCTTTATTTATCATTTTATGTATATATTTTTATTTCACTTTTATTGTAATATATATGTAATAACATATACTAATTGGACTTAATAGTGTATTAATTAAAAAAAATAAAAATATACTTTTGCTCTTACTGGTTAAATGTTTTCAAAATAATTACCTCCTATGGAATAATATTTCCAAAAGCTTTAAAAGGGTAACCATATTAACTTAACTTGATCAAAAAAGTAGTGTTAAATCATAGTCATATGAAAAGTTCAGAGGCCCATAACTCGGAAAATAAGGGCGACCGCAAATTTTTTTATTTCACATTTTTTATTATATTTAAATTCTCTATCGGATCAGCTCCGCTAGATTTGTTCCGGACTCTGTCTACATAAAGTGTACATGGTATGTATACGTCTTAAGTTTGGAATAAGAATCAATTCATTATACTTTCAATAAGCATAATAAAAAATTACTAGAAAGATTACACCTTTGGAGAACAAAGTTAAAAAGAAAAAAATATTTTTGTACATTATAAGACATAAATTTATAGAAACTGACTAGTTGTTTCTTAAAAACGCTACAATTATATTTTGATAATTTAAAGAAGAAAATTTTATAGTTTGCGATTTTTTTTTTAATTTCATATGGTAACAATGGCTGCCATATTCATTTAACATAAAAGTTATTATTTTCATACTTTATGTACATGCATACATACATACACAATTACATTTCAATTACTATTACAGGTAATTTGTAATTGAAAATTTCCAAATTTTCAATTACAATTATATGTAATTAGTAATTGCATATGTAATTAATTACAAAATGTAATTGATATCCCCCAAGTCTGATACATACATATTTTAAAACACCGTTTAAATGATTATTCAATATATAAAAATCAATATATAACAATCACAGCTGCATTTCAGCCGACCAAAGCCGACAGTATTTTAGCGGCGACGGCTGTGAAGAAACATTTTCAGCTGCTCGGCTTAGCCGGCTTAAAGTGTGTTTACATGCGTGTACAAGTCATATGCAATGTCAGATTTTCTATATGTAATACTATACACATAGTGTAAACCTTTTGAAAAATAACATGTGTTATTTATATATGTGCAATAAAATTTGTTAGTTTTTTATTTAAAGCACGCTCTATTTGATGTGTTAAACTAAATGACAACAGCTGTTTTCAGTGATGTTCACTTTTATTTTCAAAAATTCCGCTCGTACATTTTTATCATGAATTTTTGTTAGTAATTTAATGGTCCAGATTTATATCTATACGTTATAGGTGATATTAATAATAAAGTTATGTAATCTAATGTACATATATTATATATCTATTTGAAAGTTTGATTATTTGTACGTCAATCACGGCTAAATAGAATTTAATGATACTTAAAACATAGACAGATCTTTATTTTTTGTGGGTCCAATAGGATATGTCTGTTTTCAAAACTAGAGCCAGGAGGGTATAAGGGACATTTTTATACGAATGACTCAATTTTAATAGAAGTTGAGAACACAATTACATAAATTCATAGTGATAAAAGACAAGGTGTGCTTATCTATATTACCGGTACTAAGAAAGACTGAATTAAATTAAAATTTTACTTTATTATAGTGCATTATTTTTTAAATCTTTTTTAAGACGGTAAGCAAAGTCTTTAAACTGTAATATTACCTAATTAACAATTTTGGACCGCAGGACAAAAAAAATGTTATTAAGGTATTGTGGGTATCGAAACTGCTACAAATTACTTAATTGAGTCGTTGCTTTTGAAAATGAGAGAACTCCATTTTGTGAAAAAAATGAATTAAACCTAAATTAGTCCATGTTGAATAGTACTATTTTTTATATTGCAATATATTAAGAAGCATTATTTGAATTTAGCAATCTGCAACTATGGTGAAAAATGTTCGCTATGTAACCTGAGAAATATAAGAATTGTAATTTTTTTCTTTCTTTTTCCACTTTTTATTATAAAATTAAATATAATTTTAGTTTTTTTTTTGTTTTTTGTTTTACTGCACCAAAGAAGAATGGAATGATATTGAAATAAAATATATAAGTAAATAAACTATTCAATATTTTTGGTATTATAACTTTGGTATTATATCTTTGAAAAAATACGGTCCAATGATTCCACCAGCGTACAAACCACACCAAACAGTGCATTTTTCGGGATGCATGGGCAGTTCTTGAACGGCTTCTGGTTGCTCTTCACTCCAAATGCGGCAATTTTGCTTATTTACGTAGCCATTCAACCAGAAATGAGCCTCATCGCTGAACAAAATTTGTCACATTTGAACATTTCGAACCGAACACTGATTTTGGTAATAAAATTCAATGATTTGCAAGCGTTGCTCGTTAGTAAGTCTATTCATGATGAAATGTCAAAGCATACTGAGCATCTTTCTCTTTGGCACCATGTCTGAAATCTCACGTGATCTGTCAAATACTAATGCATGAAAATCCTAACCTCAAAAAAATCACCCATTAATTACATTCCAGTAAAAGAAAATCAACATTTTCATCAAAAATTGCCTTTGAAATTGAGACAACTACATTGGCGCATACCAAATCCTTTTTTTTTCAGATAAAAGGGATAGCTATTATTGCATATTGAATTTACATGCAATAAGACCACAAAAAATTTAAAATAATTCTATTACGGCTTGTCAATTTTTTTTAACGCCATTCAAATGCAAATCATTAAATGTAATAAAATGGAGCTCTCTCATTTTCAAAAGCAACAGCTCAAATTTAATTCTTTTTTATTGTCATAAGAATTAGGATAAACATATTTTATTCCAAGTAAAAAAAGAGTTAAAATAAATTTCCATTAACGTCAACTAAATTATTTATTTAATTGTTGCTGATATAGTTCAAATGATATTAATTATTACTTATTGTATTATTTATTATAATTATTTTTTGTTTTGATATAATTTCTTTCTTATAAATTGATTTCTGTACTGTTGTAGAAGCTCCCAAATGATAACACAAAACGGTAGTTCTTTGCATAGTTGACATCACTGGCGGGTTTCTTGTAAAATAAAATGGCGGCAAAAATATGCAAAATTGCCTAATAACTTATTACAGCAATTCCCAATAAAGTTATTATTTTTAGTTTTATTATATAGCCGAATAATTTAAAAAAATAATCCATCTAAACCACACTTCGACGATCAGCTGTTTTAAAAATTTGAATTTTTTTTTTCAACAACAGGAGGTTATATCATATGTACGTAACATGTGTACGTTTGAACACAAAAATTGTAAACCATATGTAAAACACTGATTTTGTCATACACATGAAATTCCATATGGATAGCAATTTTGACAGTACATATGACTTGTACACTCAATGTAAACACACCTTTAAAGGCCGGGACACATGGAATCCGTCATACGTTATAGTTTAACGTTCTCAACTGAAATCAAAGTATCAACGGAAAAGGTTGACACAATGAGTACTTTGTAGACAGTTATTAAATCAGAAAAGAAAACACTTTTATCTCTATTTTATCTATTAAATTAAATTGTTTTTAACTGACTTCAAAAAAAAGGAGGTTATCAATTATTCTGAATGTTGCTCAGCCATTTCTGAACCGATTTTAAAATTTTTTTCTTTACTTGAAAGAAAAAGGTTGGTCCCGTTTTAAAAACAGTTCATTATATTAAAAATTAAAGGTGTTCCCATACAACATACATGTTTTTTACGTGTATTTAGAACCGTAAAGGGCACCAAATTAAAATTTTAAAAAATTGCGCATCGCTATAGTTAACGGCAGAAATTAATAAAAAAATAAATTTAAAATTTAAAGAATGTCCCCGTAGGTGCCGTAATTTGACCTATATGTGCCTATCTTCTGAACCGTTATAGACAAAACCTTGAAAATATTACAGAATGTCGATTACTATAACCGTTATAATAAAATGTATAAACATTCAAAATTTTAAATTAAAGGGTGCTCCAATAGTTCATTTAATTTGATGTATGTATATGGCCATACTTTTGAACAGTTGTACACAAATCGCTGAAATTTACAAAGAGCCTGTATTGCTAAGTCAGCTATAACAAAAAGTACAAATACATACAAGACGGATGCTGGTGAAAATAGCTTAACTTTTGAACGGTGAACAATTTGGGTATTGTTTAAAAAACAATTAATGTTAATTAATTGTATTGATGGTAGGGAAATTTGTTTGCTGGGATCTAGAAGGAGTTTAAAATTATAATTCCTCGTCAAGAAGAGTTATAATTTTTTTTGGGATGTAAATAAAAGAGAGATTAAGGGTGAATAATCTTTTATTTATTTATTTATTTGGGCTTTTGGGTTTTAGATTTCTCACCTTTATTCCGGAAAATCAGTTTCTTCTTTTGTAAGAAAAAGGCTTGATGTTTGAGTTGAGTTTTTTATTTTACAATGGGTTATAAAATTTTAGGGTTTGGAACGATGTTGTTCGATTGATGAGAAGATACCAATTAAAAAATAATTTTAAAGTTACGGTTTTAAAACTTCGTTAATTCTTTCATAAAACACGAACTTAAAAAATTGACAACTGGAAGTTCATAATTCATTTTTTTCCAGATTGGCAACTTTACATATTTTTCATTACGTTGTGTTTTAGATACATTGGTAAGAATAAAAAAGGTAAGTATAAAAAAAATTATTTAAATGTAAGTATTTTCAAATCTCACAAATGGTAAGTAAAATAAAAGGTAAGTAAATATAAAAAAAAAGAATTTAAGTCCAAGTTTGGACATGCCGCCGGCCTTGCCTCTAGGCAACAGTTGGCCCCTTTTCTGTGCTGCAGAGGACTGAAGCCAACGATTGTATAGCAGCGGCGATGATACGAGTGTCCGGTTGAACCGATTGAGGTTGTTGTTGAGGCTGTTGTGGGGGCTCTTGTATTTTTTGTTGTTGTTGATGATTTTGATGCTGTTGCGTTGGCTGTCGTTTTCGATGTTGACGATGTCGATTCTGACGATGAAGATGATGATTTTGACGATATTGATTTTGACGATATTGATTTGGACGATGTTGATTTTGACGATATTGATTTGGACGATGTTGATTTTGACGTTGTTGACGAGATGGTATTGAGGTAGATACTCTCTCTTGTTGATGAGGTTGTAAATGTAGCAGAGTGTGGTGGTAGTGGGAACACTTTCGACACGTATCCAGGGATATGCCTTGTGGCGGTTAGTCTTCTATTTGATCTGTTAAAGAAATTCAAAAACCATTATAAGTTTGAGATTTTTAAAAATATGAGAAAAATATAAAATGATGTGAAATAGTGTATGAGATAAGTATGAGTGAGAGTTAGTAAATATGTTAATTGAGATAATAGTTAATTGATATGTGTTGTCTGCAATTTTGACGTTTGTTCGGAATTTTCGTTTTCTAAAAAAGGGAGATAACATAATTTTGCAATAGGTCTAGTAATAATTCCTGATTGTGTACGAACGTCAGCTACCCGAACATGACTATCTGACCCTGAATAAGTTGTGTCGATTCGACCTAATCGCCATTCATAAGGGGCTTGAAGATCATCCATAACTACAACCAGATCTCCATTTTTTAGGTTTGGAACAGTATTTTTCCATTTGTAAAGACTGGAGATAATCATTTTTCCATCGCATGGAGAACTGATGGTGAATTGCCTTTAACTTTTCCCATCTATTAATGAGAGACATGTTTTCATATGATTGTTCTGGAAAAGCTGTTAAAGGGGCCCCTCTTAAAAAATGGCCAGGAGTCAACGCAGTGATTTCAGCAGGGTCTTCGGACAGAGCTGAGATTTTACAAGAATTGAGAACGCTTTCGATTCGAATTAAAATGGTTGAAAATTCTTCAAAATTGAACTTTTGAGCTCCTACAACTCGCTTAAATTGAAATTTGAAGCTTTTCACGGCAGCCTCCCATAGGCCGCCCATGTGTGGAGCATAAGGAGGGATAAATTTCCATTCAAACCCATGCGAAATATACTTTTGGGCAATGTCTTCTGCTGAAGTTTTTATGAATGTTGCAAATTCTTTTTCAAGTGTTCGGCTGGCTCCGAGAAAGTTTCTCCCGTTGTCGGTAATCACCCTTTGGGGGAGGCCCCGCCTCCCAACGAACGAGCAAATGCCGCCTAAAAAGCTGCTGATGAAAGATCCGAACAGGCTTCTAAGTGTATGGCCTTTGTGCTGAAACAAACAAAGACGCTGACATATCCTTTTACTTTAGATGATGTTCGAAGGGAAGACAATTTGAGATCGAATGGACCTGCGAAATCTATACCTGTAACCTGAAAGGGGAGAGAAAAGTTACATCTATCTGGAGGAAGTGGAGCCATTATTTGAGTGCAGTTCTGTTGCTTATGTATAATGCAAGGCTTACATTTTCGAATTAAATTTTTTATTTTTGGTTTTAGTCTTGAGACGTAAAATTCTGATTGTACCATTCTGCACATCAGTCGACATTCTGCATGGAGAAGAAAATTATGCAAATATTCAAGATAGGTTACTTTCAGTACAAGAGTTGGAATTTTTTAAGCAGTTATTATAAAATCTGAAATTGTAACCTAAAACTTTTAAAGCTTTATTATAAGACGAAAATCTTTCAGGAATATCATTGTCTACAATCTCTGTATGTAACGCTTGAGTCTCAATATTGTTTTTGTTGATTTTTAAAGGATTTCTTTTCGGCCATTCTGATAAAGGTTTCGTTAACCACGCTGGTCCCTGCCACCACAATGAGCTGTTTGCGAGATCTTGGGGCCTACATCCTCGAGTACCTAGATCAGCGGGATTATCATAGGTAGAGACATGATGCCATGTTGCATCTGGTACTAATTGGTGAATTTGAGCAATACGATTTGCCACGTATGTTTCCCATGATGACGGGTGTTTTGATAACCATCCTAGCACTATTGAGGAATCAGTCCATAAATTTATTTCAACATTTGCAAAATTCAACGAAGTTATTACATATTTTACGAGATTGGCTAAGAGAACTGCACCATTGAGTTCTAAGCGCGGTAAGCAGACAGTCTGTATTGGGGCAACTTTAGATTTTGCAACTAGTAAATTCGTAAATGTATTTTGAGTATCAGTCTGACGACGAATATAAACTGTAGCGCAATATGCAGCTTTGAATGCGTCAGCGAAGCCATGTATTTGTATAGAATCTGAAGGTGTGTATTGTAGCCACCGCTGAATTGAAATTTTTTCTATTTCTGTGAGATCAGCCACCAGACTATTCCACTTTTGTAATGACTCAGGAGACACCTCATCATCCCAATCCAAACCTTCTAACCATAATTGCTGCATGAGAATTTTTGCTCTGATGACTATGGGGGCCAGCCATCCAGCAGGATCGAAAAGTTTAGCAACTGATGAGAGAATTTGACGTTTTGTAATCCTTGAAGATTGATCGGTTGGAGAATAATTGTATGTAAACTTGTCTGTTAATGCATTCCACTTAATGCCAAGGGTTTTAGCCGAACTTGCTTCATGAAATCTGAGAAAGTCTAAGTCATACAAATCATTTGTATTGGATTATTTGCAGTTATTTTTTAAGAGGAAAGCCAGCAGATTTGAGTGTGTTTATGAGCTGAATCTGACGTTCCACAGTTTCTTCTATGGAGAAACCACCTAAGAGAATGTCATCAACATATGTTTCATTACGTAAAATGGAAGCAGCTTTGGGATATTTAGCTTCTGAGTCATCGGCAAGCTGGAGCAAAGTGCGAATTGCGAAATAAGGCGCACAATTTACTCCAAAAGTTACTGTTTTTAGTTGATAATCTTTTATTGGGCCATTTTCTTCATTTTGGAACAAGATCTTCCGAAATGGTCTATCGGCTGAATTGACTAAGATCTGCCGATACATTTTTTGAATATCGCCACTAAACACATACTTATACTTTCTCCAATTGAGAATTATTGTTACCAAATCATTTTGGAGGATTGGGCCAGTATAAAGAACATCATTGAGCGAGAAATTTGATTTTGTTTTTCTGGAGGCATTGAATACGACTCGTACCTTCGTAGTTTTGTGTTCTGGCCGAACAACCGCATGATGTGGCAAGTAAAAAGATCCATATTTTCCATTCAATATAATTTCATGAGACAAAGTTTGTTCCATGTGATCGACAGTCACATAATCATTCAATACTTCTTTGTATTGAGATTGAAGCTCGGGATCTTTAGCAAGAGATTTTTCCAGTCTGACAAATTGAGCAAAAGCAATAAAACGTGATGAGCCAAGAAAAACCTTTTCAGGAAATTCTTTTTTGAATGGCAATCTTACTACGTATTTGCCATTTTCTAGTCGAGTAGTTGTTTGAGTATAATAGTTCTCACATATTTCGTCTTCAACCGAGCTAGGTCGCGTTGAAGGTACTTCCTCTTGCTCCCAAAATTTTTTAAGAACAGTGTTGATTTCTGAAACATCGGAAGAGAGAACCGACGTTGTGAAAGATTGAACAGTTTGAGTTTTTAAGGGGCTACTAAGTACCCATCCAAAAACCGTATTATAAGCCGAGGTTTGACCGCAAACATTTTTTTTGATACCTTCAATATTGAGCAAACTTTCGTAATTTTGCCTAGTATCAGGTCTATCTGAGACGATTTGTTAAAGGTGGGGTCTGCCAAATCTAATTCTGATAGCTGAGTTGAGCAGGGAATTTCAAATGTATATGCTGGATGGCGCTTGGTTACTTTTGGCAAAATAATAGCTTTAATTGGGATTCTGAGATTGAATTTTTTCGCAAATAAAACGATTTCGCACTCTTTTGTGGCTGTTTGTTTTTGCCCTCCAATCCCTACAATTTCGAAATGAGACTTCTGGTAAGGCAACTGGAGTCGGCTTCGAACTTTTTCGGTTAAAAAAGATCGGTGCGAACCGGGGTCAATAAGAGCTATAATAGTGAAAAATTGATTTTTGTGTTCTATTTGCATCAAAGCTGTTCTTAATAGAACGTTTTCATTACTTGTGGAACAATTTGCCTGAACTTGCTTCGATGTATGTGGGAGAACATCTTGAGTTCGATTTTTTTGAGACTGATCTAGATTAGAGAAAGTTTTTAGATATAAATCACGTGTTTCATTTTTCACTTCTTTATGTTTCAAGTTTTCCGTTTTTTGAGCTGAGTTCGGAAATTTTTGTTTCATATGGAGTAGTGTATGATGGGATTTCTTGCAATAAAGACAAGTGTGTTTGCTACCGCAATTTGCCTTAAGATGAGACTGAGCTAAACAATTATTGCAATATTTATTTTTATACACGAAATCAACTCTCTGTTGCACCGAAAAACTTCTGAATTTTGGGCAAGTTCTTAAAGAATGATTTTCATTGCACAATTTACAAGAGTATTCGTTGAGGTTATCTTGGGATACGTATGCTTGAACATTTGATTGTTGTGACTTTGTGAGACTAAAGCAATTTTTTGACGTCTTTATATTTGTAAGGCGTTCTACTGCCTCATATCTATCGATAAGGAATTGAGACATTTGGGACCACTTTGGAAGTTCACGAGGAGACGTTAAGGATTGTTCCCAAAGTGAAAGAGTAAAATCGGGTAGCTTCGTGGAAATCAAGCGAATTAGAATAGGGTCCCAGTTTTCTACTTCAACGTGTAGCCAAGGAATCATTCACTGATGACTGGATTTTACGAATCGATTCACTATCCTCTCTGGTTGCTGGTGGTATATCGAAGAGAATTTTTATTTGATTGTCTACTAGAACACGTTTGTTTTCGTAGCGGGTTTTTAGCGCATTCCATGCTAACTCAAAATTGTCGTGAGAAAGGGGATATCTTTTAACAATGGCACCTGCTTCGCCTGTAGTTTTATTACGAAGATGATATAATTTAGTGACGGGAGATAGCTTTGTGTGATTTATGTAAACTGCTGTAAACATGTCACGAAACGACGGCCATTGTTCATAACTACCTTTAAAAACTTCAGTATCACAGGGAGGTAGTTTGACACAGCTGTTTACTTCGTTTGCACGAAAGTTTGACCGTTATTGTGATGTTGTGCAGAATATCGGGAAGTAGACTGAAATCGCGGATTGCTTGGGTTATCTAATCGCGTAACTTTCATTAAATCCAAAATTTGGGAGGTGCAATGGTAATAAGTTTCTGTGTAAGCTTCAAATCTTTCTGTGGCCTCTTGTCTGTATTCGGGTGTTACATGTGTAGACAACATAACACCTTCATAAGACGCATCTACTCTAGCCCATCTCTGATCTAAGTCTTTAAGTTTCACTTCTAAAATAGACTCATTTCGTTCCTCCACTGGGGTTGCATTAAATCTATCAACAAACTTTAATAAGTGGTTGGAATCGAATTCAAAATGGTCTTTTGGAGATGGGTTATATTCATCATGGGATGTATTGGGCATTTTCGAAATTAAAATTAATAAAATATCTTAAAACGAGTTATTTTGGAAAAAAGGGAATGAGCTATGTTATTAGGGTAACACGTTGCAGTTATATGTATATATTTAAATTTTGTCGTAGATTTCTACAACTTCGTAGAGTCGGGGCTTTAGGGTCAAAGCACTAGATTTGTTCTAGTATAAAGATGAAGATGATGAGGCTATAAGAAATGTCATAAATTTTAAATTTTTCTTGAGAGAAATTAGGAAAAAATTAAAATATTTAACATTTATTTTCAAATTACTAGTTTAAATAATGTACTATGTTTCTGATAGGGTTAAATAAGGGTAATTGTGAACAGAGTTACCAGCGAGTAACTTACGTTCACAACCTTATTATTTTCTCCGTTTAAAATTGGGTTTTTTATAAAATTTTTTCTTATTGGGTTTAAAGAGCTAATTAAAAAAATTTATTATTTTTTTGTTTATATATTGTTCTTTAAAGTTAATATAAAAATGTAAAATTGGTTTATATTTTTGGAGCGAGAAATTTTTTTTATATACACCGGGCAATAATTGTAAACCTCAATGGTAACACTGATTGAGAGAGTAAGTTACTTATTGATGTTAATTAACTCAGGTATGGACAACTAAAAATTTAAAAACAAAAGAAAAAATTCAAAAAAAAATATTTATGTATGTGTGTAAATACATAAATATATATTTCTAATAAAGCCCGTGAAAGTGTAGCTCACACGCATATACCTATCAAGATAGTTAAAAAAAAATAAGTTAAAACAAAAGAAATTGGAATCAAAGAAAATTCAAGAAATAAGTAAAAAAAACAAAAAAGAGCGCCATTTCACAAAAAAGAGCGCCAATTTCACATAACTGAAATTTCTAGAAGTTTGTGAAGAAGAATCCGGTTCGAAGGACCATGAACAATTTGTGTATTGTTTAAAAAACAATTAATGTTAATTAATTGTATTGATGGTAGGGAAATTTGTTTGCTGGGATCTAGAAGAAGTTTAAAATTATAATTCCTCGTCAAGAAGCGTTATAATTTTTTTTGGGATGTTAATAAAAGAGAGATTAAGGGTGAATAATCTTTTATTTATTTATTCGGGCTTTTGGGTTTTAGATTTCTCACCTTTATTCCGGAAAATCAGTTTCTTCTTTTGTAAGAAAAAGGCTTGATGTTTGAGTTGAGTTTTTTATTTTACAATGGGTTATAAAATTTTAGGGTTTAGAACGATGTTGTTCGATTGATGAGGAGATACTAATTAAAAAATAATTTTAAAGTTACGGTTTTCAAACTTCGTTAATTCTTTCATAAAACACGAACTTAAAAATTTGACAACTGGAAGTTCATAATTCATTTTTTACCAGATTGGCAACTTTACATATTTTTCATTACGTTGTTTTTTAGATACATTGGTAAGAATAGAAAAGGTAAGTATAAAAAACATTATTTAAATGTAAGTATTTTCAAATCTCACAAATGGTAAGTAAAATAAAAGGTAAGTAAATATAAAAAAAAAGAATTTAAGTCTAAGTTTGGACAAACGGTAATAGGGAGAGGCTTGACATTCACATAGTCTTGACTTTTTTCCCTCTAATTTTGGCGCATATTTTATTTGGTTTAAATCTAATTCTAACAGATTACTTCTTACATTTTTAGTTTAGAATTGGTGCCTCTCTATCTGTTTTGAAGTCGGTTTTTTTGCAAGAAATATGTTGTATTTTGTTTTATTTTTGCTGCCACTCAACACAAAAATTTTATTTTGAGATAGAGAAACAAAGAGAAACCAATTTATAGCTTTCAACGTACGTCAAAAGTTAAAAGTTGCCCAACTTTTGTACTTTGCATTGACGTATACGTACTGATTGTGACAACACTCATTAGAAAAGCTGCATTTCAACTTTCTTGTACATTGAAAAAGACGACGTATAACGTATGACGGTTTCTATGTGCCCCGGCCTTAAAGGCGATCGGCGCTTGGTACTTGAAAATGCATTCAATTTTTCTAGTAAATCACGTGTACATATGTACATATTTTTTAATTTACATATAGGCATTTATAAATTAAGAACGCATCAGAATAATTATTTCTAAGCACTCATTTATTTAAATGTGAACACATGACCTCCAATGACACGCCTATGTTAAAATCATGCGTTTTTCACCTAAATTGAAACCAGAGCAAGAGTAGTAGAACTAGGGTTTGGGATTTCCCGGACTTTATTTCCCGGGAAACGGGAAAAAAATATTCGCATTCCCGGAAAAAAATTATAGTTTTAATAAAACATAAAAATGAACGCAAATAACGACTAAATATTAGTATGAACAGTTTATAAAATTTAAAAACAATTCAGGTGACAAAAACAACAAGATATAACAAACATTTATTAACAAATCACTGGACATTATATTCTTTATTTTTTTTGCAAAAGTCTCTCTGTAAAAGTAGGTTCCATTTAGTTAACAACACAACTGCTAGTAGACAGTTCTACAGATTCGAGTGGCTGAATATTCTATTGAAAAAATTTGCTAAATAAAGTTTTATGACATTTTTTGGCACATTACCTATTCCACCACATTTTAAATATTTAAGTATTGCAACCGTTTTATCATCCTTTCGTTCATTTATTTTTCTTTACAACCATCGTTTTTGAAAGAGTCAAATAGCCAGAAGTTGCTTGTAGAGGGTCTGAATAATAACATCTGCTATTAACAAATTTGTGCCTCTGCGGTTCAAGGCCTCTACCACAACTTTAATGGGATTTAAAACGGCCACTAGATTTTCTAAAATCTGAACATATTCTTCAACCCACAACTCTGCGCAATTGAAATTTATCAGATTTTTTTTTAAATGCGTTCTTCGATTTAATAAGCGATTGAATCATTTCAACGATACTTATCTTATTTTTACATTATAAATTAAACACGACTCTTTGCTATATTCTTGTGTCTACAGTTTTGAACTTTGTCTTGTAAATTTCTAGAAATATTACAATTTTAAAAATGCTTGTGTTTTCTTTAAGTGGTCATGATTTAAAATTTTCCGTTTATCGGGAAATTAGCAAAAATGTTCCCGGGAAATTGTTTATAGCTTTTCTCCGCGCCGGGAATTCCCGTTTCCCAAACCCTAAGTAGAACTAATGAATATGGTAGTGTTTTGTCATATCTTCTTTTGCTGGGTATAATTATATTAGTTTATATTTCATTATTAGCTGTTCATTTTAATTTTTTATTTGTTAAGCGTTAATTATTTACCTATAAAATTAGAGCAAAGTGCTTGACTAAAGCTCTAAACCAATTTTTGTTGGCTCCATAGTTAGCTTGCGGGATATTAAAAAAGAAGTTAACTAGAAAAACTTTAGTTCAAATATAACTTATAACACTTTATCAGGCAATATTACTGAATATTGTCACATATAATTATGTACATGTATATATCACGTATTTGTAAATTTTTTAGATTTTCTTCTTATTCAGTTTCCAAAAGAAACAGAAGAATGCATTTTGTCTTAAATACTTAATATATTAATGTAGGGGTAATATCGAAGCAAAACTCTTCCATAATGGGTTCCTGTTCGATCATCTTCCGTCCTCTGTGATTATAGGCAACCGAAATATAATTACCTCAACCTTTTGAGTAACGCGCTACAACCAGCCTTTAATCTTGACCGTTGTGATATCAGACTGCCGACTGGTAACTTTGGGTAACATGACTCAGGTCCCCATTTAACAAGCTTCTACCAGTGGTTCTGAGTCTTGTGCTGGACATTTACACATAATGTGCGCTACAGCCTCAACCTCTTTCAGGCACAGTCTGCAAGTATCACCTTCTTCGATTTTTATCTTGGCTAGATAATACTTGAAGTTTCCATGACCTGTCACCAATGCAGTTATCCAGCTGAAGGTACTTCTATCTAAGCACCTTACTAGCCTTCCTGCATATGAGTTCACCCATTGTTGGTCCTTAGCACGCATTATCCCATTAGCTACTCTGGGTTCCGGTCCACAGAAATCCCCCGTTTGCTAGTTGGTCCGCTGCTTCATTCCCAGTTAACCCACATAAATGTTATCCCATTAATCAGCACATATGATAAGTTTTAAAATACATTCCAACGTTCACCGTCAACCTAATAAATAAGTTCAACGGCATCAAGCTCAAAAGTGCCTCAATTGCTTGTGCATTGCGAGTTGCACTACATACTCATACAAGCAATCCTCTGAACCCATCCAACTTACGCTTAATTGTGTTTGGAGAGGCTTTTGGCCACCAAAACACAGATGCTTAAGTTATTATGGGCCGCACCATTATAATGTATATCCAGTATGCAGCCTTTAGCGAGATTCCTCCTTACGTTAAACACTTGTTACATTGATGCAAGATCATTGTTGCCTTTTGTATCGTCGTTTCAATATGTTCATTCCAGATAAGTTCCTTACTCAGAACAACACCGAGATAGTTCAGTTTCCATAACACACTCTTCCTCCTTCGAGTGAAGAGCATAGCGTCGATTGTGCTTTAATTTATAGTTAGCCCCTTTTTATTGCACCATGTTTCGGTTGTTCTGAGAGCCGCTCTTAGCATACTTGGATGGTATCAACCATAAGTGCCAGATCGTCGGCTTATGCAACCGTAGGAGGCCTTTTGTGTCCAGTTTCCAAAGAAAGCCATCAACGGCAAGGTACCACAAAAGAGATGACAAAAACCTGCGGGCAACCCCTGTCTACTCTACCTCGGATTCTGAAACGCCCTGTTGGTTCTCCTGTAAACCAAGTAAAGTAAAAAACAACTTTTAAGAACGACTTATTTATTATAAAATATTTGCACAAATTAAATGGCTTTAAAACAATTTGTTTAAACGTTCCAATTGATTTACTTTTAAAAAGAACAAAATTTTGTTCTTTACCTCTTCTTTTAAACCAGTAGTTAGTCATACGATAAAGCCGTTATTCCAAATATGTTTGTATATAAATACTTACATACATACGTACATACCATCCACATTGAGTGCATGTAAATATGTTTCTATGTACATATTTAAATGAGTGAATATAAGGAAAACAATATAAAGAAAAAACTAAGTAAGTTAATTTAGGTATATAAGACAGTGGCGGCGGTAACACGCCCATTCTTAAGATTAATAACTCTGAGCCTAAGCATAACGTTGATCCATATTATAACAATGGATTCCACCCCACGTTCAGCAGGACTATCTTGACAGAGCATAGGGTGATATCGATCACCTTTGGCTTTCGTGAATTGATAAAGGTGGGCTCCACCCCCGTGTTTAGTACCAGCAAATCGCATTGTTCCACAAATTTCAACAAAAGTTGTCCTCTGTAGTTATCAGCTGTGTTGCTCCATACCGTATTGTGCGAGTTAGCATCACAACCTATGACTAATGCCGTACCTCACTTGCTGCAGAAACTGACCAGGTTTTCCACCTCCTGTGGACCTGGCGTCTCATTGGGAAGATATGCTGACGTAATAATAAATGATTCCGATCCACTGCCAATCATTATCACAGTAAGATCCGGCGAGCAGAGATGTTGCATAGGTACTGCTTGTATCGGACCTTATCTTTAGGCATACAACCCTTAAAACTCTTAATAGTTCTTTAAATTTCCGGAGTCGTCTCCTCACTTAAAAGGTTCGATTTAATTTCCTTTCGCGGTCTCTTCTTCCGCCTCTGCCTCGCACTTTTAGGCATGAGTTTCAGACTCGACGTTGGAGGAACGTTTTGAGGTGCCTGCTTCCGAAAAGGATTAATCTAAACCCACAGAGCCAGGTGCATCCAATTCATCCGCGTTTGCCTCCATAGCCAGAGGAGTATCTTCATAGACTGACCCGTCCTCCCCTTTCGAGGTCTCTTTGTCATTCTCTTTCGATATCCTTCATTGACCAGTGGTGGCGTAGTTACTAAAGGGTTATAGCCTCTCCACCTAAGGTGGTTTCTTTGTTAATCGGAATATTCCAGTTCAACGCATTGCAGAACCTTTAGTTCACCCCTTGTGAGGCGTTCCTGTTCACTACTTACGAGGCGTTCCTGTCTAATTCTGTCAGAATTCTTCCCTAGGCCAATTAAGTCCGGAGTTTCTTGAGGGATTAACACTTCCGCCTCTTGCGAGGCTTCCTAGTTTATCCTTTTCGGATTTCCAAGGTTATGTTTTTGTCTTATTTTTATTAATTTTGTTCCGACTATTATTGGAGAAAATAATGTCTACTTACACAGAGCTCCTTATACGTGGGTAAGTCTATAATAAAACTGGAGGTCGACAGGTGTCCAGAATTTGCACACTAGAGACCAAGCTCCCTCTTGGTAGCGTATTCCTTGCGCATGCTGTTATACCGTAGATCATAGATTTTTAATAGAACAAGATTCGCATGGCAGCTAACTTCGCTCAACCACCGACCCACGCGGGAGTGAAAATAAGCAAAAGAAAATCTGTTCTCCCACAGAAAGCAGGTGCCAAGCAACTAAAACTTCCCCGGGAAACTGCCCTAAGAGGTCGTTGTCCTCTCTCTTCGCTCGACTTATTGAGTCAGTCTTCCAGCAAAGACATAACCAATTTGTTATGAAATTTTCACCTAACACATTAGTTGCAAAAAATATGGCAATAATCCAATGCTAAATACTACTAAATAAATCTATTTATTTTAATTTGTAAAATAAAAGTGTTTCATGGATAAAAACATGTATGTATTTTAAAAATCTAAAAGTGAATGCAAGTTGGGTATTGCGTTTAATTTTCAATTCTATGAGACCAATGACCCAAAGCTCACATCACTGATTGTAAAGTCTCGACTATTGAAAATTGTTCTACGGCCATGAAAACGCCAGTAGGACAAGCACGGACGTCAAATATAAAAAAAATTGTGTAGCATTAAAGCCCAGCTTAAGGCTGCATTGCAGGATGAATAGACCCGGATAAATCTTTCTGCGTGCAGAAAACTAAAGCTGTCAAAAAGAAAAATGTGTATGTAACGAAATATTAAATGGTCTCATAAAATTTCAATGTGATGTTATTTAAAGTTTAAGTAATTTTTTGGTTTTTTATGTTGCTTAAAGCTATATGCTTAGTTTTTGTTCTGTTATCTTTACATAAATAATGTTTTTTTTTAAACATTATGAAAATCTTTGCTAGCATTTTTTAAAAGCTTTAACAATATCTAAAACAACTCCCGTATTGTAGACCACTGTATATAAGTACTTTAAAAGTGGAGTATTTCCATACTTAACATTTAGTAGAATGCAAATTGAATTATAACCCACCAAACAATTTTCGGAGCGCTCCTAAATATGACTCTTAAAAGACTCCTTTTTCTGAGGGTTTTATGATTACCCTCCTAATTTATGAGCATTTTTGATTGATTTCGGAGCCTACAGAATGTAGGACTCCGAAATACTCTTTTTTATGAGCATTTTGGGAGCACACTCCTAGAAAGCTCTTATTTATGAGGGTTTTCTGAGTGGTAACGGTAGTTTGTTTTCTTTTTTTTTTAAATACGAATATTTTGCATTTGCATTTCATTATTGTAATAATTTTGAGCTGTTCGGTTGTGGTTTTGATAAAATCTTTCAGAAATTGTGCAAAAAGTGAGTTTATTTTCGTATTTTTAAATAAAGAGAGAAAATGTATCCAACAACTGGCGAAAAGAG
This sequence comes from Phasia obesa, assembly GCA_949628195.1. NCBI lineage: Eukaryota > Metazoa > Arthropoda > Insecta > Diptera > Tachinidae > Phasia > Phasia obesa. The sequence continues at coordinate 46,201,493 of OX451219.1, read as the reverse complement.
GCGTTCAGGCCAAATAATTAATGAAATAAAAAAACGAAAAGTGAATTCAACGAATCTGCAAAGTGAAACAAATGAAGAAAGTAAAGCTTGTAAAGAAGGAAGTGAGGGCGACACTTTTGAAAAAAATTTCGTGCATATTGAAGATAACGAGTCGGAAAACTCTGAAAGTTCTATAAATTTTGACAAAAGTGGGAAGAATTTGAAGGATAAATTAGCTGAGTGGTCCGTCGTCTATAACATTCCTTGCAATGCTTTGAATGCTCTGTTGAAAGTTTTAAAACCGGAAATTCCAGATCTGCCGAGTGATTATAGGACATTAAAATGTACACCAAAGGAGGTCAAATGTGTTTCTTTTCAAAGTGGGCAATATATACATTACGGTGTGAAAGATAGTCTAACTGATTTTTTTGAAAAAAATATTTTCACGGAATCATGTTTAGATTTAAATATCAATATAGATGGCCTACCTCTTTTTAAGAGCTCGAAAGTTCAAGCTTGGCCGATATTGATAAATATTAACAAAACAGAATCGGTGTTAGTTGCTGGTGTTTTTGTGGGAAATAGTAAGCCCATAGACGTAAATGAGTATCTAGGGGAGTTTGTCACCGAACTAAACTGCTTGGTAGAAAAAGGGATTACGTATAAAACAACCGATTTTATCGTACGTATAAGAAGCTTTATTTGCGATGCCCCCGCTCGATCTTTCGTTTTAGGTGTTAAGGGCCATAGTGGATTCTATAGCTGCATAAAATGCCAGCAACGAGGGGAAACTTGCCAAAATAGAATTATCTATAGGGTTCAAGACTCCCTGCCGCGAACAGATGATCAGTTTAGGAAGCGATCTGACAGGAATCATCACAATTCTACCTGTCCATTAAAAGTTGAAGAACTTCCAATAAATATTGTTAACCAATTTGCATTTGACTATATGGACATTGTATGTTTGGGAGTAGTAAAAACCCTTTTAAATGGCTGGATAAAAATAAGGAACAAAAGTTATTCCTTATCAAAAGATAACATTGCTTTATTAGACCAGAATCTACGCTCTGTCAAACCAGGCATTTGCAAAGAGTTTGCAAGAAAACCACGAAGTGTTTCCGAAATCGATAGATGGAAGGCGGTGGAGTTCAGACAGTTCGTTTTATATACAGGACCTGTAGTTTTAAAAGGAGTCTTAACAGATGCCCGATATAAACATTTCTTACAATTAAGTGTTGCCATACGTATTTTGTGTGATAAGAACCTTTGTATTACAAAAAATTTGTGTGCAAAGAAGCTTATTATCGAATTTGTAAAAAAGATACCTGATCTTTATGATGACACCTTTTTAAAATTCAATTTTCATGGTTTAACTCATTTGGCGGATGAAGTTCTATTTTATGGGGACTGTCTTGAATCATTCAGTGCTTTTAAATTTGAAAGTTACTTGAATAAAGTTAAGCAGATGGTCCGCAAAGGTAATCAGGTCGTTGTTCAAATTTATAATCGTCTTGTTGAACTTAGCCTTCATACATCAATAGCGAGTTCTATCAATAATGTAATTATAAAAAAAAACTCGTCCGGAATTGTTACTTCAGTTCAAAGCGATACTTTGTTCTTATCCCTAAGTCCTCCAGATAACTTATATATGCTTGAATCCAAAGTGTATCAAGCAGAAATGTTTTTTGAAAACAACAAAATACTTTACGTACAATCACGTGAAGTTTTACATTTAAATGATTTTTTTGATTCTCCTTTAAAATCAGGTCTTGTAGGCATAACAACCTCCGATATTTTGTCACTTGGTTTGAGTTCAGTAATTCATAAAATTGTTGATACAAATATCAATAAAGCCTTGTGTATTCCGTGTTCACAGGCTTTCGCAATTTTTCCACTGCTGCACTAGAAAATGACCGACTTTAACAATATTTTTGGCTCAAGCAGCCCAACAATGGCCACACAACAAATGCTTTCGAGTGGGTCATCTTATACCGTGTTGCAAAATGCAACAACAGTATTGCCGCAAAATTTAGTTCCACAAACAAGTAATACATCCGATCCAATTCAGCAAATTCTGGAACAAACCAATGAAATCGCAAAGAACGTAAAAGTATTAATAAATGAAAACAGAGGTAAGTCAAGCAGAATTCTCATTTCATATCATCACTCAGATAGAGTTTAATAAAGGCTATTTTATTATTTATTTTCAGAATTAAAAGAACGAGTTCTAGCATTGGAGGAGGAAAATATTCGAGTTCACACGCGCCTTTTATCCGAAATAACGTCGCAGCGAAGACTTTTCCAAGAGAGCAAAACATTAACGATTCTACCTAAAAAACCATTTGAAACGATGTCGGAAATGGACCAATTCGAGGAAAAAATCAGAAGTTCGTCAGACTTATACAACCAGTTGGTAAGTTGAATGCCTTGTATTTATGTGAGTATTGTATTTTTTTGATTAATATCTTTAACAAATTAATTTAGGAAACCGAAATATTTAAATGCAACTCAGCGTCAGAACCCTCCAAGTTCATTCGCCAAATGTGGCGAACTTTTATGGTTGATAGTCTTGCGGCAAAATTTTCTTGGAGAGGAGCACAAAATAAAGTCTCCATAATGGCAATGACGACGACTTCCGCTTTTCGAAGTAAGGGTAGAATAAACTCAAGTTGCTTCTTTCAATAAAAATGTGTATTTAAAATTTTCTCTATTTCAGGTGCATTTATTCGAAAATTCTCTTCCGGGGAAAAGATATTTATAACGGTGTCCAGTAAATGGTTCCAGACTGCAAACGATCGTATTAAATACATAAACAAAAAGAAATAACCTAATCCATTTATACATAATAAGTGCGAGTATACGCATTGAACAAATATTTATTCATCATTTATTTTTTAACTTTTTCACTATTTCCTATTTTTTAATTAATTTAATTATTTTTGTGTACTTTATGTGTGAATATTTGACAAAACATTGTCCTTGTGAATCTTTTCGTTATAAAAAAGCTTAAAAGCACGAATTTACAAATAAAATGTATTTCTTTTATTCATGAATACCCTAATTTCAAGAAAAAAATGCACTCCTATATCAATCTTTTTTGGCTCCGAAATCCCTCTTTTATGACTCTTTTAAGAGGTTTTTATGATTGATTTGTGAGCAAAAAGGCTCACAATTTTCCATACAAATCGTTACATTTAGGAGTCCTAAAACGCTCATATTCAGTACAAAATTTTTTGACGGTTATATAGGAAAACAAGCTCATATCTGAGCGTTTTAGAAGACTCTTTCTGAGGGTTTTGCTCATAAATAGGAGTCTTAAAAGACTCTTTTAGGACTCATATTGTTTGCTGGGAAATGACTGCGCTGTTTCGTATGGTATATGTATGTATGTATTTATGTATGTACGTATGTATGTATGTATCTATTCCTGAAAAATAGTTATGTAGGTACAAGTATATCAGTTGTAAGATACATATTTTGTTTAGAATGGTCGAATACTATGTACTAGCATAGTTAAAAATCTTCACTTGAATTTCTTCAGAAAGAATTTTCCAACTGTGTGGTTTCAATTACATAGTTTTTTGTTTTTTTTTTCAGTGTCACTTGCTGAATTCATATTATTCTTTCAAATGTTGTTGATATTGATGTACAGTTACATTTCAGTTTTTAGTAATTTTTACAATGAAGTTAATATGTGTGTGGTTTTTAACTTATAGATATGTTGTACTTGCATCTAAGCAGTTTCACTTGGTTTCCCAACATACCATATAGAATCAAACTACAATACAACTTGTGAATAAGCTTATAAATAATAGTCTGAAAATATAAATTCACAAGCATTTTTTAGCAATGATTAAGAAACTATTATTAAACACATGTTGTTCTAAACAATTCGTTTTCTTTCTTGTCATATTTTTTTTTTTTTTCTGATAAATAAATGTACAAAATAGAGAAATTAATGTTTTGGGCTATTAGGCCACCACACCACAAATTAATAGTTTAAATTTCATTGGCAGATCTACTAAGAGTTCTTGTTATTGCAGCATAGGATCTCTTAAATCGTCTTATTTGTGGTACTTCTGGGGCAATCTTAAAAGATGTGGTTAATAGTGAGTATCTATGAGCAAGCTATGCAGTGTTCCTTCATAGTAATGTTGTGTGCTAAATTTTATATTGACTATTCTGGAAAGATGTACATGTACATCTTGAGAAAACATGATTATGTGCTCCATTGCTCTTCATATTTCTTTAGGTGAACATTTTTGTGGAAATTAGCTACAAATTACATATATGTACATACAAATATACATTATTTTCGAATATAAGTCTACAATTATGTAAAGAAGATTATATAAAGAAGATTAAAAAAATTAATAAAATATTGTTTCTGTAAGATTTTTCTACAATTACAAACATAAGCTTTTCTTAATCATGTACATATAATATTTTCATAAGGGTTCCGTTTTGATTTTTCTACAATCGTTACGATATCATTTTTTAATAAATTCTAAAAACTTTCTCAAGCTTAAGGCTTATATTTATAAGCTTTTTAAAATATTTTTCACAAGCCATTTGGTATGTTGGGTTGGCTGTACATATGTATGTATGTGTAAATTATTGGTATTTTTATGTTCTTGCTTTGTTTTGTCCATATTTTGCTGAATATACATGGCTCATTTCACCTTTTACCAGCACAGACATTTTTGTGACTGATACCAAGGTGGTTGCCTGTTTTTGTTTGAGTTACATATTCATATTACCGTTGTGGTGGTATTAATCATTAAATATTTCAACATACGTATGTATGTATGTGTACAGATAGTATCAAGTTGAAGGAAATTAAACAAAATTAAAAACTTTGATCTTATGTTGATGTTAATAAAATTTAAAAATTATTTAAGAAAATTATATGACTTAAATGTTGTACTCTAAACAGTTAGTTTCTTTAATGATAGATGTACTTATGTATAATGCTACATGTTAAGAGTTATAAGGTTTTTAGTTGTAAACTTAAGAAAGCGCTTTTTAATAAATCTGTTTAAATTAAAGTCATTTAAAAACGATACAAGGTTCTAAAAAATATATGTACATATTCCGTAGATTTTGTTTTTAAAGTTTAAAGAGTAATGGCTAATAGTTAAATTTGTGAAAATTTTTAGTTTATCGGTATGTTAGATAGGTTTTAAAGATTTGGCAAAATCTTTTTGTTCTGCTCTTCACTAAAGAATTTAAATTCCTAGAGAATATTAAAAAAAAATCTGAAGTGGCCTACAATCAACTTTACCATACCCAATGGAAACAGATATTTTTATGGATATATTACATCTGTGGCAATAAGGAAAAAGTGCTTAACTCTTAAAAGCCTGATTTTTCAAATTCAATTTAAAATTATATCAATGTGTTCATTTTGTTTACCAGATAAAGGGAAAAATAATAAAAAATAAATTAATTAAGTTTTTATACTTTTATTTTCAAAAATAAAGCACGTATCAATTTTGATACTTTAGGCATTTGGGGAATAAATATGTCGTAACTTGTAATGTAGTTAAGCATGAAATAATGCAAAACATTGGTTGTTTTTCTTATCGCATAAAGATACTTTACATTTTTTGCACTCCCAAGAAGTAAGCTTCCTACAATTCTTAAATTTACATTTATTTCGCGAGTCCATAAATGCTTTTTCATTTCCAACACGATCATAACGCACGTTATTTGAGGGAAGCACCTGTGCTCCTGACCGAAATCTTTCGGATGGTTCTGGTATCTCCCCTCTTCCACTGTTAGTGCTTGATCTTCCTCTTTTACTATCTGCCCGACATTGATACCGGCATAATGTGTCAGCAAGCTCGGTTCTGAAGTCAGCTAACTTTATTGTATCCTTCTGAGATTTCCCTTTTATTACACTGATATTTTTATACAGTACCCAAGCGTTTATCACAGTCATATCGAGCGAGTGGTAGAACAGTCTCGTTGACCACTTTCTAGATTTTATGCGAATACGATACCGGCCGAGGAAGCTATCCATTAGATCTACGGCTCCCATGTGAGCATTATATTCTTTTATCACTCGAGGACATGATACCTGGAGTTTCATTTTAAATTTTTTAGCGTAGCGGGATATAGTCTCTGCTGGCTCAGCACCAACATATTATTATATTTCCAGCTGGTTGCAGAGAACTCTACACATTCAAAACAGCAACATTTTCATGGTATGTTCCTCTAGGTACGTTAGACTTTACAATTTCTTTTTTCCAAGTCGGTTTTTCTATAGAGTACCAAGACAAAAAATTCCATCTATCCTTAAATAATGGAACAGGGGAATATTTGTGTAAAAATTATCAAAATAAATTATATAATTTACGTGTTTTGGAACTGATCTTAACAATCGTATAACTGTATTTGATACTGCTCCTAGGTCTGGTTCGCCAGGTAAACGTTCAATATTCTTAGCTCCTGAGTACACCTCTAAGTGATATGCATATCCCGAAATAGAGCATAAAACATATAATTTAAACCCCCACTTATGTGGTTTATTCGCAAGATATTGCTTCATGAAATGCTTCAATTTTGTGGTACACATTTGCTCGTTAAATGACAGCCGATGGTCAAATGGCACAAAAGTAAATCTTTTGTTCAAATGGTCTATCACTGGTCTAACTTTATGTAGTCTGTCGTGCTGGGGATGATCAGGGGACAAATGTTTGGTATCATCATTCATGTGAAAAATTTGTCTGACTTTATCAAATCTATTTCGATTCATAGTTTGTGCTATTGGATCAAATTTTATATTACTTGACCAGTACGACCTAACAGAAGGATAATGGTAAACACTAGTAAAAATAAGAATTCCAAGAAATTCACGTAGTTCTGAGACAGTAACGAGTTCAGAGAAGTTAGGGTTCTTTTGAAAGGCATACTTGTTTGACTCATCCACTAGGAATTTTAATATTTCTTCATCAGCTAAAGAATTTCAAGTGGATGTTCAGTATTTCCTACAATATTAACAGCATTTTGTACAATACCCATATTTCTTACTCTCCATACTATATTTCGGGTGTTGCAGTTGGAGTTTGTCACCAAAGTCTCCGAGTTTTTTCTGCGGACTCCAAATGTGGATTCTCTGAAAATATTTGTACTAAAGGTGAGTCTTCATCTAAGTCAAGGTCAGCGGGAAGATTTTCTTCATTATCCTTATCTTCTTCTTCAATCTGATGCTGTCTTTGGGTTGAAAAGTAATAGATGTCATCCTCATTATCACTAGTTTCATTACCCCCGGGGGTTCCAATTGTCACTGCAGGAATGGCAAATGCTTTGACTCGGTTCACTCGGGGAAAATAGGGGCACCAGACGCTAGGGTTCCTAGAGCCTAAATCTGGAAGAAAAGGTTTGTTGTTTTATAACACGGGTCCTCTTCGAGGCCCGACCAGTGCCCAAAGGACTGGTACCACGGGAATCGGTGGCCCCACAGAGAGCCTATCCTCTCTGTGACCGGTTATTGGTGAGGTCCCCTTCGAGGGTACACGTGGTGGTTGTGGTTTAAGATCGATTTATGTAGGTAAGGTGCAAGGTCGATCAAGTGTGCTGTTGCACTCTCAACAGACGGAGTTTGGATAGTCTCCAAACCCCTAAGCAAGAGGTTATATTGTGGATCTAGGCTTGCCTTGGAAAGGCTTGCCATATTATATAAATTGCTACTCATTGTGACTGCATCACACACAAAAAGCGATTGGTGGTAATCGTAAAGTGTTGTTATACTACACAATGGGTGCGCTAGTCTACGCCTAAGTTTCACTCGGTGGTAAGACCACCGTGAGGTTAGGCCGAGTAGGCAGGTACTCACGTTAATCTTGTTCCACAATCAATAGTTTCATCCTCAGAAATTTCACCGTTCTCAAGTTTTTTAAAAAATTCCTTGTTTTCTTGTGGCTTCATTTCTGATAATTTTGTTTATTTTGTAAAACTATACACAAGTAATTTCTAACAAGAAATTTATTCTAACGGTAAACTAAACACAAAAACAACTAAAATAAAAAGAAATCCAAAACAAAAAATATTGACTTCACACAGCCTGGAATGCCTGAAGTATCAAAAATGATACTTATAGAAATAACGGATTTTCTTAACACGAAACAGACATTGACTAAAAACAACTGTATTATAGTAAAAATAATATACTTACTAACGTCTACTATATTTTTATTTTTTGGGAAAATGAAATGAGACAAATATTTATAATGTTACAATTTCTCTAAAAACACCTTACTCGTTTAGTACGGGGGAAAAACTATATTTTATGTAACTAAAGCAATTTTGCCAACTAATATTTATTTTATCACTTTAGATCGTAAGAATATTATGCAATGGTATGACATATAACGTCAAAAAATAAAAAATACTAATTGCAAGTGTACAATTCGATTTAAAGTCTGGTATCAAATTTGAAACTTCAGGCATTTAAGGGTTAAGTCTCATTTTTAAGTTTTGTAGGAGAGCAATTTTAAACTTTAAAATAAATTTTTTTAAAATATAACTTATCTTTAAACTTTACCTATTGGAGTCAAACGTATGATTTGGAAAAATATCTTATATCTACCAAAAGTACTCAAGCGTTGCAATTAATAAGTTGTGAAAGAAGTTTTTATCATTTCAAAAAATAGCCTGTATTTTCTTGAGCTTTTTTCCAAATGCGATTCGACATTGAAAAAGATAAACAGAAAGTTATTGTGCTATAACTTCCTGAAAAATGGTACAAAATAACTTAAACGTTGCTCATGGTTACTTTGAAGTCCGGAGATTTCAAAGGTGCCAGTAACTTAATTTTTGCTTAAGGCGACTTATTGCCACAGACATAAAGAATATAAGTTCAAAGTATATTCGAAAAATTAATTATTTTCGGTTTTGCTGTTAAGTAAACTACCCTGAATACTGAAGTTCATTTTGATGTGTCATACGGTATGACTTGTAGAGTTTTTATAAAATTTGGGAGTAAATAAACTACTCTTCATCACCATATACCATGGCACATACTAAACTTAGTTTTAATATGTCTTACGGTATGACCTGTAGAGCGTTCCTAAAACTTAGGGGTAAAGAAACTACCGCTTACCCTCTCCCGACTATGCCTAAAGACTATACAGCTCTTCATCTCCATACACGAAAGGCACATACTAAATTTCATTTTGATATAACAAACGGTATGACTTGTACAAACTCCACAAAAAATAGTGGCATACAAATCCACTCACAGACATCATCGCGAAAATAGCCAAAATGGATTTAGGAGACCTCAAAACATATAAATCCGTCCGAATCCCGACTCCGATTTTCTTTATGATTACTAAACTTTATCTTATACTACGTATGGTAAAAAAAAAATTTAAAACAAACGTACATAAAGTAGTGTTTAAGTTCGTTTATTCTTTCTGACTACTCAAAAAGGTTGAAAGTTTTTTTTCTTATATATTGTTACGAAAGAAGAATTTATTCATTAAAAGCTCTGAACAACAATACTCTCGAACAACAACAACAACATTAATGGCTTATTTTCTTCCAATGATGGAAGAAAGAAACGCCTCATACAAACATTCGCATTTACGCGTATACACACACAGATTAAATAAACACTCTTCTGTTAAATACACAGCCACATACATAAATACAAGCATAAACAAATAAACAGCCACACGTACAGGTATAAAGGAATAAATAGCCACACATACAAGTATAAAGAAATAAATAGCCACAAATACAGGTATAAAGAAATAAACACAAACAGAAAACAAGAGCAATAACAATCGAACCTGCCAGACCTGTCTGGAATAGAACATTCTGGTGCTTTTAAATCACCTATATAAGTGAATCGTGCTGGCGAGTAGTATGGCAGTATTAATTTAAAAGTCAAAGAGTTAAGTTGTCGAATTTTAAGAGTGTTTAACAGTTTGCTGTATTTTTGAACAGTGGTGTTAAATAAATAAAGTGACTTACAGTAAAAGTAATAACAGAGTGTATTTATTTTGCAATTAAAAGAACCCAACGTAAAGTAAAAACGTAACAATATTAAAAATAAATTGGGAAAAGTTTAATTTAAGGCACTATGTTTAAGACAAAATGTTTTTCTTCCAAATGTTCGCCAGTCTAAACTGGCGCCAAGGCAAATTGAATACTAGGTAAAACTTATAGCCCAGGTGAACATCTTCTTCTATATGTGTTTTACACCCTGTTATGTCAAATTTTGTTTAAGTTTTCTTTGCGACACGTTTTAATAAATAAAATAAATAAATAAATGAAATTAAAAATAAAAATTTATTTCACTCTAAGATTATGTTCTTTTATTTTTATTTTTCACGTTTTTTTTACTTATTATATTATAATATATTTTGCAAAAACTAACAAAAACTTTTTTTTGTTTTGTCTACTTTTTTATTTTCTTTTGAATTTGTCTTTCGATTTTGACAACTGTGGGTGTTTTTACACAAACAAAATTGCCTGTACCATCCTGTCATTTCCAAAGACCTTCTCGCTTGTTTAACTGATCTTGGAACTGGGAAGTCAGTAATAGCGGACACCTCAGGACCTGTACGAATGACCCCATTTTCCACCACATGACCCACATATTAAACTTTTGGGATACAAAATTTACTTTTTTCCACGTTAATTGTCAAACCTGAGTAGTCTTTTAGCAACAATTCTTAATACCTTGAGATGCTTTTCGAAAGATTCCGATATGATTAGAAGATCGTTAAGATAGACAAACACTCCTGAGGGACGGTAGTATTATTACATTGTCCATAAGGCGAGACATAGTCTGCGGGTCATTACATAACCCAAAGGTCCATAGCTGTTTGAAAAATTTGGGTATTGTTTAAAAACAATTTATGCTGGTTAATTGTATTTATTTCGTCGGGATCTAAAAGAGTTTTAAAATTAAAAGTCCTCGTCAAGAAGAATTATAATTTTTGGGGAGATAAATAAAAAGATAAATTAAAGGTTAATTAATCTTTTATTTAAATGGAGTTTTTAAAATCAGTTTCTTTTAAAAAAGTTTTTATGTTGATAATTGGTTTAACTTTCTTCATTTTACCAATAGGTACTTAACAAATACCTGCAGGATTACGCTTCAATTGGTAATATTTTTCTTATTTAATACATATTTTCCTAATTACCCATAACGTTTTATAATAATAATATTTGTTGGGGGAAAAGAGCTAGTTCCTATACGTATTTCACTGGTTGCTTAGGCCAGATCGTCAGAAACCTTTTTACTAATTTTAGAGAAGCCAAAAGTACTCTATAAATAATAAAATTCTACAAAACACAATGAGAAGTATGCATGTTAACAGAAATAATAATACAGAATATTAAAGCTTCAACAAAACACAAACAAACCACGTTTTTATTTTTCCTTACTGTCCTTTTCAATCCAATCCAATTGGATGGTTTTTTTGCCATCACTTAAGGTGTGTTTACATTGAGTGTACAAGTCATATGTACTGTCAAAATTGCTATCCATATGGAATTTCATGTGTATGTCAAAATCAGTGTTTTACATATGGTTTACAATTTTTGTGTTCAAACGTACACATGTTACGTACATATGATATAACCTCCTGTTGTTGAAAATAAAAATCAAATTTTTAAAACAGCTGATCGTCAAAGTGTGGTTTAGATGGATTATTTTTTTTTTAATTATTATACTATATAATAAAACTAATAATACTAGCTTTATTGCTGTTATTAGGCAATTTTGCATATTTTTGCCGCCATTTCATTTTATTAGAAACCCGCTAGTGATGTCAACTATGCAAAGAAGCACCGTTTTGTGTTATCATTTGGAAGCTTCTACAACAGTAGAGAAATCAATTTATAAGTGACTTGATTTGAACTATATATAATTAAATGAATAGTTTTGTTGATGTTAATGTCATTTTATTTTAAATTTTTTTATTAGGAATAAAATATTTTTTATCCTAATTCAAATTAAATTAATAAATTTCTTTAAAATAATTGAGTAGTTGCTTTTGAAAATGAGAGAACTCTATTTTATTTAATGATTTGCATTTGAATGGCGTTAAGAACTTCATCAGCCGGATTAGACTTATTTTATATTTTTTGTGGTCTTGTTGCATGTAAGTTTAATATGCAATAATAGTTATCCATTTTAGCTAAAAAAAAAAAAAGGTTTTGGTATGCGCCAATGTAGTTGTCTCAATTTCAAAGGCAATGATTTGATGAAAATGTTGATTTTCTTTTACTGGAATGTATTTATAATACCAAAAATATTGAATAGTTTATTTACTTATATATTTTATTTCAATATCATTTCATTCATCTTTGGTACCGTAAAACAAAAAACCAATAAAAAACTAAAATTATATTTAATTTTAAAGTAAAAAGTGGAAAAAGAAAGAAAGAAAGAAATTACAAAACTTAAATATATTTCTTAGGTTACATAGCGAAGATTTTTCACCATAGTTGCAGTATGATCGCAAAATTCTGATAATGCTTCTTAATATATTGCAATATTAAAAATAGTAGTATTCAACATGGATTAAAAACATAAAATTATGTTAACTTGTAATAAGATTTAGGTTTTATTCATTTTTTTCACAAAATGGAGTTCTCTCATTTTCAAAAGTAACGGATCAATTAAAAGATTTGCAGCACTTTCGATACCCAGAATACCTCAGTAGCAGAGTTGTTAATTAGGTGATATTACAGTTTACACAGTTTACTTACCGTCTTAAAAAAATATTTAAAAAATAATGCACTATAGTAAAGTAAATTTTTAATTTAATTCAGTCTTTCCCTTATAACCTCCTGGCCCTAGTTTTGAAAACAGATATATCCCATTGGACCCACAAAAAATAAAGATCTGTCTATGTTTTAAATATCGTTAAATTCGATTTAGCAGTGATTGACATACAACACAAACTTGCAAATAGATATATAATATATGTATATTAGATTACATAACTTTATTATTAGATAATATCAGCTATGGGGTATCTATAGAAATCTGCGAACATAAAATAACTAACAAAATTAAGAATAAAGATATTGGTTAATTTAAAACTCCTTAAATTCATGATATAAATTAATGAGCGGAATTTTTGAAAATAAAAGTGAACATCACTGAAAACAGTTGTTGTCATATAGTTTTACACATCAAATAAATAGAGCGTGCTCTAAATAAATAAATTAGTCAAGTGCGAGTTAGACTCACACACTTAGGGTTCCGTACTATGTTTAGTACAACTTTAAAAATTCAAGTTGTTAATGTTTTCATGTCTTATAAGTCACCCTTTAATTTTAAAATGAAAGTCATAATTGCATCACTGTTGGAACACACTTTATATTTTAGTAATTATATCTATCAATCTATAGAAATATACATGAGCCTACCTATTGCGGTTCAAAAAATAAGGTAATATACGTGAAAAACATGTCACTGATGGAACACCCTTTAGATATTAGTAATTGTTATAACGGCCGAAGTACAACATCTACTATAACATTTAAAGAGTCTACCTATTACGGTTCAAAAAATAAGGCTATTTACGTACAAATCATGTCTCTGCCGGAACACCCTTTAATTTTGTTATTTGTTATAGCGGCCATGGCAATTCTGTTTCTATGAATATATCAAGAGTCTACCTATTACTATTAAAAAAACTAAGTTACTATACGTGAAAAACATGTCACTGTTAAAACACCCTTTAATTTTTAGTAATTGTCATAACGGCCATGGCATCACATCTTCTATACAAAGTCTACTTATTACGGTTCAAAAAATATGTCGTTATACATGCAAAACACATCATTGTCGAAAAACCCTTTAAATTTTTATTGTTTTTATAGAGGTCATAGTAATACACCATTTGTGAAAATTTCAAGAGTCTATCTATTATGGTTAAAAAATTAGTCAATGTGCATGTAAATTATGTCACTGTCGGCACACCCTTTAATTTTGACTATTTGTTATAGTGGGCATAGAAATACTCATCCTGTAAAAACTTCAAGAGTCTACCTATTATCGTTCAAAACCTATGCCATATACACATACAAATCACGTCACTAACGGAACAGCCGTTAATTTTTAGGTTTAATATTGTATATTTGCTTATAACGCGAACATAGTTTAAATCACTGCAAATTTTAAGTGGTAGCTTCCTATAGCTCAAAAAATAAAGATATAAAGGCAAATAACACGTCACTTTCGGAACACCCTATAACCTTTAGTATTTGTTGCTATAGTGGCCACAGTTATAAACCTTCTGTGAAAATTTCAAGAGTCTACCTATTATGGTTCAAAACTTAGGCCTTATAGATGAAAATCACACCACTATCGGAACACTCTTTAATTTTTAGGTTTATTTTTTTAGACTTGTTTATAAAGCGAACTAATTTTTAATTACTGTTTGTAAATTTTTAGTGTATGCCTCCTACAGTTCAAGATATAAACACATATTCGTGAATAACACCTCTATATCGGAACACCCTATGAGTTTTAATTTTTGTTGCTGTAACGGCCACAGCTATACACCTTCTGTGAAAATTTCAAGCATCTACCTATTATGGTTCAAAACTTAGGCCTTATACATGCAAATCACACCACTATCGGAACACCCTTTAATTTTTATTTTTTTATAGTTGTTTATATAGTGAACTAAGTTTTAATTACTGTTTGTAAATTTTAAGTGTATCCCACCTACAGTTCACGAAATATGCACATATTCGTAAATAACACCTCTCTATTGGAACACCCTATAAGTTTTAATATTTGGTGCTATAGCAACAAATTGAAATTTTCACATCATCTGTGAAAATTTCAAGAGTCTACCTATTACGGTTCCAGAAAGGCGGACAGACGGACAGACATTGTAACGAAAACAATAGGGTTACGTTTTAAAATCTGTGACGACCATTATTTTTCGTAAAAAAATTTATTTTTTATATGAAAATCTTATTTTTGCTGTATCTTCTTAAAACAGCGTCTAATTGAAATAAATCAAGTTTTTAATTTTTTCATGTCTTATGGGGCACCCTTTTCTTTTTAAAATTAAAGTCATATTCGCAAAATTGTATCGCTATTGGAACACCCTTTAAATTTTAGGAATTGTTGTTATAAAGGCCATGGTAATACACTTTCTATAAAAATATCGGGCCTACCAATTGCGGTTCAAAAAATAAGGTAATATACATCAAAAACATGTCACTGATGGATCACCCTTTAATTTTTATTATTTTTTATAGTTCCCATAGTAATAAACCTCTTGTAAAAACTTGAAGAGTCTACTTATTATTGTTCAAAACTTAGGCCATATACACGCAGAGCACGTCACTCTCGGAACACCCTTTAATTTTAAGGTATAATTTAATAGAAAATGAACATAGAGTAAATTACTGTCTGTAAATTTTAAGTGGTTGCCTCCTATAGCTCAAGAAATAAATACATAACGGCAAATAACACCTCACTTTCGGAACACCCGATAAGTTTTAGTATTTATTGTTATAGTGGCCACAGTTATACACCTTCTGTGACAATTTCAAGAGTCTACCTATTATGGTTCAAAACTTAGGCCTTATACATGCAAATCACGCCACTATCGGAACACCCTTTAATTTTTATGTTTATTTTTTAGACTTGTTTATAAAGCGAACTAAGTTTTAATTACTGTTTGTAAATTTTTAGTGTATGCCTCCTAAAGTTCAAGAAATAAACACACATTCGTGAATAACACCTCCGTATCGGGACACCCTATAAGTTTTAATATTTATTGCTATAGCGGCCGCAGTTATACCACTTCCGCGAAAATTTCAAGTCTGCCTATTATGGTTCAAAACTTAGGCCTTATACATGCAGATCATGCCACTATCGGAACACTCTTTAATTTTTAAGTTAATTTTTTTAGACTTATTTATATAGCGAACTAAGTTTTAATTACTGCTTGCATATTTTTAGTGTCTTCCTCCTACTGTTTAAGAAATAAGCACATATTCGTGAATAACCCCTCTCTATCGGAACACCCTATAAGTAATAGAATTTGCTAATATAGCGGCCACAGTTATACACCTTCTGTTAAAATTTCAAGCGTCTACCTATTATGGTTCACAATTTAGGCTTTATACATGGAAATCACACCACTATCGGAAAACCCTTTTATTTTTAGGTTTATTTTTTTGTACTAGTTTATATAGCGAACTAAGTTTTAATTACTGTTTTTAAATCTTGAGTCCATGCCTCTTACAGTTTAAGAAATAATCACATATTCGTGAATAACACCTCTCTGTCGGCACACCCTTTAAGTTTTAGTATTTGTTACTATAGCGGCCACTGCTATACACCTTCTGTGGAAATTTCAAGCGTCTACCTATTATGGTTCAAAACTTAGGCCTTATACATGCAAATCACACCACTATCGGAACTCCCTTTAATTTTTAGGATTATTTTTTTATACTTATTTATATAGCGAACTAAGTGATAATTACTGTTTTTTAATCTTGAGTCTATGCCTCCTACAGTTCACGAAATAGGCACATATTCGTGAATAACACCTCTCTATCGGAATACCCTATAAGTTTTAGTATTTGTTGCTATAGCGGCAACAGCTATACATCATCTGTGAAAATTTCAAGAGTCTACCTATTACGGTTCCAGAGATAAAAGGCGCTGACAGACGGACAGACATTGTAGCGAAAACAATAGGGTACGTTTTTACACTTTGTGTACGGAACCCTATAAACTAACACATGGTATTGCACATAGATAAATAACATGTGTTATGTTTCAAAACGTTTACACTATGTGTATAGTTACACCCAGAGAAAAAATGACACCATCCGTGTACAAAATGACCACATGCGGTGTCGAAAGTGCATCTACCACGTTTGTGCTCAAACTGTAAACCAACGTTGTCAATTCGACAACGAAATATTGACAACGAAGAGTTGTTGAAATGACAACGAACGTGTACACTTTGACACCGTATTGTTGCCGAAGTGACACCATACCGGTGTCGAATTGACACCATACCGGTGTCGAATTGACACCATACCGTTGTCGATTTGTAAATGCTTATTCTCTACCAAATTTACTATAATAATACAACAGATTGTAATAGATTATACATTTTTAAAAACTATTTTATTTACAAAAATTGTTTTTATTACAAGTAAAAAATTTTAAATGTGTTTATTCATCCGCATTTTTAAGCGCTGTATTTCCTTTCATTTTTCGTTTAACAGTGTCTTCAAATCCTAAATTATATCACAAAAAAATTGTTTAAGATGTTCTATATAAAATATATTGGAATTTCTCTTACCTTGGATAATACTTCCTCGTTTTTGGAGTAATATGCCGCAGTTTCATTACGTTTTCAAAATTGCTTCCCCTTGGATTGCACAGACATTGTGTCACCATCAATTCCAAACCATGAATTTATACTTATAAACATAATAAAAAGTAGCTAATGGTGATCATTACAATTACAACACCATATTACCTCCGTTTTTTCCAGAAAAAGATCTGTCTAAACTCCACTGTTAAGGGTTATTTGTGCTGCTAGAAAAACAAAAGTAAATATTACACTTCGTTCTTTCAAACTGGTTAACTTACATTTTATCTGGTCGAAGTTGATGGTTTCTAATTTTTTTTTCTCATTTTATAGTAATAACTCTTGCCATCAAAACGTCTCCAGTGGTTTGGAGCCAATCGCCAATTTGTAGATCCCCATATGATAATGAAAAATACTGTTGTCATATCTTTCGGTGAAGACCGTCGTCACTGGCTGTTGTTTTGGTACGTTTGGCGAGCGCTTTCGATGTAAAGACATCATTTTCAAGCCGCGTTTAAAATGGTACCATTTTACCACCGAAAGATATGACAACAGTATTTTATTTACTGGCAGAACAAATCCAATCAATTTAATACCATAATGAAAAATATTCAATAGAACTTGTGGAGTTTGACAACATTGAGTTTTTGAGCACGTTCGTTAACAAATTGTCAACGTGCGTTGCTAATTTGAGCACTTTCGTTGATATTCGAGCACGTTGAAGGCAGTCGTTGTGATTTCGCCCACGTTCGTTAACAAGTTGACAACGCTCGTTGTCAAACAAAACTGAAAACATAAAGGTGTCAAAATGACCACAATCGTTGTCGATTTTGCAACGTCGTTTTTCCCTCAGTGTATACATATGGAAAATCTGACTTGTACACGCAATGTAAACACGCTTTTAATGCAGACGTAAGGTGAAATGAAATGCATACACAAGTTAATTTTGTTCTCGCAAGAGAATCGAAAAATAACAAGTGTTACCAAAGGTTTGCACAAGCATCTGTGAAAATTTCAAGAGTCTACCTATTACGGTTCCAGAAAGGCGGACAGACGGACAGACATTGTAGCGAAAACAATAGGGTTACGTTTTAAAATCTGTGACGACCATTATTTTTCGTAAAAAAATCTATTTTTTATATGAAAATCTTATTTTTGCTGTATCTTCTTAAAACAGCGTCTAATTGAAATAAATCAAGTTTTTAATTTTTTCATGTCTTATGGGGCACCCTTTTCTTTTTAAAATTAAAGTCATATTCGCAAAATTGTATCGCTATTGGAACACCCTTTAAATTTTAGGAATTGTTGTTATAAAGGCCATGGTAATACACTTTCTATAAAAATATCGGGCCTACCAATTGCGGTTCAAAAAATAAGGTAATATACATCAAAAACATGTCACTGATGGATCACCCTTTAATTTTTATTATTTTTTATAGTTCCCATAGTAATAAACCTCTTGTAAAAACTTGAAGAGTCTACTTATTATTGTTCAAAACTTAGGCCATATACACGCAGAGCACGTCACTCTCGGAACACCCTTTAATTTTAAGGTATAATTTAATAGAAAATGAACATAGAGTAAATTACTGTCTGTAAATTTTAAGTGGTTGCCTCCTATAGCTCAAGAAATAAATACATAACGGCAAATAACACCTCACTTTCGGAACACCCGATAAGTTTTAGTATTTATTGTTATAGTGGCCACAGTTATACACCTTCTGTGACAATTTCAAGAGTCTACCTATTATGGTTCAAAACTTAGGCCTTATACATGCAAATCACGCCACTATCGGAACACCCTTTAATTTTTATGTTTATTTTTTAGACTTGTTTATAAAGCGAACTAAGTTTTAATTACTGTTTGTAAATTTTTAGTGTATGCCTCCTAAAGTTCAAGAAATAAACACACATTCGTGAATAACACCTCCGTATCGGGACACCCTATAAGTTTTAATATTTATTGCTATAGCGGCCGCAGTTATACCACTTCCGCGAAAATTTCAAGTCTGCCTATTATGGTTCAAAACTTAGGCCTTATACATGCAGATCATGCCACTATCGGAACACTCTTTAATTTTTAAGTTAATTTTTTTAGACTTATTTATATAGCGAACTAAGTTTTAATTACTGCTTGCATATTTTTAGTGTCTTCCTCCTACTGTTTAAGAAATAAGCACATATTCGTGAATAACCCCTCTCTATCGGAACACCCTATAAGTAATAGAATTTGCTAATATAGCGGCCACAGTTATACACCTTCTGTTAAAATTTCAAGCGTCTACCTATTATGGTTCACAATTTAGGCTTTATACATGGAAATCACACCACTATCGGAAAACCCTTTTATTTTTAGGTTTATTTTTTTGTACTAGTTTATATAGCGAACTAAGTTTTAATTACTGTTTTTAAATCTTGAGTCCATGCCTCTTACAGTTTAAGAAATAATCACATATTCGTGAATAACACCTCTCTGTCGGCACACCCTTTAAGTTTTAGTATTTGTTACTATAGCGGCCACTGCTATACACCTTCTGTGGAAATTTCAAGCGTCTACCTATTATGGTTCAAAACTTAGGCCTTATACATGCAAATCACACCACTATCGGAACTCCCTTTAATTTTTAGGATTATTTTTTTATACTTATTTATATAGCGAACTAAGTGATAATTACTGTTTTTTAATCTTGAGTCTATGCCTCCTACAGTTCACGAAATAGGCACATATTCGTGAATAACACCTCTCTATCGGAATACCCTATAAGTTTTAGTATTTGTTGCTATAGCGGCAACAGCTATACATCATCTGTGAAAATTTCAAGAGTCTACCTATTACGGTTCCAGAGATAAAAGGCGCTGACAGACGGACAGACATTGTAGCGAAAACAATACAAAACACTTTGTGTACGGAACCCTATAAACTAACACATGGTATTGCACATAGATAAATAACATATGTTATGTTTCAAAACGTTTACACTATGTGTATAGTTACACCCAGAGAAAAAATGACACCATCCGTGTACAAAATGACCACATGCGGTGTCGAAAGTGCATCTACCACGTTTGTGCTCAAACTGTAAACCAACGTTGTCAATTCGACAACGAAATATTGACAACGAAGAGTTGTTGAAATGACAACGAACGTGTACACTTTGACACCGTATTGTTGCCGAAGTGACACCATACCGGTGTCGAATTGACACCATACCGGTGTCGAATTGACACCATACCGTTGTCGATTTGTAAATGCTTATTCTCTACCAAATTTACTATAATAATACAACAGATTGTAATAGATTATACATTTTTAAAAACTATTTTATTTACAAAAATTGTTTTTATTACAAGTAAAAAATTTTAAATGTGTTTATTCATCCGCATTTTTAAGCGCTGTATTTCCTTTCATTTTTCGTTTAACAGTGTCTTCAAATCCTAAATTATATCACAAAAAAATTGTTTAAGATGTTCTATATAAAATATATTGGAATTTCTCTTACCTTGGATAATACTTCCTCGTTTTTGGAGTAATATGCCGCAGTTTCATTACGTTTTCAAAATTGCTTCCCCTTGGATTGCACAGACATTGTGTCACCATCAATTCCAAACCATGAATTTATACTTATAAACATAATAAAAAGTAGCTAATGGTGATCATTACAATTACAACACCATATTACCTCCGTTTTTTCCAGAAAAAGATCTGTCTAAACTCCACTGTTAAGGGTTATTTGTGCTGCTAGAAAAACAAAAGTAAATATTACACTTCGTTCTTTCAAACTGGTTAACTTACATTTTATCTGGTCGAAGTTGATGGTTTCTAATTTTTTTTTCTCATTTTATAGTAATAACTCTTGCCATCAAAACGTCTCCAGTGGTTTGGAGCCAATCGCCAATTTGTAGATCCCCATATGATAATGAAAAATACTGTTGTCATATCTTTCGGTGAAGACCGTCGTCACTGGCTGTTGTTTTGGTACGTTTGGCGAGCGCTTTCGATGTAAAGACATCATTTTCAAGCCGCGTTTAAAATGGTACCATTTTACCACCGAAAGATATGACAACAGTATTTTATTTACTGGCAGAACAAATCCAATCAATTTAATACCATAATGAAAAATATTCAATAGAACTTGTGGAGTTTGACAACATTGAGTTTTTGAGCACGTTCGTTAACAAATTGTCAACGTGCGTTGCTAATTTGAGCACTTTCGTTGATATTCGAGCACGTTGAAGGCAGTCGTTGTGATTTCGCCCACGTTCGTTAACAAGTTGACAACGCTCGTTGTCAAACAAAACTGAAAACATAAAGGTGTCAAAATGACCACAATCGTTGTCGATTTTGCAACGTCGTTTTTCCCTCAGTGTATACATATGGAAAATCTGACTTGTACACGCAATGTAAACACGCTTTTAATGCAGACGTAAGGTGAAATGAAATGCATACACAAGTTAATTTTGTTCTCGCAAGAGAATCGAAAAATAACAAGTGTTACCAAAGGTTTGCACAAGCAGTTGCATATTTAGTTACATACATATATTTAATATTTTGCTAATTACCCATGACGTTTTATAATAAAAATGCAATTTATTTGTTGGGGGAAAAGAGATAGTCCTATACTAGTTTTACATTTTCTAAAATGAGTATTAAAAAAATTAATGCTGTTAATGCATGATTCATATCAAGGCATATTTAACCAGGTGACTGCACAAGGCGGAGCTAATATTAAAGAGAAATTTTTTTTAAATTTTTTTATATGGAGTTTGACATTAATCAGGTTTTTTAAGAGAGAATAATATCTATTTAACTGTCAAAATCCATATAAAAAAAATTCAAAAAATTTTTTGCTCAAATTTCCTCTCCCTTACGCTATCACCTTCTATAATATGCCTTGATTCAAATCAATGAGACTGTGTTAACATATGCTTGTCACTGCTTGCAATTTCTGTATATTAATATGATTCACAAAAGCAATAAATCAGTATGAGTGTTTTGAATGGTTCGTAGTAGAAGCTGCCGACAAATATGTATAGTTTTACAGAAGATTTTTATTTTAATATGAGAAAAATTATTATATTGTTCTTTATTTATTTATTAATGATTATATAAGAGTTAATGAATTTATAGTTATAACATAAATATACGAGTAGGAGAATCTAGGCCTTCAATTAATTAATAATTTTAATTAAAAATGTAGAGACTGATTTTTTCATTTTATTATGTACATATTTACATGTGTACGTATATATAATATACTGTTACGTTTTTACTTTACGCTGGGTTCTTTTAATTGCAAAATAAATAAACACTGTTATTACTTTTACTGTAAGTCATTTTATTTATTAATACCACTGTTAAAAAATACAGCAAACTGTTAAACACTCTTTGACTTTTAAATTAATACTGCCATACTACTCGCCAGCACGATTCACTTATATAGGTGATTTAAAAGCACCAGAATGTTCTATTCCAGACAGGTCTGGCAGGTTCGATTGTTATTGCTCTTGTTTTCTGTTTGTGTGATTGTTTATTTCTTTATACCTGTATGTGTGGCTATTTATTTCTTTATACTTGTATGTGTGGCTGTTTATTTGTTTATGCTTGTATTTATGTATGTGGCTGTGTATTTAACAGAAGAGTGTTTATTTAATCTGTGTGTGTATATGGGTAAATGCGAATGTTTGTACGAGGCGTTTCTTTCTTCCATCATTGTAAGAAAATAAACCATTAATGTTGTTGTTGTTGTTCGAGAGTATTGTCGTTCAGAGCTTATAATGTATAAATTCTTCTTTAGTAACAATACGTATATATGTATGTAGATATATCGAAAGAAAAATTAACTAAAAAATTTAGAAATTCGTCAATATATAAATAAATAAATAAATAAATAAATAAATATATGTATATACATATATATATATATACTATATATACACTTATTATAAAAGTAACAAAATTAAATAAAATAAAAAAGTAACCGAAATTATCTATTAGTCAATTTTATAAACTGAATTCAGGAAAAGTAAATTATTTACAGTTTTCGGTCCAACGCGGTTACGCTTTTCTGTTATGATGTTACCTGTGGCTGAAAACGAGCGCTCGAAAGCTGCACTACTTGCAGGAATATGAACTTAGAATTTGTTGTGCAAGTTTGTGTTATTTTTACCAAGTTTATAAATACCTGCTGCAACAAATAATTTTAGAGCAATTTTTGAATTATTTTCATAATTATATATTGTAAACAATTTACACAAAATTACAAAAAAAATGTGTGTAGGTAACCCCCTTACCTGCAAAAGATGCAAAAAATATTTGGTATTTCCAATCTTTGTTGTTATAAATAATATATGTAGATATTATAAACTCTTCTTATTGAAAATTAATTTTTACCAAACCTTTTTCATTCAAGAATATATTTTTTATTGATACATACATACTTATATCGTTAGCTAAAAAACAAACAAAAATATAATTTTACGAAAGAAGCAAAAAACTTCGTAAAATGAAAACTAAACTAAACGATACGCCTCTTTGTTTCATGTAAATAAAAGCGTAAAAGTGTGAAACTTGGTCAAGACATATAGTTTAATAGCAAACTTGTTTGATTATTTGAATAGTTACGCCTTACAAGGCATTAATTTATGATTATCTTAAATTATTTTTCCATTATAGAACACAAATTTATGGTGAGCCAATGGTATATTCAGTTAATGAACAAAATTGTATTAACACTTATGTCTATTTTGGTTTTTCTTTATCTATTAACACTATTATTTATCCATACTTATTTTGTTTTTTTTTTTTCAATTAGAAAAGATAATTGCTTTATACTTTATTGTAAAAAAATTCACAATTTGTTTGCCTTACTACACTGGTGCATATTCCTATAAGCGCATGCATTTTTTTATTTCCTTTGTGCTGCATATTTGTTATTTTTAACCATAAATAAAGTTGACGGACTGCAGTGTGTTGATATAACGGAAGTTTGTTTAAACAAGTAACTTTTTTATTTTTAACCGACTTCAAGAAAAAAAGGAGGTTATCAATTCGTCTGTGTGTTGCTTTTTTTTTTTTGTGTGTTTGTGCCTTCAGAACTCGGTCAGTTCTGAACCGATTTTCAAAATTTTTGCACTATTACAAAGGTTATGGCTACAGATTGGTCCCATTTTAAAAGAAGTTCAAAAGTTTAAAAATTAAAGGGTGTCGCCATACAACATACATGTTTTTTACGTGTATTATGAACTTTATAGGTCACCAATTTAAAATTAAAAAAAGTGCGTATCACTGTAGCTCCCAATAACAAAAAGTAATTAAAAAATAAAATTAAAAATTAAAGGGTGACCCCATAGGTGACTTAATTTCACCTTTATTCTCCTATATTTTGAACCGTTATAGACAAACACTTGAAAGTTGCACAGAATGTCCGTTACTATGTCTGTTATAATAGGTATAAATATTTAAATTAAAGGGTGCCCCATTAGTTGGTTTATTTTGATATATATATGGCCAAACTTTTGAACCGTTATAGACAGACAGTTAAAATTTACAAAGAACTTGTATTGCTAAGTCCGCTAAAATTACAAGTGTAAAATATGAATTTGGAAATTAAAGGGTGTCCCAATAGTTAATGTAAAAGTAATATATATGGCCAAACTTTTCAACTGTTATAGATAGACAGTTGAAATTTACAAAGAACCTATATTGCTTAGTCCGCTATTACAACAAGTATAAAATTTGGATCTATAAATTAAAGGGTGTCCCCATTATTGATGTAATTTGACCATTATGTCCTCATCTTTGGAACCGTTATAGACAAACACTTGAAAAATAGACAGAATTTTCACTACTATGTCTTGTATAACAAAAAGTATAAATATTTAAAATTGGAAATTAAAGGGTGTCCCAATAGTTGTTGTAATTTGATGTATATGGACACAAAGTTAAAATTTAAAAAGAATCTGTATGACAAAGTCCTCCTTAAAAAGTATTTATATTAAAATTTGAATTCAAAGGGTGTCCCAATAGGTGACGTCATTTGATATATATGACCATATCTTTTGAACAGTTATTGATAAACACTTAACAATTAGACAGAATGTCCATTACTATATCTATTATAATAAGTATAAATATTTAAAATTGTAAATTACAGGGTGTCGCAATAGTTTATGTAATTAGATGTATATGACAATACTTTTAAACCGTTACAGACAGACGGTTGAAATTTACAATGAACCTGTATTGCTACGACCGCTATAACTAGTATAAAATTTGAATTCGGAAATTATAGGGTGTCGCAATAGTTACCGTCTTCAAGAAACATGATTTTAAGTTTGTCTGTTTTGAAGTCGGTTTTGTTTTGAGAGAATTATTTATTTTACTGTTCGCTTTTTTTGAGCAATCATAAAATATTAGTGCTTAATTCAGTGGAAGATTTCTATAAACGCAGGCAGGAAAAATTAGCTTACAAAATTCTAAAAAGCAAAATATTATCTGTTGTTGGATTTTTTTAATTTAAATGTAAGTTTTTACTGCCATTATATCTATTTGTAGCAAATTTTTTGTTTTAATAAAAAATATCTAATAGTATCAAAAGATGCCTTAAGGAAAATTTCTAAATGATCAAGAAAAAATTCAAATTAAATTTTTTCCGATCAAGGATGCTCTAACAGAGAAATCGCGCGAAAAATTAAACGTTCGGAATGCGTTATTCGTAATTTTCTGAAGAAAGGACAGAAATACGGAGTGCGAAAGCCCACAAAGGGAAACACAAAGTTAATAAAACGAGAAATTAATAAGATTAAACATGAAGCCACCCGCAACAAATTAAATGCCACACAAATAAAATCTAAACTTGATCTTCCTGTTACTTCCAAACACGTTCAATACATATTGCGAACAGATCATAATATAAAATGGAAGAAACCCAAATCTAAGCCAATGCTAAAACAACAACATAAAGAAAATCGTCTGAAATTTGCACCCAAATAGATGAAGTGGACTGATGAGTGGAATAAAGTAGTTTTTTCAGATGAAAAAAAATTTAATTTGGACAGTCCAGATTCGTATTCGTGCTATTGGCACGATTTAAGATCGAATGATATTCGAATGTCGAAACGTAACTTCGGTGGAGGCAGTGTTATGGTGTGGGCAGCTTTTTCCTCAGTTGGAAAAGCAAGTATTTGTATTGTTCCAACAAAGATGAACAGCACAACATATACTGAACTTTTAGAAGATGCTCTCATCTCATTTATGGATGAAGAAATGGATGAAGATTGCATATTTCAACAAGACAGTGCGGCAATACACGTTTCAAAAGAGTCAAAATTGTGGTTCCACCAACATAATATTCCTTTGTTAGACTGGCCGGCTTGCAGTCCGGATTTAAACCCGATGGAAAACTTGTGGGGATATATGGCGCATAAAATTTACTCAAATAATGCCCAAAATCAAAATGTAATGACAGTTACGGAGCTAAACCTAAGAATTAAACAAGTGTGGAATGAAATCGATCACGATTTATTAAAAAATTAATAGGATCAATGCCGGACCGTATATTTGAAGTAATTAAAAAAAATATATCAGCTACTCATTATTAATAAATCCCAAAACGTATAATTTTTAAAGCGCGTTTATAGAAAAATGCCTAACAAAATTAAGTTATTAAAAAATTAATTAAAATTAAATAAACTAGTATTTAATCTTGTTTGTCGTTAGTATTAAAATAAATTAAAATAATTATTTATTAAATAAATTTATAAACCCTTAAATGTGTTTTAGTTTCGTTTTTGTACAGCTGTTTCAAAAAAAGTAATGTGCGTTTATAGGAATATGCATCAGTGTATACTTTTCCCATTTAAATCATAAAATATTATTGCAATAATAGTGTAGGGGTACATGTACATGCATTCCAGAAATACTTGTTATATGTTAACCCTTCTTTCAATTGAATTTGATGTTCATCAGAAAGTTTGCATATAAACACAGAAATGTGTGAAAAGAAAATTTTTTAAAGATATGCTAAAAACTGTTTATCTGTACTTTCAACATACAGACTTAAAACTTTACTCATTAAAAATGAATTTGACATAAAACTCTTTCACTGCTATGTACCTACTTCTGTATATGACAGTATTTAAAAAAATACTTCAAATTGCTATTTTATTATACCTACTGTCCACTAATTTTGTCAAGTATTCGGTATAATAATCTTAAAATAATAATTATTTTTCATAAAAATTGAACCCAATTTCCACTTTCTTTAAATATGTACAATGTACATTGTACATACATATCGCACCCTAAATACAAAAGGGTCACAACTCAAAATTTTCCAAAACTGACTTTTTTCCATAAATTAATTCAGAGTACATATCTCTAACTACTACAAAAATTTCTTTCACATCACTATCTTCTTTAACTGGAAAAATGCAGTTATGTCTATTTTTGAGTGTGTTGCTTCTGCACGACGAACTAAATAGAATTATTTTTAGTCATAAATCAAAATTTTATTTTCGCAAACATAATATAAAATTGAAAAAAGTATAGCAGAACCTTCCTCAATATTGAATTTTTTCATAATGGAACAATATTTTCTTTAAATTTTACAATCTTTTTTACATAAACTGTTTTTTGTCTCTCCTGAAAATTTTAGTATTTTGAGTTGTGACCCTCTTGTATTTAGGGAGCGATATGTATATGTTTCAAGACTTTTATTAACAGAATTGCAGCCATACAAAAAATTATAACATTTTTTGCTTTTATGAGTTATTATACTACTTAACATATGACGTTAGGAGTTTTAAGTACATAATTTGTTGAACGATGTTGTTCGATTGGTAACAAAAATTGAAGTGAATAAGTTTTAAAGTTACAGTTTTAAAATATCTTCATTATTTCTTTAGGAAACACGAAATAACCAATTGACAACTGGAAATATTAATAAATTTTTTAAGCAGATAGGCAACTTTACGTTTTTTTACGGTACGTTTTTAGATAGATTATTGGTAAGTATAAAAAGTTAAGTATTTAAAGGTAAGTATATTAGTGGTAAATAATTCATTAACAATATCATAAAAGTAATTTACAAATATTATGTTATAAACCAAAAGGTATAAAAATTCAAATTTAATAATAATTCAATAATTCAAATTTTAATTATTAATTATTTAAAATTTGGGCACAGTTATAAATTCTGCTCTTGGAAGTCGACTTATAATGCCATCAATGTGTGGTAATGGATAAGCATCTCCTACGGTAACGGAATTTAACTTACGGCTGTCCAGACAAAGTCTATTTTTTCCAGGTTTACGATTGAGAACTACTGGAGACGACCAAGCGCTGTTTGACTCCTCTATTATCACTAACGATAGCATGCGATCTAATTCATCATAAATCAATTTTTCCACTGCCGGAGAGACTGAAAAGTGTTGTTTTATCGGTTTCACACTACCGGTGTCAATAGAATGACATAAAACATCTGTTCTACCAAGACATTCCTCGGAGAAAAATGGAAAGAGGGTTATAACATGTTGCAAGCGTTGTTGTTGAATAAAAGAATAAGTCATTTGAGACGAAATTTCTTTTTCAGCTGATAACGAGTTCACCACGGAAGGCAAAGAAGTTAAGGCTAAAGGAATAAGACTGAAAAGTTCCCAAAAGTCTATTCAGAGGAAAAAACTCTTTTCTAAGCTTGGAACGAGAAAAACAACATCCGTCTATCTTAACTATCTTAGCTATCTTAACTTTTTGTTTTGCTCTGCTTCCGAGCCAATGCAAGTAATTGAAGCAACTGAATCCATTAAGCCCTCTAAACCATTTTTCATTTCCTGCACGACTTCCGAAAATCTTTGCTAATTTATTGAAACTTTTTAATGTCCCTGTCCATTTCCTCTTTTGATATGTATCTAAGAAGAAAAATTCCCTACACCTACATACTTCCATAAGATCTTAAACAGATGAAATACGCAGATTTAATATTTCATGCTGTATTTCATGCAAAAAATTACGACGTAATATTTCTACAAGATCCACGTCTGAAATTGATTCTTTAAGGTGGTCTGTTAATTCTACCATTGATTTGTAAAAGCTGTCGAAAGTTTCGATATACATACTTCAGTTTGCGATCCCTTATCATATCACGATAATCAATATCAGTACGAGAATCCCTATATTCTTTGCGTAATGCAAGACACAAATTCGGCCACTCAATGGGACCGACATATGATAACTCCAAAACAACACACTACCTTTTCCGTCAAATAATAAACCTGCATTGCACAGTGGTTTATTTATTTTGCACATAATTCGGTATCTTATGAACCACTGAAGATATCTTGTTGAAATTTCATAGATTCAAAGCGGAAGTTTTTCTGAGTGGAGCTGGCCCTCTACGGTAAAGGGGGCATCGGGTAAGACCCCAATTGGGTATTTCGCGTATATAATTTTTTGGAAATTTCATAAAAAGTTTAGTTTTAACTCAAAGCGAGGTTTAGAAACTCCTATAGCTTATATCTATGCTCTATATAACTGTAAGTGGTATCAGAGGAAAGCTCTTGACTTCTAGATTAAAAATATTATAATGATTTCTTTTGGCGCTCGATTTTTCAAATGATATTTACTCCAAAAAATGTAAAAATCACGTTAAGGTGGCTTTTTGAGAAATAAAATAACGAACTTGAATTACCCCAACATATAAACTGATAGAGATATTCTTACAGAATTTTGAAATTAAATAGATAAAAGATTTTTTTAATCAACTGGTAAAAGAAAATTTTTTTTAATCAACAAATAGAAGACAAATGAAAACAAATTCCGTTTGCTACAATTGTCGCCGTGTTGTCAGATACTTAATGATATTGAAGTCGACAGCTACATCGTAAACTCTGACATTGTTGTAGAAATACTTATTTTGCTTTTATAAAATTAAATAACTTTTTCAAAAAATTATAAATATTTCCTCCAAAACTTTTTGTTTGTATATGAATTTGTAATTGACTTTGAATAAAATAGAAATTATCCTAAGTTGACGACAGCCACAACGGTAGCCGTGTAGCCATGTAGCTTTGCTGACTTCAAAATAACCGTTTTATTTTTGACAGTTATCCTGATGATGTCTGTGTGTTTAATGCACCTAGGTTTTAAAACAGAGATCTCATCTATTTAAAAATCAAACGCATTTAAAAAAATATGTTACTCTATATACACACATATTAAATATATGTTATGTTACAGTCATGATTTTCATTTTCAAAGAAATATTGAAATTTTTGTGTTAATTTTTCGAAAATTGAGTGTAAAAATTTTTTGTAATATTTTTTTAAACATTTTTTGTAAAATTTTATTCGAAAATTTTTTGGAAAATTTAATAAAAATTTTTTTTTCGAATATTCTTCTGTAAAATATCTTTTTGAAAATGCTTTGTAAATTTTTTTGTAAATATTTTTGAAAAAAAAAAATTTTAAATTTTAAAAATTTTAATTTTTTTTGCTAAATTTAGGACCTTTCTGCAATCTATATTGAGTTAGAATGGTCAGACCAAAGCAAACAAAATCCTTAAAAAAATCCTCATATTGACACATGGGGGGTCCTTTTAACTGCTCCTATTTATCAGTGGGTACCCTGTGGGTCCATTGGCTACCTCTATGTGTATTGCTTTCTATGAAGGTCTCTAATACAAATCAAAGCAGAAAAACCCTACCAATCTAAAAACAAACAAAAATCGCCCCTTGCAGGGGGTTATTGATCCCCCGAGATCTGCATACAGATCCTTGCGATCAACCTGTCGCAGTCTAATATTTAGTTGACAAAAAAGGCAAAACAGGGTATAACTAAAAGATTTTGTGTCAAAATTGGCTGAGTTTGCATAGGGCTGGTGTCAGAACCGTTATAATTTTTTACTTAATTTTTCTTTTGATCGCATTAGCAATATGTTGTCTTTAAAATGATATAAAAATATTTAATAATACCGAAGTAATTTTAAATTAAAATAAGCAAAGAAAAAATACCATCTTTTTGGGAAATTCCTAAAAAACGGAATTTTTACATTTCCCCAATTCAGAGGCTTGTAACTTTTTGACGAAAAGTTCTATGAGAACAAAACTTGAAACTAATTTATTCTAAATTTTATTAAGAATACAGCCAATGTCTTGAAATAATAATTCAATCATTAAAACATAACTACACCAGAGGCAAAGTAGAGATGCCTCTGTGAAATTTCATTAAGATACCTTCAGTGGTTCATGAGAATACCGAATTATGTCCAAAATGAATTGTTTTTAAACCACAGTGTTTTGTTACAAAGCAGATTGAAATCCGATACATAAAATTGTTAATCGATGTTATATGGAGATGAAGAGCTGTATAGTTTATGGGCATAATCGGGAGGGAGCAAGGGTTAGTTTCCTTACCCTCAAATTTTGTGAACGCGCTACAGGTCATACCGTATAACATATTAAAACGAAATTTAATATGTGCTTTTGGTATATGGAGATGAAGAGTTGTGTAAATTTTGGCATAATTGGGAAGGGGTAATTTACTTAACACCCCAAACCGAAAATAATTAATTTTTCGATTCGAATTTAGTTTGGACTTAAATTCTTTATGTAATATATCCATAAAAATATCTAATTCCATTGGGTATGGTAAAGTTTAGTGTAAGCCACACAAGATTTTGTTAGTAAATATGAATTTAAATCTTCATTCTATTTGCTCGATTTTACTGCATACCAAGTTTGTTTTTGAAATCTCTACAATTTTCCATTTACGGTAAAAATTATTTAACAGTGATGGGTAATAACAATAATATGTCAATAGTTACAGTGCAGCGCATGTTACGAAATTCTTAATCCTACATCGAGTTCAATATAAGCATGCTGTGGTCATATTTTTCTTAAGATCTGTTTATCTTTGAGTTTGTTAATTAGCAAAAATCTAACGCAATGTTTCCAAAACATATACATTAGGGTGGAACGAATTTTTTTTTTTCAATTTCAATATTAAATTGTGATTTGCTATTTTTAAGTCAATTGTAAAGATTAAAGACGATTGGAGTAGGGTAAGTAGGGTAGGGCAGCAAATCTAAATGCCGCAGATTTAAATTTAGCAAATTTAATTTTTTTTTTGGATCTGCAAAAACTGTGGTATATAAATAAAGGGACCATGCTAAGTACATTAAATAAGTTTTGGTCAGAGACAAATCATTAAAATATCATATATACCCTTATCTTACTACAACAAAGAAAAAAAGTAAATTTAAAAAAAATATATTTTTCATGTTTTTATACACCATTTAGGTATTAAAACGTGAAAAAGGTTATAAAATGACGATGGATAGCAAATTTGTATGTTTTGAATTATTTTAGGATTAGTTTTAATGAAATTAAAATAATTAATAATATAAAAAACCACCAATAAAATAAAAATATAACTATAGGTATAAGATTTAAAGACAAAAAAATATGTTCAAGGCACCTCAAGATGTGCCGCAGCATAAGTTCTCACATAACAAGACAAATTTTTATCACTATTTGAATGGGTAATACATTTTCTGCCATATACCAACGTTCCAGCCTAATATAAATACATGCTTCATGAACATGAATAAATCGTATAAAAATTATAATTATGTATTAGGTATGGAGGTGAAATTATTTGAAAACTAGAAGGCATTGCATTTAATTTTTACAATTTAAAATTATCATACGAACACGGAGGCAGGGTACAATACACCGTCTTTATGGATATTGAGGTTGCCTTTGATAAAATCTCTTTCTCGAAGTTGTGAAATGCCCTTGCTGAGCGTGGGGTAGAGCCCACACAGAAAAAACAGTGTCTAAATACCTAATAAAATTTAACAAAATTTATAAGATATCTCTATGTTTTTTTTTTTCAAGAAGAAAGTCTTATTATTTTAATAGGGAAAACCTTTTTGAAAAATCAAGAAGAAAACTTAGGGTTTTTATTAGGTATTTTTAAGGCTCGTATCTGTACTGTTTTTCGCAGTATTATACTGTTTTTCGACATCAAAAACTGCTTACGGCTTTTCTCCCTAAAATACTGTTTTTTGCTACATAAGAGAAATAAAAACGGCGAACAGCGAATTCATGCAATAATATTGTTTACTTCAAAAACAAGCATTCTCCTCGGATTCGTCGTCAGCCGCCAACTACCTCTGTTTGTTGTGCGTTGGCGGTTGATGTCGAATCGTCGCGCAGAAAAAGTATTCGATTGGTGGCGCCGGTGAAGATGATCGCGGCAGGCATCGACTTGTGTTTTTTTCATGCTTCTTTGCTACAATATTATTATCTCTACCAACTTTAATTCTTAAAGTCGCGTCTTCAAGAAAGTCAAATTAAACTTGAAATTAAAGTGTTAAATCAGTAATAAATAATTAAAATCAACTAAAAACGGTATTTCCTTGTGGGCAACGACGCAAACGTTCAACAACTAGTTTGTGGGCATCGCAATCCCGGATTTTGTTTCCAAAGCATCCACCACGACTCCCCAGACCAACCAGGACGATCGAGGTAAACAAATACATATATACAGATTTTTTTTCTCTTTTGATCATCGTCAGTATCCATACTTGCTTAGAAAACGTCGCTTAATTTTTTCAATTCTTATATTTTCATTTTAATAATTTTAATTTTTATAGAATAAATAATGTCTAAATCGAGACGAAAAACATATTTAATGCAAAACTTCGTGAAAAGTATACCTTTCTCGAAAAAACAAAAAGTGATAGTGATGTTTTGTGCAAAACGTGCAAAGGTACTTTTTCTATTTCGTTTGGTGGTAACGCGGATATCGGTCGTCATAACAAAACAAAAAAACCATCAAGTCGCTCAAATGTCGCTTCTACCAGTACATCGATAAGGTCACATTTTCAATCGGATTTGGATTTACATATATCGGCAATGGAAGGAGTGTGGGCATATCATGTTATTAATTCTAATCACAGTTTTAAATCGTCGGATTGTGCGGCACAAATATTTAAATCATGTTTTAAAATAAAAATGTTTTCGTGTGAGCAGGAAAAAATGTCAAGCAATAGTTACCAATGTTTTCGCGCCGCACAGTGGCTGAAAATCATTTTTCGTTGGCCAAAATTCTGTAACTTTTGAACCGATCAAAATATTGAAATAATGGATAGATATTTAGTTCAGCTTGATTTAGTTTTAATTACATTAAAATTGATTGAGGACTTTTTAAGGAATTCGAGGTCAAAGTTGAACATTTTAATTTTTTTAACTTTCAGAGTGAAATATGGGTTTATTCTGTGTGTAACATAGTAAAATATCCCTCTAAGATCCAAAAAAGTATATATATTCTTGATCAGTGATGAAATCTAAGACGATATAGCTATGTCCGTCTGTCCATACGTCCGTCTGTCCATCCGGCCGTCCGTCCATTCGCCTGTCTGTATGAACACGATTCAGTCTAAACGAAAAGAGCTAGACCCTTGAAATTTGGTACATATATATCTTGAAGGATAGGGCAGGCTAAGTTCGTAAATGGGCCAAATCGGACCAAAGGGGAAAAAATTCCCCTAAGAAGAACTAAACCAACCCCTGAAAAACTACACATTTTTACAAGTTTTTTTGTAAATTTGTTAAGCAAATGAAACATTTTTATGTCAAAGAAGGTTCAAGGTCTTTACCCTGGAGCTAGAAAATCATAAAAATTTATTTTTGGACCCCGCCCCCTTTTTGTGGGCATTTATATAGCATATTATATGAAAAATAGTGTCAATAATTAACAAATTGTATTACCTAAGCCTAGATTGCATAAAAAATTAATTTTTAAGCTTTCATGACGAATGGAAAATGTACTCGAATCTTCTGCGCTACCTTCACCTCACCCCCCAAAAACAAAATTTTTTTTTTTTTGTTAAGCAACAAGAAAATATAATTTTTATTCATTTGACTTAAATATTAATTGCAAATATTCCATATTTTGTTCTGTGCTATTTCTGTTCTTTAGTAGTTTTTTGGCTTCTTCATCTAAATCCCGATGGTCCACTTTCCATTGATTTCGAATACTGGATATGAACGGATCTGACGTTGCCAATAATATATTAAATAGATCTTCATTTGTTGAATTCCGTGAAATTTTCCTAGTATTGTGCTCTCTATAAAATATGTAATCCTTGTGATCGTAATTGATGTAGGAAAGATTCTTTTATATTTGTAGAACCAAAGGCATCGTTAATGTCTTTAAGCTTCCGCCTCTTAGATCTATCGCTGCAATTGTCCACTAATGATTTGCGTGGTCTTCCAGCCTTATCTTGCTTTGCTGTTTCTGCAGCGACAGTAAGTTGACTTTCTAACCACTTTGCACTTTTTATATAAAATTTTTGTTTACTGTACATAACTTCTTTGTAGCGTTTTTTAGTGCTTTGACGAAATTATATAATTGCTCTTGCATTTCGGTGCTACACGAATTTAAGTTTAATTTTATTTTAACGTAACTAAGAACATCTTCCTAATTTTTGTTGCTAAAATACACTTCGGCCAGTTCTTTATAACTGAAGCTCTCCATTTTCTTTTGAATATTTTTACTTGCGTTTGTTATGTTTTATCCGTACACTTAAAGGATTAAGTTATTACTGAGTAATCCCTTAACGAATCCGTACTTTTATAAATTTTGGATACATGTTCTTCACACACTGATCTTTAATTTCATAGCAGGTAGCGCTTAAATTTAACAAAACTGCACTCATGCTTCAATATGGGGTTGTTTTTTAACTTTAGTGGTTTAATGTCGCAATTATTGTTATAAAATTGTTTATGTCTTTGGTTGACCCTAACATTTGATAACAGGTAAATTTAGAAAGAGATAATATGCTTCCTGTAGAGCCCATTGTGATAATTTTATTACTTATTTTTTGCTGATCAAAACAAAGCCATTAAACCCTTTCGAAGGTATTATATTTATTTTTTTAGTTATACGTAGCCTAAACTAAAAAAAAATAAACTTTTAGGCAAAAAAGTGAAAATTTAATACACCATTGTATATGAATTTTTTTCGAGTAATTTCATTAAAATGAAAAAAGTGTTCTACAGGCGGCTCGTGGCGGGTGCAAAAGTATATATAGCCTTAAAGAGGACACTTTCACCTTTCTCGTGGTTGTATACGTTTCTTGTTCCCTTTTGTTCCCTAGAAGTTCTATTCCACTAAAGTTTAAATTTGAGGAAAATATAGTAGTTTCATAAATATTTCATAACGCCCCTAATATTAAACGCTAGAGCTGTGTCTACTTACAACAACTAAAGACAATAATCCTACCAACATTATAAAAAAAAACGCAGACCATTATCGATGATAGCTTGCGAGTAGTAGCCATTTAATTTTGATAAAAAACCAAAGAAAAACACCTTTTTCTGAAATTAAAAAAAAAGTTGAGTTTGACAGCATGCCACGCCCACAATTATCAATATTTTAACATAATTTTTTGGCTACCTTAATTTGGATATATTAACTACAAAATGATGTAAAAATTTTAAAAATCGGTGACAAAAAAAAAATTTACTTTTGGCCAACGAAAAACGATTTTCAGCCACTGTGCGCCGCACGCCCAACAATTCCTTAAAGAAGATTTAAAAGACTGTAGTTATGTGTCAATCTACACAGATGCGTCAAACCATGCGAATATCAAACTTTTTCCAGCGCTCGTTCGATATTTTATCCCTACTGTCGGTGTACGCGTTAAAGTTTTGAACTTAACCGAAGAAGCTACTGAAAATTCCACTTTATATCCGATCAAATAACGTCTACTGCCTGCGACTACGATCTGAGGAAAATAATCGTCTGCTTCTGTGGCGATAATGCAAAAGTTAATTTTGGTGGAGAAAGTCGTGGCGGAAAAAATAATGTTTATCACAGATTGAAACAGTGGCTTCCACATTTGGTCGGCATCGGCTGTGTCGCTCACATAACACACAATGCATTGAAATTCGCATGTGATGAGATACAATTCGACGTAGAGTGGGTTGTTGTTAAAACATATTCTCACTTCTACCTTAACACTGTACGCATGACAGCATTGA
The DNA here is from genome assembly GCA_949628195.1 of Phasia obesa. Classification (NCBI taxonomy): domain Eukaryota; kingdom Metazoa; phylum Arthropoda; class Insecta; order Diptera; family Tachinidae; genus Phasia; species Phasia obesa. The sequence continues at coordinate 46,164,132 of OX451219.1, read as the reverse complement.
AAGCTTTTTGTGAAGAAGCAGAAGTGGAACATAACAGGCTACTCGGATATGCAAAAACACGATTTTTGGCTCTCGGACCAGCTATCAACCGTATTTTGAAACTCTATGATGCTCTTCAAATGTATTTTCTTGGACTTGAAAGAGGGGAAAAAGTTGAAGAATTTTTTCAGTGAAGAATCATAAAAATTTTGGTTGCTATTTGTTATGGAGCAGGTAAAAAAATTCATTGGGGGTGCCAATTCAAATTCTCTAATTATATAGAACTTTTTTCTTCTCTTTCTGCTTTATTTTTCTTATATCAGGCTGAATTATTCGGAAAATATGTGCTGAAAATTGAAGGTGATGATTTCACTGCAATCGAAGTTGCACACTGTTTAAATGAGCTCGAAGATATATCAAAAACTATTGTACGAGCGACATATAGCGACATATCGTTGAATATATTTTATGTTTGCCAGGAACTTCAGCATCAGTGGAACGAAACTTCTCTGCAGTAAACAAAACTTGGACGTCAGACAAAACCCGATTAGATATGCAAACATTGAAGGCGATTCTGACCGTGAAATGTAATTTGAAGTACAAATGCGTTGATTTCTACATTACCTCAAAACGAAGCCGACATTGCTTATTCAAATTGCTTCAAACGATATATACAAAAGAACCACAAAAGCTGATTCTGATGGAAATGATTCAGATGATGGAAATGATTGTTAATTTTTTTTATATATTAAGTAAAATATATACTGCGAAAAGTACTGTTTTTCCTAATCGATTTACTGCTTTTTTTACAATTTCAGTGTAATGTACTGTTTTTGATCCAAAAAAATATACGAGCGTTAGGTATTCTTCCTGTTTTTTTCAAAAAGGTTTTGTTCTTGATTTTATTAGTCTTGTTTTTTTTATAAAAACAAAAATAAATTAACAAAAATTGTTAAAATAATAAACTGAAAACAACTGGTATATTGTTTTTTTGCCTCTTCTTTGAAAGTTTTTGCTAATCAATCTTTGATTTCTTTCTACCTTTTTTTGTGGTGGCGGATGTCTGACATTTTATTTTGCCTTCATATTATCCACTATTTTTCCAGGGCGGTGGAAGGTCAGGGGAGCTTCTTTTGCATAGCTGCCAGATATTTTGGAGGTAATATCGTCATATTTTTGGGAAAAAATCGTCATTATCGTCATAATAGCTTATTGAAGTCGTCATAAAAACGTAAAACGCTTTTATACCAATAAAAAAATTTTAATTAAAGCAAAACATATCAAAAAACTCTTAAATTAACAAATCTTAGCAATAAAACAGAGTTCTTATTTATATTATTAAATATATATATTAAATACTCTTTCAACATTCGCAGAAGATTGTGGTAAAACAATGATTTTTGTAATAAATTTAGTCAAAAAGTCCAGGATTTAGTTTCTAGCTCTTGCCTATCACTGTCTTCAACAAAATAGGATTTTTTTTATAATTTCACAAAACCAACTTTTTTTCTTCATTAGTAGAATTAAATAGATTAAATTGGCCTAGAACTTTGAGTTTATTTTTAAAATTAAGTCTTGATAATATCTGATCACATAAGTAGCTGTATATAAAAATTAACACAATTATAAATAACTAGCAGTGATGTACTCAGGCTTTATATAAAATTCTAAAATTAAAAAAGGTGCTGTAAAGTTTACAGTATAATTTTTTGTATCATTTTTCTTTTTCATCTATTTGTGCTTCTGTCAATACGTCTGTGGCATAGAAGTATTCCTAAATAAATTTGTCCAAAATCTAAAAATGTTTTTGTTTTTATAATGAATTAAAAGTTTTAGGCAAACTGGATTTTCAAAAGTTGCTCATTACAATTACATAAATTTTGATTTTATAAAAATTTTAATTTTCTGTACTCTCGCTTTGAAACATTTTATTTATGTTGTTAATAAATAATTCCTAAAATATATTTTTGAAACTTACGTACATTTTATTTATGGAATATATATAACTCAAAATCAACTTAGCAGTGTCCATATTATCAATATTTGATGCAAATGAAAAAAATCTTTACTGTATTTAATGGTTCGCACATCCCTTTAATCCTGACAACAACAGCTTCTAGGAATTGCCAACTCATATACTTTATTATCAAATTGCTTGCACCTCCTCTTCAAAGTTTCTCCAGACAAACGTAAAAAGAACACAACGCTAAAGAATGACAGACACATTTTATTATTAACAAGTTATTGTTGTAATTTCTCAAGAGCTGTGCTGAGTTCAAGGTTGCTTTAGCGGTATAAATTTTGCAAATTTTTAATTATTGAAAATCGTCAAAATTAGGTCATAAATCGTCCCATCGTCACCATGTCATTTTTAGGACCCAAAATCGTAAAAAATGACGATACGACGTCAATTCTGGCACCTATGTTCTTCTGATGGATTGTCTAGAGAGGGGGTTAAAGCCATTTAATTTCTAAAACCCCAAAAACCATGTGAAAATTTGTTCGTCCTCTGCCAGTGATCGAACCTGCTGTGCTTCGTTTTGAAGGCACGCACCAAATGTATATTTTATATTTTAAGTTTTAACAAACAGTTTCTGTGTTGATTTATATAAACGAAATAAAAAGAAAGCTAATATAATCAAGAAAGCTAATATTATTAAAAAAATTAAAAATAATATTTACACATGATCATATAGGAACTTAATGAAATCAATCAAGAAAACCGTTTAAAAAAATTAATTAGGTAACCTAATGAAATTAATAAGGAATACCTTTTTGAAAAAATCAATTAGGTAGGCTAAAGAAATCAATAAGATATCCATGTTTAATAAAATTCAGAAGAAAACCTAATAGCATCAAAATGTTTTTCTCTATGGATTGTTTATTTGTGTCAAAAATGAGTAAAAAAAATTGTAAATAACAAGTGTTCTTTTTGATTTAATGGGATTTCCTTCTTGATAAAATTAAAAAGATTTACCACATGAAAATTATAAGGAATGACGTTGGAAATATCTTCTTTTCTTTCTGCTGGCATATCCCTTAGCCTAAAAATATTTCATAGAGAAAATCTTTTTGATTTTATTAGGCATTTTTGGCTCTGTGCATTGTTATAAAATGGATCAACGCTATGCTTATGTCCTGAGCTATAAATCTCAAAAATGGACGTTCCAGAATCCTCCCGCAGGGAGGAGTTTTGTCACCTTTTTTTGGAACATCACCGTTGATGACCTTCTCTGGAAACTGGACTCATTAGGCATCCATATGGTTGTGTATGCCGACGATCTGGCACTTTTGTTTGGTGAAAAGTTTATCAGTCGCTATGCTCTTCACTCGAGGGAGGAAGGGTATAGAAGTTGGATCCTTAATGCTTTTTGGATCGGAAATAAATTTGTCAAGGATGAAAAATTATCTGGGAGTTACTCTGGATATGAACCTGGAGCAAACATACTGAAATGAAGAAAACGACTTTGTGGCCGAAAGTGGGGAATCTAGCCAAAGGCTGCATACTAGATTTACACAATGATGGTGCGACTCATAATATCTTATTCATCTGTGGTTTGGTGGCCAAAAGCCTCTCAGATTACAGTTAAGCGTAGGTTACATGGGGTTCAGAGGATTACATATATATGAGTATGTGTGGCTCAATGTGTACTGCTCCAACACAGGCAATTGAGGCAATGTTGGGATTGCTACCTTTGGACTTATTCATTAGGTCAATAGCTTTGCGACATCATTTGGCATAGCTTTGGGCCGAAAATCGGGAATAAGAGCATCCTGGACCTAGTTAATAGGAAGGTTAGGAAATCTCAAATGCCAATGGTACGCATGAGTAGAAGAAATATAGTGGAAAGACTGCATCGGAAACTCATTGCGGAAGGCGCTATACCCAATGAGTGTATGGTGAACGACATCAGCATCTTTACTATAGTTCTTTTATGGACGGTAGAGTAGGTGCATACTCAGCCGAGCTGAACTTGTCCTGTAGTCTGCGTTTGGTGGAGTACGTGTCCGTTTACAGGCAGAATTCCTTTGGCTGCTGCATGCGTTGGATAACCTGCTGGAATGACTGGAGGAAGGTACTCATTGCACTTGACAACCAGTCGGTTATAAAACGTATGAGGCAGGTGAACGTTTAACATTGATGTGGGTTAAGGGAAGCAGCAGACCAACTAGCAAAACGAAGATCTGATGTGAATTTTTGTGGACCAGAAACCAGAGCAGCGCTGGGTAATGGCATAATGCGAGCTAAGGTCCCACAATTTGTGGATGCATTACACCTGAAAAGGCGAACAACAAATATAAGGTGGTAAATATTAAAGTAAAAATATTTAACAAGATGGAAGGTTAAGGTAGTGGTAGACTTCGTTCTCACCAACTGACGATTGGTAATTGAATACAAGTTTTTCTTGTATTCCTTTATCTGGGTTTGGTTGGTTAAATAGATAATGCTTACAACTAAAATACTACCCTAAGTAGATAGATACGAAGAGTGCTGATGACGGACATAGCTGTCTAAAAATTAAATTTTCCCAATTTTTCTTTAATATTATCACCTAATTTGTAATTTAATTAATTCTTTCTCAGAGAGAATAAAAACGAACTTAAGCTTGACCATAAAATTTCGTTGTTTAATTTAAAAAAACTTAAGTTATTTGGTGGGAAATCATCGTTGTACAATGTTGTCAACACATTGCAAAATATTCCGTTTTACGCAAAATAAATCAAAAGACCCTTAGAATGTATTGGTACGCTCAAAATATTATGTAAGTTAAAATAACTGAAAATGCACTTTGAAATAAATGGAAACTTATTTAAAAAACGGTCTACTCAATAATCATTTTAATCAAATGAAACGTTTTATTAATTTTAAATGCTAAAAAATTAACTATAAAATCCTTAAAAACAAATATTTTTCTATTGTAATGGGTGATTTTTTTGAGGTTAGGATTTTCATGCACTAGTATTTGACAGATCACGTGAGATTTCAGACATGGTGCCAAAGAGAAAGATGCTCAGTATGCTTTGACATTTCATCATGAATAGACTTACTAACGAGCAACGCTTGCAAATCATTGAATTTTATTACCAAAATCAGTGTTCGGTTCGAAATGTTCAAATGTGACAAATTTTGTTCAGCGATGAGGCTCATTTCTGGTTGAATGGCTACGTAAATAAGCAAAATTGCCGCATTTGGAGTGAAAAGCAACCAGAAGCCGTTCAAGAACTGCCCATGCATCCCGAAAAATGCACTGTTTGGTGTGGTTTGTACGCTGGTGGAATCATTGGACCGTATTTTTTCAAAGATGCTGTTGGACGCAACGTTACGGTGAATGGCGATCGCTATCGTTCGATGCTAACAAACTTTTTGTTGCCAAAAATGGAACAACTGAACTTGGTTGACATGTGGTTTCAACAAGATGGCGCTACATGCCACACAGCTCGCGATTCTATGGCCATTTTGAGGGAAAACTTCGGAGAACAATTCATCTCAAGAAATGGACCGGTAAGTTGGCCACCAAGATCATGCGATTTGACGCCTTTAGACTATTTTTTGTGGGGCTACGTCAAGTCTAAAGTCTACAGAAATAAGCCAGCAACTATTCCAGCTTTGGAAGACAACATTTCCGAAGAAATTCGGGCTATTCCGGCCGAAATGCTCGAAAAAGTTGCCCAAAATTGGACTTTCCGAATGGACCACCTAAGACGCAGCCGCGGTCAACATTTAAATGAAATTATCTTCAAAAAGTAAATGTCATGGACCAATCTAACGTTTCAAATAAAGAACCGATGAGATTTTGCAAATTTTATGCGTTTTTTTTAAAAAAAAGTTCTCAAGCTCTTAAAAAATCACTCGTTATTAACAACATAAAAATTAACTAAATATTCCGTAAAAATAAATGATATTTCCCGTTGATTTTGTTTTTTTAACTGTAATAAAATTAAACTTAAAATTCCGTAATAATAAACGATTCTTTCGTTGTTTCTGTTTTTTTGACTGCATATAATTAAACTGCAAATTTCTTTAAAATAAACGATATTTCCTTTATTTCTACTATTTTTTATTTTACATAAAAATAATTAATACAAATTTCTTAATCTTAAAGCTATAATCTTTTATCAAAGATACATGAGTAAATATGATGTAATAACATGTAACCGAATACTCGTAGCAAGGATTTTTAAGAGGTTTTAAAAATATACCTAAGGCGAATAATTAAGAAGGTATAATTAAAAATACAATACAAAAGTACAATACAATATATAGTTATGCATAAAGAACCATCTTGTTCATGTTTTGCAACTAGTAAAGAAGAGTCCAAGGTTCTGCCTCCATCAACGAAAAAATTACGTTATTTTAAGTATATCTTTAATACTATTGCCTCTAATACAGGACTATTCCAACTTGACTTGTCACCATCAAACTGATATTAAAGCGAGTGTTTTTGATAAATCATGTGGCAAATAATCAGGACGTAAGATTCAAAACGTTCCGAATTCCTTGTTTAGAAAGGAAAATGTGTACGATAATGGTAGAAGAAAAAATTTTCCTGTTAAAGGTATTCTAAGAGAAAAACTAGGGATATGGGTAATATATTCAAAGTGTCATAAACGATAGAATTCATCTAAGAACAGACAAAAAAATGTTGCACGGAATGCAGAGTCCCTACCAACCATTCCAGTTGGATAGAAAAGCAATGTATTCAAAATTACCTCTTCACTAAAACACTTAATAAGGCAACTTATGGTATATGGACCCAAGCAATGCCGAAGAAGCAAGAGTTCTAACAGTTGTCAAGAATGGATAAAAACAAAATTATGCCATGTTACTTGACGTAGTTTTCCCAATTGGCAACCCTTCAATTGGACTGGAAGATTGGCTTAATTTTGTTTCTGTTATTTTAAACATAGCTATTATCCTATGGTACTTGAATTACTTACGAGATAATATGTGCATTAAATGTTAATTTTACACGTTTTTTATATAATTTTTACATATGATTTCTTTAATTTTGGTGACCCCGACGTGATCCTGTATCAGGCACAGGATTATCATTCTTCAGTTTATTTTTTGTTTGGTTAATCCCAGCTTCACATCAAGGATAAAATAATTCAACATGAGCTCTTTTATGGAACTGGTCACTTCTCAGCAGCAGATTGGTCAGCGGATTGAAACCATTATCGGCAACTATAAAAAGAATGCAGCGTCGAGGAAGACATCAACAAGCTACTTCCAAGAGCGGCTAAGAAGACTAGACGAGGAATGGACAACCTTTGAAGTCAATGACAGCCAAATTCGCGAGCTGGAGAAGATACAACTCGACCATGATTACTTCCAAAAGGATTATTATACATCAATCCTAAATATCGTGCAGCAATACAGGAAGGAGTTTGAATCATCAATGCTGAAACTACCTACGCCTGAAGCCACGAAACCAGTTAGGGGACAAACTACAGATGATCAAGTCCAGATAGAACTCGCTAATACAGCCACGGCACCAGTTGGTGAGCTGGTAAAGCTTATGCGAAGGCAGGCAGCCATGATGGCATCGGTCACTCGAATATTAACAGATAACGTCAGTCATGACGATGCCATAACCGCCACCAGGTTATGGCAAGACATTGAGGAGCTACACTACAAAATCTCAGAATTATGTGATGAACGAAGCCAGAATGTATACAATATCGAGAGGTTTATCCAGCTCGAAGGGCAGGTCCGAGCAGCCTCCAGAAACTTCAGAGACAATACAGTTCAGATTAATCATGGGCAAAACATTGGGCATTCAGACGCGTCGGCAGTACCTATTCCGAAAATTACTATCCCAAAATTTGATGGAAATTACATGAAGTGGAAGGAATTTCACGACTTATTCTCATCATTAGTCATCAAAAATGTGGTATTTAAACACGCATGTACTAGGGGAAGCATCAAACCTAATCAAACATTTTAGTTCCACGGGAGAGAACTTTGCAGCGGCATGGTCGATCTTGACAACACGTTACGAAAATAAAAGACTGCTTGTAAGGAAAGTGATCCATGAGCTGGTTGATACTCCAACAAAGACACCAAGTGATAATTACGAATCGTTCCATGATAAAATCCAAGAGTGCCTCCTATCCCTCAAAAATGACATTGACACTTAATCATGGGACCCACTATTGCTTCATGTATTACTCAAACGATTAGACCAAACTACACGTCTACAAAACGAGCAATCATTATCACAACCAAGAGAAGTGCCAACAATTAAGGAGTTTTTACAATATCTAGAAAGGCATTTTCAATCCATGGAATCGATGGCTGAAAGGGAAAAGAGTGTACAGTCCGAATCAAGGGTGTGCACATCCATAACATGAAATCACAATGTTAGCTCCAACTGCAGAATGTGCAAAAATGGAAATCATCCATTGTTCGAATGCAAAATATTTCTTCAACAAACACCTTCATTAAGGCTTCAATTTGTTCAGAAACAAAACTATTGTGTGAACTGTCTAAAACCTGGTCATAATGCGAAGGCGTGCAACCTCAGAAGTTGCGTGAAGTGCAACAAAAAACACAACACTCTGCTGCATCTCGAAGGCACTAATAACAACCAAGCAGCACCAGCTGCAAAAGCTACACAGAATCAGAATGCAGAAGATCAACAGTCAGCAGCCTTAGGCATCAGCACCACACCAAGTAACCAAAACGCAGCATCACTTGCCGCATCAAACCACTCTCAAACAAGTAGCTACATTCTTCTTGGTACTGCAATGATTAAAGTCCAATCAAACGGTAGAGAGATCCAATGCAGAGCAATCCTTGACTCAGGATCACAGCTAAATCTCATCAGCGAGCGACTAGTTAAACGTCTTGGAATTGCACCAAAACCAGCTTCAATACGCCTCAGCGGTATCGGATCAACTAATACCAGAGTGCAACATAGAGTAAATCAACAATCGCGCATCAACAACTTTAATACGCGACTTGAGGCTGCAGTCCTAACACACATAGTTGCTCCTCAACCGTCGCAGTCACTCAATATTGAGCATTGGCCAATTCCGAAGAATATAGTGCTTGCCGATCCAGAATTCAATCGTCCTGATAAAATAGACATTTTACTAGGCGCAGAGTTTTATCACCAATTAATGTCAGTAGGACAGATCAAACTAGGACATGATTTGCCAATTCTTCAAAACACATTATTGGGTTGGGTTATTGCTGGCAAGGTAGGAGGAAATAAACCATCAAGTGCAGTGTGTGGTATGTGCACAGTAGACGACACCAATCTCGAAGAAGCCATTGCCCAACTTTGGGATATGGAAAATCTAAGTCAGGTTGAAAAAATCCTATCAATAGCAGACAAGTACTGCGAAGATCATTTTGCTCAAACAAACACAATCGACATGAATGGAAGATTGATGGTAAAAATTCCATTTTGTGACAACCCTGATACATTGGGAGAGTCACACAACATTGCATTCAACAGATTTCTTTCACTGGAAAGGCGTTTATCCAATGCACCCGAAATAAAAGCACAATACATAAATTTTATGAAAGAGTATGAAGCACTGGGTCATATGGCACAAATAGATATTAATTCCATTGTATCTCCAAATTATATCATCCCTCACCACTGCATCCTAAGACCGGAAAGCGCCACAACAAAGCTTGGAGTGGTCTTTGATGCATCCACAAAAACTTCAACTGATACATCCCTGAATGATATAATGCACACAGGACCTACAGTGCAAAGTGAGCTCTTTTCCATATTACTTCGCTTCCGTTTACCACGTTTTGTTTTCACGACTGACATAGAGAAGATGTATCGCCAATTTATCATGCATCCGGAAGATAGAAAATTCCAAATCATCATCTGGAGGGAAAACCCAACAATGCCAATTAAATATTATCAACTAAACACGATCACATATGGAACGCGTTCGGCACCATATTTAGCAACAAAATGTTTACAAACAATTGGTAAATCAAATATAACGAGATACCCATATGGAGCACAGTTCCTGCTTAAGAATTTTTATGTGGATGATGGAATCGGGGGAGCGGATGACTTACATACAGCCTTGACAATTCAAACGGAATTAAAACATATACTAAGCCAGCATGGTCTCAAACTACAAAAATGGACAGCAAATCACCAGCAGCTACTACAAAATACTGCAAAGGAACAACAAGAAGTTAGTTTTGACTTTAACAACGAGAACCACACTGTCAAAACACTAGGATTAACATGGATGCCAGCAGCTGACAAATTCTGTGTCAAGGTCTGCCATAGGGAAATGAAACACCTCACCAAACGCACAGTAAGCTCAGATTTAGCCAGGCTATTTGATCCTTTGGGTTTGCTATCACCAATTGTTGTCACTGCCAAAATATTTATCCAAGAGCTTTGGCAACTAAAGCTAGGCTGGGATGATGAGCTACCAGAAGAACTTCGCGCTCGGTGGATGACATTCCGCAATGAATTGAAACACATCAACAATCTAAAATTACCTCGACATATGTTTGAAGGACAAATATCATCAAACATACAAACTCATGCCTTTGCAGACGCTTCAGAAAAGGAATATGGTGCAGCAGTTTACATCAGATCAGTCATCAAAAACAATCAAGTAATTGTAAGACTATTATGTGCAAAATCACGTGTAGCACCCTTAAAACACCAAACCCTACCTCGCCTTGAACTGTGCGGAGCATTATTAGCCAGTCAGTTAACAGCAAGGGTCAAAAGGGACTTAAGCTTTGATGACATCCCCACGTACTTGTGGACAGATTCAGAGATCGTTTTAGCCTGGATCCGGTCACAATCATCATTATACCAAACTTTCGTGGCCAACCGAATAGCAGCAATTCAAGAATTATCTATTGCTGGGCAATGGTGACATGTGAGATCAAAGGACAATCCTGTAGACGTCTTGTCGCGTGGTATATCACCAAGGAAGTTACTCGAACACCCACTATGGTTCTACGGGCCCATATTTCTTTGTGGAAAAAATGAAATTGGGCCACAAAATTTCTCAAAGACTGAAGACATTAGTAATGACATTGCCATGGAACGTAAGAAAATAACAGCCGTCACAACAACAAGTGACACTTCAACAAGTATAATATACACTATACACCACAACGGGTCCTTCAGGACACTGCAGCGAGTGACAGGTTATATCCTTCGGTTCATCAGTAATACTAGAAAACGCCAGCAAAATCGTGAAATAGAGTTATCAGTTCAAGAATTGGAACAAGCTCTAATGGTCATTATACCAACAATGCAACAGTCAGACTTTGATGAGGATTTAAAGTATTTAAAGAAATATCATGAAGTAAGAAAAGGCAGCCAATTTAGCAATCTCACTCCATTTTTAGACTCCAATGGCATTATCAGAGTAGGAGGACGATTAGAGTCATCAAAATTGCCATATGACGCTAAGCACCCAACGCTAATCCATTGGAATGATCCAATATCAAAATTACTAATACAAATGGTACATGAAAATAACCGACACTGCGGACCTCAAGCACTTTTAGCTCACTTACGGCAAAGATATTGGCCAGTCAAAGGAAAAACTGCAGCACGATCAATTGTGCACAATTGTATCAAATGCACTCGAGCTAAGCCAAAACTACTTAACCAAATTATGGGAAACCTGCCATCAACGCGAGTTACCCCAGGCAGACCATTTAGCAATTCTGGTGTAGATTTTTGTGGACCGCTTAGGATTCATTACAAAATAAGGGGAAAAAGACCACACAAGGCTTACATCGCTGTATTTTGCTGTTTCACTACTAAGGCTGTGCACTTAGAATTGGTTAGCGATTTAACTACAGAAGCCTTTATAGGCGCATTGAAGCGATTCATCAGTAGAAGAAGTCATTGTAAAAATTTGTATTGCGACAACGCAACAAATTTTGTTGGCACCAAAAATCAACTGAAGGAACTATCACAATCACTTTATGAATATTCAGCTCATGAAAAAATCAGTAAGGAGTGTACATCCAGAGGGATAATGTTTCATTTCATTCCACCAAGAGCACCACACTTTGGCGAGAAGTCTATCAACAGCAGAATTAACATACGAAGAACTTGACACTGTGGCAATAGAGATCGAAGGTATTCTTAATTCCCGACCAATCAGTCCGATGTCGGATAATCCGAATGATTTAGCTGCATTAACTCCAGGTCACTTTCTCATCGGAGGACCGTTAAATGCTCAAGCCGACATAGAAGACAACCAACCAAAAATTGGCTTGCTTACTAGATGGAAGTTAGTTACTCATGTAAAACGGGAATTTTGGAGAAGATGGTCACAAGAATATTTATCTGAACTTCAATATCGACATAAGTGGCAAACACAAAAGAACAACTTACAACCTGGCGACATGGTCATCATAACGGAATATAACACAATACCGTTACAATGGCCGTTAGGAAGAATTATCAAAGTACATCAAGGTGATGACGGCTTTGTGCGAGTAGCGGATGTCAAAACGTTAAAGGGCATCGTCAGAAGAGCAATTGCTCGATTAGCACCACTACCAATCAACAATTCATCGTGTGAAGATTCTATCCAAGAAGATGTTTCAGAACAAAATACCCCTCCTGGTCAAGCCAATCACAATGAATCTCCTAAAACTGACACAAAGCCAACGTGGTCTTGTTGTCAAAACAAAAACAAGGAAATTCCCAAAAGGAGAAGGTGTACCACTATCAATCACAACATTTTTACAATTATAATAGCAGCCGTATTTATCCCCTTGGTGTTAGGGGCACAAGTACACAACAAAGAATTTGGAAGGCAATTAGGCATCCATTTTGAAGGAATCGGATCAGCAATAATATCACCTACGGAATGGCAACTATTAGTCCATTATGATTTAAAAGGATTTTGGTCTGAATTAACAATATTCTCAGAAGGCACAAAAACTCTCAATCATTTATGCAATGAAATGCAAGAAAAATCAACATGTACAAATCTGGTAAAATATTTTGAACATACTGATGCTGAACTTACTATGGATAGCAGCTTACTCTCCGGAAACAGACAGAAGAGATCTGCAATCGATTTAGTTGGCAACACATCACATTCGCTGTTTGGAGTGCTGGATTCAGAATATGCAAAGACATGGCACAAACAATATCACAAGTCAAAGAAAATGAAGCACATCTGCTTAACCTGTTAAAAAATCAGACGTCAATTATTGATTCTACCATAAACATCATGAAGTCAGACCAAAAAGCTATTAAGAAAAAATTTGATCAAATTCACTTTCAAATCACAGAAGTTCACAACATGATCACTACGGCTAAAGAAGAATACAATCAAGACAGGCTTTATCGTTTGTTTTCATCACTTTGTATACAATTAACAATTACAGCAGCAAATTTGCAGCATATACAACTGTCACTAATTGATATCCTTACAAGTATTCACCACGGTATCATTAGTCCATTACTCTTAACCCCCCGCCAATTGCAAATTGAAGTCGCAAAAATAAAATTCCATCTTCCGGAATCATTAGATCTCCCTGTAAGGCAAGAAGACATTTTACACTTATACAAACTGATGAAGGTTAAAGGAGGACTTACCGAAAATATAGTAATTTTTAGCTTGACCTTACCATTAATCGAACGCGATAGGTTCGATATCTTTAACCTGATCCCAATACCAAATTGGGTTAACAATACGTTAGTATCAATAATTCCATGTTCATCCTTCCTCATCATCAACATAGCTCGCAACCATTACTTTGCTCTTAGCCATACCGAACTCGATTCATGCACTCTTCTCAAAGAAGAACTCTATCTCTGCTCCAAGGCGTCAGTAAGACATGAACAAGGTTCAACAGCATGTAGCTGTGAAATCAATTTATTTCATAACAAAACTCAATTAGACTGCCCAATACAGATAATAAAAGATTCTGCTCCTGGACTCCTCTCTACCATAAAAATAAATGGATATACGCAATTCCATCTCGAGCTCAAGCAGCAGCAGTGTGTAAATCCGAAATTACACAATTAACCCTAGAAGAATCAGGTATGCTCGTATTGGAACCAAACTGCATCCTTAAATATAAATTTATGACATTACAAGGACAACAAGTAATATCTAGCAGCAGTAAAACGTCATACACTAGCCTGTGGGAAATCACGGAACGAAGTCATGAAGAACGTTTAAAACCATTATTAAATGAAATACACACAAATAAATATATTTCACAAGTAAAAAATCTAACAACATTACAAACCACTTTACACGAACAACAAATACTTCAGCTGCCGAACAAAATTAACACCCACAACTACCATCATATCACAGTGGGCTATACATCATTATTAATCACAATTGCCATCCTAATTTATCTGATCATAAAACGAAATCGAAACAAACTGAGACTCCAATTCCAACGCCTCGAAAACAACAACCAACTTCAGAGTTCACTGTCCATGTTTGAATAACGTCAAGTATTTAAACAGAATCAACTCAGCCTCAAAAAATGCCAGCCCAGCACTTGTTACATTTCGTTGATCAGCTCATTAACAAAAAAAAAAAAATATTTCTTCTAAAAACAGAAGAAATCTTTTGTTTATTGATCTTTATTTTGTATTTGAGCTGTGCTCAACGGGTGGAGCATGTTAATACACATACATTTTATTTAAGCAAACAACATTGTTTACTTTTATTTAAACGTAAACATTTCCCACTTAAGCATTTATTTGACCTATTTAAGAAATTCACTTTTTGTTTTAATTATCTTAAGTCAATGACACTTTTTAATTTGTAATTATTAAAAGCTAATGACACTTTTAAAAGCCAATGAATTTTTATAGTTAAGCCAGCAATTTTTATTTTTGTTTTGATACTATGCAATTTGTTATTTGTACTGTGTTACTTATTAGTAAATTTAATTATTATATGTAAGCATAATTTAAGTATAAAAGAAAGTAAATAAAAACGTGCAAAGGGAGTTTTACTTTGAAACTAAAAGGGTTCCACTTGTGTTCTTCTTTTTTTATCCTTGATCCACGTTTTCTGCAGGTTAAAGTGCTTGACAGAAATAACTTTATAAATCAAACTCCTTCAAGTGAATCTGCTTGCAAGGATACTTATTTAACCAAAACAAAAAATAATTCAATGAATGTAGGAATCAGTAGAAAAATAAAATGCTTTGCATTTTAAATGTTTATTCAGTTAAAATTAACTGTACGGAATAAATTTGAAATAAACTACAATCAGTTACTGTAAAAATATTCTGAGTGTAAACAAATTTGTATAAGTGTTGTTTTTTAAAATAATTTTCTCACAGCACCTAAAATGCTCATAGTTGTATAAAAATGTTTTGTAAAAAAAAAAGAAAAATAATTCAATATTAGATGATAAAATTCAATGTTTCTTTTGCTTTTAAATAAAAATATTTATTTTTGTTAATATATTTATGAACGTTAGATTGAATACTAATTTAAATATTTATTATTTTGTGTTGAAAATTTTCATTTCCTAAAAGACAAAATAAAAAAACAATACTGTGAGGAGGTAATTTTCACCTAAAAAATGTCAAAAAATAAAAATTTATTTTAGGGAAAAAAAATTTTAAATACATTTTTATTGCAAAAATTTAAAATTAATTACATCCTTTGAAAGTGCAACGATATATCGCATAAGTGTCTCATTGCGAGTAAAAATGTTACCCCTCCCCTATGTGTGTTGAATTTACATCGTATCCGTATGTGTGAAGACATTTATAGCCACTTTTTTGACGTTTGGAGAGTTGGCCCTCTATGTACTCAATGACATAAGCTAATACAATTATGAAAAGTGTTTCCAGGGGAAGGTTGAGAAAAGCACCTCTTTGCTTTCAAAAAAGTTATTTTTTTTTTTTCATTAAAAGTTCCCAAATACCCTATAGCTTGTTACTTGAGAAGGGAGTGGTCACGTCTTTCTTTATACTGGGCCTCTCGTTAACAAGAAAAATTAAATTAGCATTTTTTTAATAAATCAGTTGAGTGCCTTGATAGGTTGATTGGTAGAGCGCTAGTGTATCAGTTTGCGGGTTCTGGAAAATGGAATGATATGAATGGTATGAATTGTCGCAAAAAAGTTTATTTATTAACGTATGCAAGTGTGCAATTATTCAAACCAAATTGATATACGACAAAAAAAAATTTATTTCGAAAACGGCCAAAGGGTTGGACGGAGAAACGTGGCAATTTACTACTACCGAAGAAAATTTAATTTACATATATAACAAAAAAACTATACCATATATGGTATACCTTTTTTTTGTTTTCTACACCTAAGTTTTTTTTCAACAGAGAAAACATGTAAAAAAATTGTTGAATAAAATACTGTACTATTATGACAACAGTTGTTAATAAATACCAGAGCAAATAAAATGGTGAAAATTGCTGTATACTATCATCAGCTTCGTCTTTATCGCCATCAATATCTTTAATATTATTATCACCATATGGCTTACAACATCATCACGTTTGTTATGATTGCTATAAACATCATAACTTTGCGATGAAAAACAGTTTGTGGCTTAAACATGTGGCATGTGCTGTTGTTGGTTTATTTTTTTTTTAAATATATAAAAGTCTACATAATAATTTCCTACAGACTTTAGTAACAAATTTAATAATTATTTGTAACAATAATTTGCAAAGACAAAAGAAAAATATTTAACAATTAAGGAAAATTATAATATTACGTTTTATAACGTTTAAGCTTAAAGAGTAATCAATAAATTGATACAGTTCATTAAAATTGGCACATATTCTTCTTAGTGGATCAGCTTAAGCATAATTCATACGAAAACATTTAATTGCCACAGGTTGAAAGTAACGTGTCGGCCGATGTGGAACATTAAATGATATACTTCTTAGTATGAATTCAGAGTGTATATCGCCATTAAGAATACTTAACAAAAACGTAACGTTTAGCATAGTCCTTCGGCTTTTAAGAGAAGGCAACTTAATTAGCGATAATCTTTGATATAAGGAGGCAAATTTAATGCTGGATTCCATCTTAAGCTTCGTAGGCTAAATAGCAAAAACTGTTTTTGAATAGACTCAATATGATTACTATGAACATTATACAACGGATCCCAAACAACTGAGCCATATTCAAGAATAGGTCTAACTAAGGATGTGTATAAAAGCTTAGTTACATATGGATTGATAAATTCCTTTGCCTATCGTTTAACAAAAGCAAGAACGCCTCTCGCCTTATTGACCATCATATTAATGTGTGGAATAAAACTAAGCTTAACATCAAGCATTATACCCAAATCCAGGATGGAACAAACTAATTCCAAAGGTTGTTTGCCCAACAAAAAGTTGACACTGACGAAGTTGCCCCTGTTAAATGTCATGTGGTTGCATTTGCCAGAGTTTAGTTCCATTAGGTTTACATTGCACCAAGTATAAAAGTTATCAATATCATGTTGTAGGTAAAAATGATTCGTATTTTTTTTTTTTTGTATGTAAGAAAAATTTTTACATCATCAGCAAACACTTATGTTTTATGTTGCAATATTTTATAACATTTGGCAGATCATTTATAAGCAAAGAGAACAGGATTGGACCAAGATGGCTGCATTGCGATACTTCAGAACAATCATTTATAGGTTTAGATATATGTTTTCTATCATTTAGATAAGATTTAATCCAATTTAGACTATTTTCAGAAAAGCCAAGCATATATAGCTTATTAAGGAGAAGTTTGTGATTGACTTTGTCGAAAGCTTTGCTGAAATCCGTATAAATGGCATCAGTTTGTTGATTTTGCACAAATCCTTTATTGACTTACGTCGTTAACTGTAACAGGTTGGTATGGTTGAGCATCCTTTTCTAAATCCATGTTGACGCGGCAATATTAAATGCGATATGTTGTGGCTTAGAAAGTTGCAGATGAATTTTTCAAGAAGCTTTGGTATCGAACTTAGTTTTGCAATACCTCTATAGTTTTTTGCGTGTGACTTACTGCCAGATTTGAACAAAGGAATGATATATGAGCTTTTCCATTGATTAGGAACATAGCCACATCTGATAGATGAGTTGAAGATTAAAGATAAAGGTTTCGACAAATTAGCTGCACAGTACCTCAGTAAACAGTTGGGTATACCATCCGGTCCATGGTTAAAAGTTATTTTAAGTCTTCTTAATTCGAACTCTATTTCAGCAGAATCAATTTCTGGAAAGTCTATTGATAGGTTTGAAGAAATTTCAAAAGGATTAGTACTGGTGTCATCATATATAGTATCAGAGTACGTTGTAGCAAAAAAATCCGCAAACATATTGGCGATAAGATCGTCATCATCAGATTCACAATTTCCATATTTTATTACATTTATTTTTTCGTTTGGAGTTTACAAAATTAAAGAACGATTTGGGATTGTTTTTAAAATTTGATTTCATTCTCATGATATAATTTTTATACAGAGTGGTATTTAACAAATTATACTCAGCGCGACAAATAGAGTTTCTTGCGTAATCAGCAGTAGAATTAGAGTTTTTGTATTTTTTGTAGAGTTTATTCTTTTTATTTTTTAGACTTGGTAGATGTTTAGATCTCCAGGGGGGGACCAGAGCTTTTGAAGACAGTTCGTTTAAGTATACATTTTTCCATAAAGTGCAATTTGACATTAATAACAAGTTATGTCAGTCAATATTACTTAACAATAGATTCATCATGTTATAATTGCCACGTTGAAAACAAAAAACTTTCTTGTTTTTTCTAAGTGGGTTAAAAGACTCTGGAAGTAACAAGGAGCAACGAACTTGAAGAGTTAGGTGATGTCGATCTTTAGGCGTTGTAATAGGGCAGGATCGATTTACTGTACAACCAGAAGGTTCATTGACGAATACCAAGTCCAGCAGTATTATTGATATTATACACAGCATTTATTTAGTAGAGGCTTAAATCCATTATGTGGTTTAAGAAATCGTTAGAAATCAATGGAACCAGGTTTAATGAATCAGGTGGATAGTTCCATGAAACCGACGGCAAATTAAAATCTCCAAATACTAAAATATAATCCGTGGAATTAGCAGAGTTTACCATGTGTTCAATGCTTTTCATAAACAAATTTTTCAGAGCATGGAGGAATATAAGAACAGGATACAAATATATTTCTTTTACTTAGTTTGATTTTAACGGAAATAAACTCAATTTCATCACCAATCAAAAACACTTCAGATGGCAAAGAATTTGATATCTCAATAAGTACGCCTCCACCAATGCGATTTTCTCCTCTGTCTCTCCTATATATATGATAACTGTCGCAAAGTATTTCCATGTTAAAAATATTTTGTTTTAACCAAGTTTCGGTAAATATAAGAATATTATAGTCAAATGAAAAACTGTTAACATATAAGCTTGTTAGTTTAGTATTCAGACCCCGAACATTTTGATAGATAGTATTAAGTTGGATATCAATACAAGCATTTAGTTTTTTGGAACAGAATTATCTCTTGTTAACAATCGGGCAAAATTAGTTGATCTGGGGTTATTTTTTATGATATACTCTTTCACAAATGTGTTACATGGCCAAAAGACGGGATTAACAATAAAGATCAAAAGGAACTGTTAGCTAGAATGACGTTACGTTTCTCGGTTCAGAGTACGTACATTTTTTAATTGATATTCCTTGGCTATTATTTAATTTTAATTTAACATAGTTATCTTATATAGTGAAACAAGTGTATATAAAACGGCAATTAAGTCGTTCAAACCACCTCCAGTTTATTTAAGGGAGAAAAATTCGAACGATTTAATAAAAAATTTAATTACAATTATTGGCGAGAACTCATTTTATGTAATTCCCATCAAGCGTGGTAACATTGATGAGACAAAAATACAATTTATTGATGAAAGTAGTTATCGTAAGCGAGTTTGAAAACTGCAAAAAT
The DNA here is from genome assembly GCA_949628195.1 of Phasia obesa. NCBI lineage: Eukaryota > Metazoa > Arthropoda > Insecta > Diptera > Tachinidae > Phasia > Phasia obesa. Next base: position 46,144,246 of record OX451219.1, on the reverse strand, counting down.
AAATTTTATACCTATCAGCTGAAGAGTAACAAAGGTCTACAGGTAGTCATTAAAGGTGTAGATCTTATTTCAGCTGGATCAACGTATGAGATCCAGCTGAAATAAGAGCCGGACTCCAAAAAGCGGGTTTTAAAATAAAAGTGTAGATAATCTCCGTAATCGGGAACGTGTCCCCCAACCACTATTTCGCGTTGAACTGGAACCTGGAGATATCAGATTGAAGAAGAACGAAATACATCCCATTTACAATTTGAAATACCTGTTACACCGTAAAATAACTGTACAGGAGCCGCATAAGCGTCCAGGACCTGTCCAGTGTCCAAACTGTCAAGAATATGGTCATACTAGGGCTTACTGTAAGTTGCCTCCGGTTTGCGTTGTATGTGGCGAACTACATTGTTCCGCCCAATGCGATAAAGCAAGGGATGATTCGAAAGTAATAAAATGTAGCAATTGTGGTGGAAACCACACTGCTAACTACAGAGGCTGTCCAGTTTTTTCCATGGTAAGGAAAACTACTCAAAAACTAAATACTCCTGCTAAGCACCAACAATATCGAGCAAATGCTCATTATCCCAAGTTAGCCCAACCAACAACACAACATGTTTCATACGCTGATATGGTAAAAACCAATCATACTGCAGTACATAAAGCGACACCGACAACTAATTCTACTCCTAATTTGCAATCGCATCCTAAAGAACAAACACCATCTGGTAATTTTAATCGTCTCGAAGCAAGCATCGAGACATTAGTGCATTCGATAAACAGTTTTATGAGCTCTATGAGCAGCATGATGCAAGAAATGGTACGCATGCAATCTACTATGTTGCAGGCGTTACTTAACAAACCATGAACTGTTTAAAAATATGTTTCTGGAACGCAAACGGCTTGCGCCAACACAAAAATCAGCTCGAGTACTTCCTTAAGAAGAAACAAATTGATGTCATGCTGGTTGCAGAGACTTACTTAACAACAAATAGCTTTTTTAAAATAAATAGCTATATCTTATATGACACCAAAGACCCCCGTGGCAGAGCATGTGGTGGTTCAGCAATACTAATAAAGGCTCGAATCAAACATTATTTACTGTGTGATTTTTGTGAAGATTACCTACAAGCAACAAACATCTGTATTGAAGAATTTCATCAAAACTTAGTTATTATTTTTTCGATTTATTCACCTCCTAGGTTTCAAATCACTAGGTCCCTGTTTCATAGCATCGGGCGACTACAACGCTAAACATACGTTCTGGGGATCACGCCTAATAACTCCAAAAGTTCGTGTTTTGTTTGACACAATTTCAAAAATGCGTCTGAATGTGGTATCGAGTGGACAACCCACCTATTGGCCTACTGATCGATAAAAAATACCGGATGTTATTGATTTTGGCGTGATTAAGGTTATTCCAAGAGAAACGATTAAAGCTGAAGCGTCACTTGAATTATCCTCAGATCATTCACCCACTATCGTCTATATATGGGACAAACAAAACATCATATCACCAATGACTATCACAAGCATTAATTGGTTGAAATATAGAAAGAGTCTTAGTACTCATTGTTCGGAAAACATCCCGCTAAGAACACCTGAAGACGTATAGCGGAGTCTTATTAATTTTGACCAAAACCTCAAATCAGCTGCCCAACATTCAACAATAACCCGACAATTAGCTAGATACAATCAAATTTATTCTGCAGATATCGAACGGCTCTTGGCTGAAAAAAGAAAAATTCGTAGAGAATGGCAATCACAGAGATCTCCTCAACTCAAAAGCAGACTTAAAGAATGCACGAACCGGCTAAGAGACATGCTGGAATCTCCAAGAGTAGCATCCCTGAAAAACTATTTGGGAGACCTAGACGCAACTCCTCAATCAGATTATTCGTTATGGCGTGCTTGTAGAAACCTTAAAAGGCCAGTCTTACGTAAGCCTCCCTTGCGAACTTCAGCTGGAGGCTGGGCAAGGAGTGATACCGAAAAAGGAAATTTATTTGCTGGACATTTGAAAAAGGTTTTTACCCCAAATATATCGACTGATATAGTTGAGTTGCCAGTTCTCGAGGCTAGTGCTGCAGTACCGATAAGATTTAAATTTGGTGATCTTGAAAAGGCAATAACGGATTTGAACACCAAAAAAGCCCCTGGCGTTGATAAAACCAGTAACAAGATGTTAATTGAGTTGCCCCGTGTAGCTCGCAGAATCGTTCTTTTTATTTTTAATGCCATTTTACGTTTTGAGTACTTTCCCACAGAGTGGAAGGTGTCCTTGGTTACCATGATTCCTAAACCAGGAAAAAACCACACAAGAATTGAATCATGCAGACCTATAAGCCTTTTGTCAAATATGTCAAAGCTGTTTGAGAGGATGTTAATAACTAAGCTTAACCCTATTCTAAGTGACAAAGGATGTATTCCAAACCATCAATTCGGCTTCAGCTTTAGCTGAATATTAGACCATATATTTAATTTAGAAAAATGGTTGAAGAAATAGAGAATAAAAGTGAATGAACAAAAATGTACTTACATAACTTTCACACTGTGTAGAAAATCTTGCCCCCTATTCGGATAAATAACCAAACGATACCCCAGCTTTCAGACGTCAAATATCTCGGCATACATCTTGACCGGCGCCTTACATGGAAACGGCACATAGAAACAAATTTAACACAAATAAAGTTTAAAGCAGTCCAACTAAACTGGCTAATTGGCAGAAATTCTAGTCTAGCTTTAGATTGCAAACTTTTATTATACAATTCAATTCTAAAACCAATATGGTGTTATGGTATTCAATTATGGGGCATTACCTCAGCTACCAACGTAGAAAAAATTCAAAGGCGCCAAAATAAAAGTCTTCGTATAATTACTCTGCTCCTTGGTATATAAAAAACTCGAACATCCATAAAGATCTAACCGTGCCATCAGTTAAAGCAGAAATAGCGAAACTTGCCATATGGTATTTAAAGAAGCTTGAAACTCATCCGAATCCACTGGCCCTTAACATACTAACTGAACCTGGTTACATTCGACTAAGAAGGAGGGACACTGCTTCTCTCATCCGTACATCAAAGGGATAACCCACAAATTACAGTAACCGTGAAATATACATTTTTTTTGGCCAGCACTGGTTGGACTCAACAAGTATATTTTTAGACTTAAGATATGATTAATTATTGATTGTTCAATTATATTGAAGATACAATAAATAAAAATTGCGAAAAAAAAACATAGTTATCAATATCATCAGTATCAGTAGTTGTATCAAATGCAAATCGAGAAATAAATATGGATTTTCTGGGAGGAATTATTGTAAGTTGCTAAGGAATTTTTTTTTGATGATTGTCAGTAGAAGTTGAAGGACTAATAACATCTTTAGATTGAGTTGAAATAGTCGGAAATCGGCTATTGTCAGGAACAGGAATATTTTGAACAGGAACTTCAGAATCTGAGCTCAGTATTTTTGTTGCAGTAGAAAAAGGTAGAATTTGCATTGTATTTAATTGTACATCTTGAGAATTAGGATTAGCTTCAGGTATAAAATTAATTGATTCAGAATTAGAAAATTTGACTCTGGATTGCCCATTTAAATAAAAAAAAAATATATGTACATATGTATGTGCATTAAAAAATATACTATTACTCACACTTATCACCATTACAATCCATTATTATCACGTGTAAACGATATAACATTAATATAAAAAAATACACTGATTTTACACATACTCTAGTAATCGATTGTATTCTTACGTAAATAACGTACAAATGTATGTTATGAGTCACAAGAAGAGCATTATTTTTTAGTATCTCTGGTCAGTTATGCGTTATTGAATTGAATTTGCATGTGGCTCGACATATGTACCTATTGTAAAATGATGTCCCCATTTTATTAGCTTCGCAATTTTAACTTATTGAATTTTCATGTGCATAAAAACACACATCCACCCACTTAAGAAAAATGTCTACATTATTAACATGAAATAAAAAATGAAAAATTACTTGAAACAAACAGCTGGCGTTTAATTGTCTGTCATGGGAAATGAAATGGCACAAACAGAAGGCACCTTCACTCACTTACATATCCATACATATGTATCTTTTCACTTCCTATATTTAAATGTTTTAAATCTTTTTGTTGCTGCTTCATTCCACTTAATTTGTCAGATATTTAAAAGACAACAGTACCTTTAACTCTTCAGGGCTAGATTGCTTTTTCGATTTGCTTTTCATGTGCATCGTTAAATAAAAGCCTCGAAAAGTTAAAAAAAATGCGCAAAGAAAGAAATAAATACTATACCTATATGTTCGTATGTATGTATGGGGACATGTATGTGGATATGTTAAAAAACATATAGACATTTCAGTAACTTTATTTATTTAAATATTTTTTGTTAAATAGTTGAAAAAAGCAAGGCTTTATTTTTAATTTTATTATTATTGCATATTTAATTTCATTGATCGAACTACATATCGTAACTAAAAAAAATTCTACTTTTTTATTGATTATTAATTACACTATGCGACAGTCAAAATCGGGATGGGATGAAACCAACGGGAAAATTATATCGATAAAAAAAAAGTTATACGTGTCCTGGCGTTTCGCTGGGTCTCGTCTAGGAATCGAGATATATCGATTTGAAGTTAGTAACTATCATGTAGGGGAAATTGTTACCTTTGGTGGTCTTTTTTTAACTCGAGAACCACTAGTCCGATTTTGCTGAAACAAATTTAAAAAAATTAGGAATTACAATTCCTTTAATCTGTTCATACAACGTTTCGCTACATAAGCAACAGTTTCACAGTTACAAATAAATGTATGAAGAAAAAAACCGTTTTTTGCCTAAAAATTGAATTTTTTTATTTTTAATTCATAAAAAATCCAAAACGGTAAAAAAAGTGTCAAGTTCTATTACTTTCACGTAAAGTCACATAACCTTTAAACAAAATGAGACATAGAAAGAAATAACGTTTTCATACAAATTTAGTTTTTAATATTTTACAAATAACAAAAAACTTTTTCGCTATGAATATTTTATATACATTATATACATTAGACTCATTTTCAAAGTCGTACAAAAATACTTTCTTCAAAATTCAAATTCAGTAATTATTGAATTTTTAAAATTTATTAGGTCTCTTTAATATAAAGCTTGCGCATTTGGACAAACTAACGAGCAATGTTTCATGAAACATTGCATGAAAGAGTTATGCAATGTTTAACAATTAATTAAGGTACAAGAACCAAAGGCATCAATGGGCATGTTGAAGAAAATTACCCAATTAGCTAATTTATATTTTATTTGGCTTGATTTTTACAATTTCAACAATTGTTATACGAATCTTATTAAGCTTTGGTATTTACCATTGTATTATCGTTTTATTAGTTACTAGCTGTACCCTCCACGTCGTGGGCGTCCTGACAATATTTTGCTTTGAAAGTATTCCACACCAATTGTAAGACAACAATGTAATTCCACAAAGTAAAAATACAAATCAAATGCAAATTTTATTCAAATTTCCACATTCTAGATTTATATTCATGATTTTTTTTATTTAGCTTGATAACCGTTTTATGTTAAATAGATAATATAGTAACAAGGCTATTTTGCTGAACTACAGCGATTGACATTATTTTCATCGCCTCAATCAATTTTCGGCAGTATTTGGCTGATATCTTTTTCTATTCTCGTAAGGACGTTTTTGGTAATAGGATTACTCGTTAATTATTATTCCAAATAACTCCATCATACTTTAAAAGGATTAAGATGCGGTCACTTTGGTAGAGTTTCAAGCATCTGCTGGAAATTGCAGAAAAACTAGCTGCTAACATGTAATGTTTTGCTTATAAAATAAGTATTTTGGCTAATTGACTAATTGTTAGTACATAAATTAGCAACACAAAAAAAGTAATTTAAGGAATCAAGGTCAATTATCACTACTTTAAAATACCTTAGTATAATACATTTTAATGTCGATCCAAATTTTGGTACAATTTATGCTGATTTGGTACAATTTTATCATTAGAGCGGTACAATTTATACATTATCAGATTTCAACACTGTTCAATAATATCAAAATGTTTTCGACAAAATGTTCGTTCGTTTAAATGCAAATGAAAAAACAAAATAGAATTCAAAATGTTTTTCTTCCAAATGTTCGCCCGACTAAACTGGGACTAAAGCAATATTTAACATCACTATGGTGAAGGTTATAAAAAATTCGGCATTTCCGAATATAGCATTCTTACTTGTTTTTCTCTCAGTCAAATAATTATATATATATGTGCAAAAATGCTTTTCTCTGGACCGGTACAGTTGTTGTTTTTGGCATACACATTCTTTTATAATTACTTAATCTTTTCTTGTTTGTTTTTTAATTCATTTTTGAAGTGCAATACGGTTATTTTTAACAAAGTATGTTGAAAATCCCTTTTAAAAGCTCATAAAGTGGAGAATACGATCTATAAGTTAGTATAGTTGATAACCAAATGTGTAAGATGAAAAACAATTCAAATTTTTTGAATGTTTAAGAAAATGCTACGTGAAACTGATGAACTCAATCCGAAATGAAAGTTGGCTAAATTGCTGTTTCTGTAAAGAGAAACCATAACACGAAAACAAATTTCTTGAAAAATCCAGATGACTACAGTATTAATATATGTAGCGGCCGTATATGCACTATTGATGATAAGAGTAAACGGCGCATACAGCAGCTAGCAACTAATAGCCACATGAGTTTTAGGCAAATAAAATTGGAACTTGGTCTAAATAAGACTAAACAACGTGTTCATTAAATAGTAAGACAACATTTAAACCATGTCTAAAGCAACGTCATAAAAATGAGCATATGGTATTTTATGAAAAGTATACATTTTGGGAAAATGAATTTAAAACTGTGATATTCAGTGAATCAAAAGTTTAATACAGACGGACCTGATGGTCTCCATCAATATTGGATGGCCGTAAGAGGCCCATGGGAAGCATGACACAAACGAGTTCATGGTGCAGGTTCACTCATGGTTTGGGCAGTATTTTTTATAAAAGGGTACGTCCAAAATAGGTTAGCAAAATTGAATGCACAAATCTACATAGTTTGTTACAAAGCGAACATCTTAATTTTTATAGGGATCTACAAGGTGATAAAAGGATTTTCCATCAGTAGAATGCACCAAGGCATGAGGTAAATACGATAAAGTCGTTCTTTAACTTTGGACAAATTGATTTGTTCGCGCGGTATGGTGAATACCTTCTGCAAAAATATATGCTATATATATGCTGGAAACAGCTAAAAAAGCTATATTGCTTTAATGGGTCAATTATGATGTGTCTGTCCTGAAAAAATCTGGTGGAGTCAATGCCCCCTCGTGTCAAATAGGTCAAAATACACAAGGATAACACAACCTCTTATCAGTGTTGGGATCTGACAATGATTAAATTGTACCGTCCCAATGATAAAATCGTACCAAATCAGCATCAATTGTCCTAAAATTTGGCATTAAGTAAAAAAAATAAGCAGCTCGAAATAAATACATATAGGACAAATCCAAACGTTTATACTAGGGCATTTTAAAGTAACGATAATTGACCTTGATTTCTTGAATTTCTGTGTTAGTCTTGCTAATTTACTAACGATTCCAAAAATACTAACCTATTTCATAAGCAAAAGGCTTACAACATATACTACACATAGATAGTCAACTGAAATATCAAAAACATTAAGGCTTCATTCATTAGTCTTCACTTTCTGTTACCGTTTTATTACTTTCTGTTGTGTGAATGCATTTTTGTAGTTACTTTTTCCGTAAAAACGCACATATTATTCCTTTTCTTTAAAAGCATACATATATTCAGTTTTTCTTCTCCACTGCTTATTTTTCTAATATATTATTTATCTGTATTCCACAAATAAAGTAAATAAATAGTTTAAACATATTACATAATTTAATAATAATTTATTGTTGAGAGAATGTTAGCTGTTTTTTGCTTTTACTTAAGAACGTTGTCAAAGTTTTGTTTTTAACGCAACAGAACGGAACGGAACAGAAAATCTAACTCCATGTAAACATTTCTATTTATCAAAAATCGATCAGCTGTTTCGTTACAGAACGGAAAGTAAAAACTAATTCTACCTTAAGTCTATTGTCAAAAACTCTAAGTCAAAGAATGTATTGGTAGATTGGTATTTGTATAAGTGTTGGTTTTTAAAAATATTTCCCAAAGAATCTAAAGTGCACATACCCACCAAACCAAATGTTTTGATTTCGTAAAGAATTCGTAACGACTAGCCGACAAAATCTTCCAATTTCGGAACCGAAATATTACAGAAATCGCAACGATTTTGGTTTTTATTTAATTACATTATATATATTTTTTATTTGTTGAGACAAACAACCGAATTGCCTTAATAAATTTATTACGACGAGTCAGTTGTCAGACAAACTGCCAAATTATCTTAACGAACTCGTTACGAAAAGCCTGATTTACGACAAACTACCGGAATGCCTTAACGAAATCTTTACGACAAGTCTGGCTTCAGAAAAACTTGAATCCTTTGGTTTGATGGGTAGTTGTATAAAATGTTTTGTAAAAAAACATATTTTTTACATTCAATTTCAGATGTGACAATGAAACACTTCTTTTGGCTTTCAATAAAAATTTTATATTTGTATTTTTGCTGATATATTAAAAAAAAAACGTTGGATTGAATACTAATTTAAAAAAAAAAATACAATACTGTTAAGAAATAAAATTCACCCAACAAATGTCAACAAAGTAAAAATTATTTTCTGTTAAAAATTCGAACATCCACAAAGACCTAACCATGCCATCAGTCAAACCAGAAATAGCGAAGCATCACATATCTAAAGAGGCTTGAATCTCATCCAAACCCTTTGGCGCATAACATGCTGAATGAACCTGCACAGAGCCAAAAATGCCTAATAGAATCAAAAAGATTTTCTCTATGAAATGATTTTAGGCTAAGGGATATGCCAGCAGAAAGAAAAGAAGATATTTTCATAGGGATTCCTTATTATTTTCATTTGGTAAATCTTTTTAATTTTATCAATAAGGAAATCCCATTAAATCAATAAGACAACTTGTTATTCACAATTTTTTTATTTATTTTTGACACACAAAAAACAATCCATATTGATTTCATTGGCCTACCTAATTGATTTTTTCAAAAAGTTATTCCTTATTGATTTCATTGGCCTACCTAATTGATGTCTTAAAAAAAGTTTTTTCCTATATGATCATGTGTAAATCAAGTTTATAATTTTTTTAATAAGGTTATCTTCTTGATTATATTAGCTTTCTTGTTATTTCGTTTATATAAATCATATGTCTGTTAAAACAAAAAATATACATTTGGTGTGTTACGTGCGTGCCTACAAAACAAAGCACACCAGGTTCGATTCTGGCAGAGGACAAAAAAATTTTCACATTGTTTTTCAGGTTTTAGAAACTAAGTGGCTGCAAACCCCCTTTAGACAGTCCATCGTAAGAAGCTCCTGTTGGGCCACATATTTATTTATTTAATTTAATTTGATTTTAATAATAATAATAATAATAACAAATGAATTTTATAATACCTAAATTTTAATTTAAAATAATTACCAGTAAACCCTTACAGCTTACAATGTAAAAAGTAACAGGTTTGCTGAATAGATAATACTGGCTTTTTAACCGACTTCAAAAAAGAAGGAGGTTATCTATTCGTCTGAATGTTGCTTTTTTTTTTTTATGTATGTAACCGCAGATCTCAGCCATTTCTGAACCGATTTTCAAATTTTTTGCTTTATTTGAAAGGTTATGCTTCAAGGTTGGTCCCATTTTAAAAACAGTTCATTATATTAAAAATTAAAGGGTGTCCCCATACAACATACATGTTTTTTACGTGTATTAAGAACCGTAAAGGGCAGCAAATTAAAATTTTAAAAAACTGCGTGCCGCTATAGCTCCCAACAGCAGAAATTAATAAAAAAATAAATTTAAAATTTAAAGGGTGTCCCCATAGGTGACATAATATGACCTATTTGGGTCTATCTTTTGAACCGTTATAGACTAAACCTTGAAAATTTGACAGAATGTCGACTACTATGACCATTATAATAAAATGTATAAATACTCAAAATTTTAAATTAAAGGGTGCTCCAATAGTTCATTTAATTTGATGTATATGGCCATACTTTTGAATAGTTGTACACAGACCGCTGAAATTTACAATGAACCTGTAGTGCTAAGTCAGCTATAACAAAAAGTATAAAATTTTGAATTTGGAACTTAAAGGGTGTCCCAATAGTTAATGTAATTCTATGTATGTGGCCAAACTTTTGAACTGTTAGAGACAGACAGCTGAAATTTACAAGGAACCTGTATTGCAAAGTCCACTATAGCAAGTATACAATTTGAAGTTAGAAATTAAAGGGTGTCCCCATAAATTACGTAATTTGATCTAAATGACCCTATCTTTTGAACCGTTAAACACAAACACTTAAAAATTAGGCAGAATGTCCACTACTTTCTCTGGTATGATAACAAATATAAATATTTGGAATTATAATGTAAAGGGTGTCCCAATAGTTCATGTAATTTGATATATATGGTTAAACTTTTTAACCGTTATAGACAGATAGTTGAAATTTACAAAGAATCTTTGTGACCAAGTCCTCTATAACAACAGGTCTTGAATTTAACATTGTAAATTAAAGGGTTTCCGAATAGGTGATGTTATTTGATCTGTGTGCCCCTATCTTTGAAACCGTTATAGACAGAGGCTTCAATGGTGTCCCCATACAAGACGGATGCTGGTGAAAATAACTTAACTTTTAAACAGTAATAGGGAGAGGCTTGACATTCAATAGTCTTATTTTTTCCCTCTAATTTTGGCGCATCTTTTATTTGGTTTAAATCTAATTCTTACAGATTACTTCTTACATTTTTAGTTTAGAATTGGTGCCCTTCTATCTGTTTTGAAGTCGGTTTTTTTTTGCAAGAATTATTTAATATATAAAAATAAGAATAAATATGTACTCACTTGCAAAGTAATATCCAAACCAATCGGCTGTGTTTTTATTTCAAAGTTTAATTTTTTCACCAAGTGCCCTAATTTCATTTTTTAAATTATAATTTAATTAATTTAAATATCCTAAAAAATATAAGGAGAAAACATTTTGGCGCCCGAGCAGGGACAAGTGAAAATAAAAATAAAATAAAAAATTAAAAATTTGATAAATTATTTCAAACATATAAACGTGCAGTGCTTTGTGGTTTATTTACATAAACAAAAAGTAATCTGTTTTTAAACAAAAATCACAAATTAAAACAAACACGTACAAACATACATATAAAACAATTACACACAAACAATCACTTTTTCAACAAAATCACAAACAACAACTAAACTCTTGGAGTATCATCATCTTGTCCAGAAGTTACCTGTCCAGATGCCCCGTTGCCGTTGCATCATCTGCAGAGCTGAACGTGTCCAGGGGAGTAACTCTGATTCTAAAACTCAGGTAAAAGTGTAAAAAATATTGTGTTGAATTACCTTAAATTTGTAAATTAATCAAATTTAAGAGATTTTTGTAAATTAATCAAAAATTTATTTCGCTTTGCAAGTCGAACACAATAAATATTTTTTACACTTAAATATTTGTGAAACAATTTATTTATTTAATATTTCTATTAAATATAAAAACCCACCCTTAAAAGTGAAATCTAACGCGAGTGTTATTAACATAAACATACATTCGTACATATATAATTTATTCTCTTTATTATTGAGAGAAAAATTATTACTTCTTTTTTACCGTCGGCATTTTAATAAATTTAAAATAATTTTAATTTCGCTATTTAATACACAAAAATATTCGCGAGTGTTAATTTTGTTTATTTTAAATAAAATAATTAATACTAAATTTTCATTTTCTTTTATTCTTTCATTCGTTGTTATTAAATTATTAAGATCAGTGTTTCATTCCGTGTGTTCATATACCACTTGTATTAATTTACATACAGCAGCTGCTAACAGTGTAGTGCGTTTACACTAGCATCGAAAAGTTAATTTGCATACAAGTTTAAAATAATAATTCGTTCGTGCGTTCACACTATCAACGAAAAATTAATATTCATATAATTGGAAAATAATTATTATTAGTGTGTTCTAACTAACGTTTTTATTTTACATTACTTTTGCTAATTAACCTTAATTCGATTTTACTTGGTTAAATAACGAGTGATTTTTTAAGAGCTTGAGAAATTTTTTTAAAAAAAAAACGCATAAAATTTGCAAAATCTCATCGGTTCTTTATTTGAAACGTTAGATTGGTCCATGACATTTACTTTTTGAAGATAATTTCATTTAAATGTTGACCGCGGCTGCGTCTTAGGTGGTCCATTCGGAAAGTCCAATTTTGGGCAACTTTTTCGAGCATTTCGGCCGGAATAGCCCGAATTTCTTCGGAAATGTTGTCTTCCAAAGCTGGAATAGTTGCTGGCTTATTTCTGTAGACTTTAGACTTGACGTAGCCCCACAAAAAATAGTCTAAAGGCGTCAAATCGCATGATCTTGGTGGCCAACTTACCGGTCCATTTCTTGAGATGAATTGTTCTCCGAAGTTTTCCCTCAAAATGGCCATAGAATCGCGAGCTGTGTGGCATGTAGCGCCATCTTGTTGAAACCACATGTCAACCAAGTTCAGTTGTTCCATTTTTGGCAACAAAAAGTTTGTTAGCATCGAACGATAGCGATCGCCATTCGTTGCGTCCAACAGCATCTTTGAAAAAATACGGTCCAATGATTCCACCAGCGTACAAACCACACCAAACAGTGCATTTTTCGGGATGCATGGGCAGTTCTTGAACGGCTTCTGGTTGCTCTTCACTCCAAATGCGGCAATTTTGCTTATTTACGTAGCCATTCAACCAGAAATGAGCCTCATCGCTGAACAAAATTTGTCACATTTGAACATTTCGAACCGAACACTGATTTTGGTAATAAAATTCAATGATTTGCAAGCGTTGCTCGTTAGTAAGTCTATTCATAATGAAATGTCAAAGCATACTGAGCATCTTTCTCTTTGGCACCATGTCTGAAATCTCACGTGATCTGTCAAATACTAATGCATGAAAATCCTAACCTCAAAAAAATCACCCATTAAATATTTTTATTTACCAAAGGCTGTTTTAAAGTGGTTTTCGAAAAAATTAAATAAATTATTTTTAATTTCGGAACAAATTGATCAAATAATATTTCGAATAAAAGAAGAAAATCCGAATATTGTGTAACCGACGAGAGAGTAATATATTTTTAATTCTTATAATCCAAAGCAATTTTAATTTCTTCGTTTTTAAAAATATTTCGACCAATAAATTAATTTGGTATTTTAAACTTTTGCTTTGAGGAATTATTTACATAAATTAAATTAATATGACTAGTAGAAAACGTCAAGATTCTCCTTCCAGAATGGAAACTTTAAAGAAAATAGTGGTAAAGAAAGCAAAGGTTGTACAAAATATCGTTCGGATTCGGCAATCTATTAGGGATAAGACAATTTCATTCAATCCCATCGAACTAGAATGTCGCTTGGATATTTTAAAAACGTATATTGATCAAGCAATGAAGTTTCAGTCTGACGTGGATAATTTAGATCCCGAAAATGACGATAGAGCTGAGCTTGAAGAAGTTTGTGTCTACAAAAGCGATGTTTTTAAGTCTCTTGGCTAAAAATAGACAGGCAAATATGCCTGAAACTTCATTTTGTGCTCAAAGCCATCAGTCAAGATTACCAAATATGAAGCTACCCAAAAGTAGTGGAAAGTATTCTGATTACAAAAACTTTATGAGCTTATTTGAGAACTTGGTCCACAATGATCCGACGTTGACAGATATTGAAAAATTTAATCATTTGATATCATGCTTGTCCGAATCAGCTTTAGGTACAGTTAAAGCTATTCAGATTTCAGAAGAAAATTACCCCAAAGCACTAGCCAGTTTAAAAAAGGTTTATGACAACGAATGTCTAATATTTTTTGATAATATTGCTAAGCTTTTTGATTTACCAGAAATCACAAAACCTTCGGCTACTGCTTTGCGAAGCATGATAGACACAGTTTCTGCTATATATGATTCCCTATTATCAATTGGCGATGACAAGAAAATTACAAATGCCATTTTAATACATTTAGTGATGTCCAAAGTTGATCCAGTGACCAAATCGAAGTGGGAAGAACAGCTCCCGTTGTGGTCAGACTGTGAATCCGCCTTGAACAAACGGTATCAGCATATTTCTGCTGACGAATCTTCGAGTTCAAGACCAAGGTTTAATAATAATTATAATAATAAAACTGAATATTCTAAGAAGAAAAATAACAGGACATCATTAAATTGTACAAAATCGAAACCATCTGCTGACAAATGCTTATTCTGCAAATTAAATCAACATATGATTAATAATTGCCCTTCTTTTACTGCTGAGTCCGTAACACAAAGATTTGAATTCATAAAATCCGTACCAGCATGTATTAATTGTTTGAAAAAAGGTCATACAGTAGCAAGATGTTCATCTTCTAAATGTAGAATATGTAGTGGTTCTCATAATTCACTACTACATAGATATAATACAAGTTCTAACAATTCGAATATCTACTCTGAACAGCCGTCTACTTCTCACGCTTCGGTGAATTACTCTTCATCTGAGGAAAGAATTATTCTTGCCACAGCTGTAGTGAAAGTAAGAAGTAGTTCTGGTAAATTTATTCTAGCCAGAGCTCTTTTAGATTCCGGTTCTCAACCAAATTTGATAACTGAGGAACTTGCACAGCTACTACGATTGAAAAAAGAAGGAGGCAGATTGAGTTTAAATGGCATAAGTGAAACAAATTCAATTTCTAAATCTTGCGTAAATTTAACTGTCACGTCGAGGGTTAACTCTACTCACTTTACTTCAAAGTTTTGGGTATTGAGTTCAATTACAAATTTGCAACCTGATCTCAAAATAAATACAACTAGCTTGAAAATTCCTAATAATATAGAATTAGCTGATCCTTGCTTTTATAAGCCACAAAAAATTGATTTATTAATTGGAGCAGAAATTTTCTTCGATTTGATTTGTGTTGGCCAAATAAAGTCTGGCCCGAGCCTGCCAATTCTTCAAAAGACTTCGCTTGGTTGGATTGTAACTGGAAAATACAATCAATCAAAGGGTTCGACAAATAACAACGTTTTTCATTTGAATACTTTTGTAGAAAACGAGAGCAATGTTGATTCAATAGTCAGAAAATTCTGGGAATTAGAAGATATTCCAAACGAGTCAACAAAAATATATTCTGAGGAACAGCAACAATGTGAGGACAAATTTAGAAATTTAGTACGACGTTTAATGTCAGGACGATTTGAAGTGTCATTGCCTTTCAAATCTGATACAAAATTGCTTGGTTCATCGTTTGAAACTGCCAAAAGACGATTTCTCTCTTTGGAACGAAAACTTTCCAAAGATGATACTATGAGGCAGATGTATCATGATTTTATGAAAGAGTATTTCAATTTAGGTCATATGTCACTTTTAGACAAAATGCCCAATTTTCCTCACTATTTTATACCATATCAATGTGTTTTGCGACCTCAGAGTTCAACTACGAAACTTCGAGTAGTTTTTGATGCTTCATGTAGAACTTCTTCGCATGTATCACTTAACGATTTGTTAATGGTTGGTCCAACAATTCAAGAAGAATTATATTCTACATTGATCCGTTTTCGTTTCCATAGATACGCAATCACTGCAGATATTGAAAAAATGTATCGTCAAGTTTTAATTTCTGAAAATGACAGAAATTATCAATTAATCCTTTGGAGAGAGAATCCATCTGATAATTTAAAAGTGTTTCGTTTAAACACTGTTACTTACGGCACAGCTTCAGCGCCATTTTTGGCCATCAGATGCTTGATTCATTTAAGCGATTTGTACAAAGAGACTTTACCTATTGGTTCAAAAGTTGTTCGCAGTGATTTCTATGTTGATTATTTGCTAACTGGAGCTGATAGCTAACAAGACCTCAAGATAATTCGTAACCAGGTTACTGAAATTTTAAGTTCAGCTGGTTTAAAACTTACTAAATGGTTTTCAAATCATCCTAATATTATAAATTCAATACAAAATCAAAAACTTTTATCAAGCGATTCCGATTCTG
Source organism: Phasia obesa (assembly GCA_949628195.1). Taxonomy (NCBI): domain Eukaryota; kingdom Metazoa; phylum Arthropoda; class Insecta; order Diptera; family Tachinidae; genus Phasia; species Phasia obesa. The sequence goes on along the minus strand of OX451219.1, from coordinate 46,128,056 downwards.
CAAAAGCTCTTGGCATACATTGGGTTCCGAAGAATGATTCATTTAAGTTTCATTTGGAAGATAATTTTGAAGAATTAAAAGCTACAAAAAGAAACATAATATCAGTTTCTTCTCGTTTATTCGATCCTCTCGGACTCTTATGCCCGATAGTAACAAAATCCAAAATGTTATTACAAGAACTTTGGATTCAAAAACTTGACTGGGATGAATCGATTCCTATGAGACTATATACTTCGTGGGAAAATTTCAAATCTAATTTACTGGAAATTGATTCAATTACAATCCCAAGATTCGTGAACACAACTTCTACAGCAAAAATTCAAATTCATGGATTTGCTGATGCTTCAATTCGAGCATATGGTTGTTGCATATACATTAGAAGCTCCGATTCAAACAAAATTGTATCGAGACTACTTCGGCTAAATCTAAAGTTGCTCCACTCAAGACTAAATCTCTTCCGAGACTTGAGTTATGTGCTGCACACCTATTGGCTAAGTTGTGGAATCGAATTAAGTTAATGATGAGCTTTGAAATCGAGAGTGTTAATTTCTGGACTGATTCTGAAATAACACTGCATTGGATTGAAACGCATCCATCTTCATTATCTACTTTCGTTTCAAATCGTGTGGCTGAGATTCAAGAATGGTCTGAAAAAGTTTCATGGCGCCATGTGCCAACTAAGCAGAATCCAGCCGATATTGTTTCAAGAGGATGTGATGTCGAAGAATTAAAAAATTCTATTTGGTTTGAAGGACCTTCGTTTTTACTAAGCGATAGTTCCCATTGGCCTGTTAACGAACATTTCGAGTTAACGGAGAACCAACAATTATTAGAAAAAAGAAAAACAAATGCATTTCTTGCAGTAGAGGATCCACAAAATTGCTTTTTGGATCTAATAGAAAAATATTCGTCATACAAAAAGTTGCTGCGAGTAACCTCTTTTGTATTTAGATTTGTTGACACTCTAAAGAAACGTAAAATAGAGAAAAGTTCTACACCTACTGCAATTGAATTGAAATGGTCATTCCTTCGGCTTGTAGAGACAATCCAGAAACATAATTTTTCTGAGGAGATACAAAAATTACAAAAATCTCTTGTCTTGCCATCAAATATTCAAAGATTGACACCATTTGTTCATACGTTTACTGAAGAGAAACGGACATTTTTACTTATAAGGGTAGGTGGGAGATTGCTTAATGCAAACTTGAAGTACAATACCAAGTTCCCACTTTTATTACCGAAAAGAAATAGCTTTATCACACTTTATTTGCGAAATCTGCACTTCAAAAATTGTCATGCTGGCACAAAAGCACTTGTAGCTCTTTCGCGAGAAAATATTTGGCTCATTAATGCGAAAGAAGAGTGCAGCAAAATAGTTCGAAAGTGTGTTCATTGCTTCCGCTATAAGCCAAAATTAATGTCCCAAATTATGGGCATTTTACCCACTGATAGAGTGAGAGCTACCCGACTTTTTTTAACGGTCGGTGTAGACTTCTGTGGTCCCGTGAACGTATCATTAAGAATTCGTGGTAGACCACCAATTAAAATGTATATAGCGGTTTTCGTGTGTTTCACTTCTAAGGCGGTACATTTAGAATTAGTATCTGATCTGTCTACTGATTCTTTTCTTTTAGAAGACGTCCAGTCCTTCAATGGGGCCGGAATGTTGGGCCACATATTTATTTATTTAATTTAATTTGATTTTAATAATAATAATAATAACAAATGAATTTTATAATACCTAAATTTTAATTTAAAATAATTACCAGTAAACCCTTACAGCTTACAATGTAAAAAGTAACGGGTTTGCTGAATAGATAATACTGGCTTTTTTAGTATATAAAAATAAGAATAAATATGTACTCACTTGCAAAGTAATATCCAAACCAATCGGCTGTGTTTTTATTTCAAAGTTTAATTTTTTCACCAAGTGCCCTAATTTCATTTTTTAAATTATAATTTAATTAATTTAAATATCCTAAAAAATATTAGGAGAAAACAGCTCCCATGACCTTTCACTCCTGGAAAATAGAAGATAATGTGAAGGCAAACTAAAATATCACAAAAAGAAAAGGTAGAAAGAAATCAAATATTGATTTGATTGATTACCAAACAATTTTAAAGGAGATAACAAAAAAGCAATATACCAATTGTTTTTTTCAGTTTCTCATTTAGAGATTTTTTTGTTAATTTTGTATGTTTTTAAAAAAAGAAACAAGATAGCGTAATAAAATCAAGAAGAAACGCTGTTTGAAAAAACAATAAGAATACCTAATAAAAATCCTAAGTTTTCTTCTTGATTTTTTTTCTTATTAAAATAATAATACTTTCTTCTTAAAAAAACCATAGATTTTGTTCTATTTTATTAGGTATTTAGGCACAGTTTTTTCTGTGTGTGGTTACATTCGACTAAAAAGAATAGATACTGCTTTTCTTGGCCGTACATTAGAGGGATGACCCGCAAATGATTGCAAAATCCGTTAAACAAACATTATTTTTGGCTGGACTTAAAAAGTATATTTTTTATTTTAGATTTCAGATATGAGTAATTATTGTTAGTTCAATGATATTGAAGATACAATAAATAATAAATGCCAAAAAAAAATTGTGCTAAAAAATTGAAAATACATTAAAATGTGAAGAAATTTTAAATTTAAAAATTAAAAATATTACGAATAATAAGAAAGTGCAACAATAAGAAAGAAAGTGTCGCACAATAGTGCGTTAGTGTAAGTAAAAATTGTATTCCCCTACGCCACACACTGTGGCCACTGCGGCAATAAATCAATTTGGACCTGCTCTCCGATTTTGATGATTTTTGCACAGATGGTTAATAACTATCTAAAGGTCATGTGTGAAAAATTTCATGCAAATATCTCCATTGGTTTTCTGTCCCGAGCAGCGCAAAGTTGAAGTATGTAAACAAGTCTCAAATGTGATAGTTTTCTATGTCATATTTAAAAGCCTGTTACTTATAAACTATACACCGAATGTACCTTATAAGTATTTTTTCAATTAAAATGGACATTAAGCATTATATGTATATTAAAAAAAAAAATTTAAAAATTGCAAAAAAAAATTCTTTTGACAATATATTTTAAACAAAAAATAAAAACATTTATGATTTTCCGTTAGACTTTTAGTTGTGTGCGAAGCAGTGCGACACATGGAGTCCTATACCAAATTAAAGCTGAGAGTCTCAGCTAACAGACTAAAAAAAAAAACCTGCCCCAATTTGCCCGCCGCCGAAAAAACAATGAAAAACCAAAAAATTACAGTAAAAAATATGCGATATTGGTTATTTTACGCGTGCAAAAACAACTTTGCATTCTTTCTTTCTTTGCACCTTACATCAATGATCAGTCATCATCAGCCGATTTTAACCTACCAAAAGCCTTACCTAACCTTTAGGGTTGTGCTAAGAATGATGGCGTTGACTTGGACAGTCCATCCTTTGCTGCTAAAGAACCATTGAAACTAAAACTAAAAAAGGTGGAAGGGATGTGGCAAAACTAAGTTTTATACTTTGTTTTTGAAATACTTAAAAATTGTTTTTCTGTTTAATTGAGTAGGGCAGCAAAAGGTTGGCAAAAAGAAAATATAAAAATATATTAGTTTTTTATAGAAAGCAAATAAAAGCGATTGCGTTTAATTTAAAAGCACTTTAAGCAATTAAAACAAATTTATATAATAAACAATGGAAAAGCTACAAATATCTTTCAGCACGCTTTCGGAAATTGTTTTTCAATGTAAAAAAGATATTGATCTTATAATTGGTGTAGTTTTAGTGAATTATAAAATAGTGTCTGAGAAAAATCAAGAAAAGATCAGACGGTTTTTAAAACAAACATTTATGCCTCAATTTTTAAAGAAGTGGAACAAGAGTCAGCGTACTTCATCAAGATTTTTTAATGACAATGAAGAATGGCTAACAAATTCTTATACGTTGACTGATGAAGTAGTGGATGATACAGTGGATGAAGAAGAGGAAACCCAGTTTACTCCTGGTAAACGTGGACGTCCAACGAAAACCTTTGAGGAGAGCAATGCCAGAACGAAAAGGAAAAAGCTGAATTCATTTTGTGAAGCTAACTCTGGAGCAATCATATTATCTGCTGCCAAAAAAATTGAAAACAAAAATGAAGTCCAAAAATGTTTTAGCCCTGAAAAAGCACTTAGTCTCATTATTGATGCTTCATTGACAATACACCAGTATGAAGTACTGCGAACATCAGCACAAGAGATTGGTTATAATATATATCCAAGTTACAAAAAGGTTTTGGCAGCAAAAAGAACGTGTTATCCAGCAAACGTAACAGTAGAGGAGAATTTAAGCAAAGTTAGTTTGCAGGAGCTTTTGGATCACACGGCAATTAGATTGATGAAGTCAAAATCTGAAAATGAAGTAGCATCATTTCCAAAATATATGCAACTCATGAGTAAATGGGGATGTGATGGCTCATCGGGACATTCAGAGTATCACCAAAAATTTGCGAATGAAACTTTTTCAGACAAAAGTATGTTCTTGACGTCACTTGTGCCATTGGTAATGACTGAACGGAACGATGAGTCAAAAGTTTTGTGGAAAAATTTAGAGCCATCATCAACGAAACATTGCAGGCCGTTAAAATTTGAATTTGTTAAGGAGACATCAAGAGTAATAAATGAAGAAGTTAACCGAGTAAACCATGAAATAAATAATTTAACAAATTCAATTATTGAAGTTCATAATAAGAAATTCTTTATTACTCATAAGCTTTCATTGACTATGATAGATGGTAAAGTGGCAACAAGTTTAACTGGCAGCTCTTCTATGTCCGTGTGCTTCATATGTGGTGCTAAGCCAAGGGAGATGCACAATTTAAACGAATTGGCAATAAGAGCAAATTCGGGAGAGGCTTTAAAATTTGGTATTTCACCTCTGCATGCGCGCATAAAATTTATGGAGTGCATATTACATATCGCTTACAATAAAAGCTTCGCAGCATGGCGAACAAGTAAAGAAACCAAAGAAATGAAAGAAGAAGCCAAGGCCACAATTCAAAAAAACCTTAAATGTGTATTGGGAATAAATGTTGATGTGGTTAAACAAGGAATGGGTTCCAGCAATGATGGGAATACATCTCGACGATTTTTTGAAAACCCTGAAATTACAGCTGACATAACCGGAGTAAATGAGCAACTCATTCATCGGTTCAAAATTATATTATCCACAATTAGTTGCAGTCAGGCAATAGACGCTGAGAAATTTCAAATATATTGTATAGACACGGCAAAATTGTACATTGATTTGTATGGATGGTACTACATGCCCATCACAGTGCATAAAGTTTTGATACATGGTAGCAAAATAGTATCTGAGGCCATTCTACCTATAGGTAGGTTAAATATACAAATTGTTTCATACATTTCAAATTAATATGTGGTTTATTTTTCAAAGGAATGTTATCAGAAGAAGCGCAGGAAGCGAGGAACAAAGATTATAGACGTTATAGGCTACATCACTCCCGCAAGACTGGGCGCTGTTCTACTAACGAAGACGTAATGCATCATTTGTTGATATCCTCTGACCCATACATCAATTCATTTAGAACGAAATTGAAGCTTAAAAAATTAGATTATCACGAAGATGTGAAAAAGTTATTAATAAATGAAATAGAGTGAAACTGACAAAATTTTTATATTGGGGTTGTGTGAGGGGTGGGTGTTATAGTGGGCGGATTTTCTTCATATTTTCAAAACAGTATTTAATAGATGTTATATGCATTTTTGCGAAAAATAAACATATTGCATATAAAGATATTGCATTTTTGAAATATCGTTTGTATGGGAAGTGGGCGTAAAAGTGGGCGGATTAAGTTCATATTTTCAGGAGGTCATTATACAATTATAATATTAACGTTTTATGAAAATTGAGTTAATATATTTAAAATCATGGAACTTATGCCACATTTTCTATTTAAGTTGTATAGGAGGTGGGCGTAAAAGTGGGTGTATTTTTGTAAAAAAAAAAATTGAAATTCTTAAAAAATTTAAAATAAATGTGTGTAAAATTTCATGAAGCTCCGCAGCCTCCTTGATTTAAGACCATTAAATACACTACACGGCCACACTGTGCGCCATACCGTAAGTGTAAAAAAAATTTGTTGAAACAAAAAAAATTTTAATATTGAATATTTGATATTTTTTTTATAAGTCGAACTATTTATTTTACATACAGATGAAATTTTAAATCAAGCTTAAGTTCGTTTTTATTATCTCTAAGAAAGAATAAATTAAATTACAAATTAGGTGAAAATTGGGAAAATTTAATTTTCAGACACCAGCAGAGCGGAATGTACATTTTCTAGACAGCTACGTCCGTCATCAGCACTCTTCGTATCTATCTACTTTGGGTAGTGTTTAGTTGTAAGCATCATTTATTTAACCAACCAAACTCAGATAAAGGAATACCAGAAAACTGTATTCAATCATCAATCGTCGGTCGTAGCTGTCAAGAAAATGTGCATTCCGCTCTGCTGGTGTCTGAAAATTAAATTTTCCAAATTTTTCTTTAATAATATCACTTAACTTGTAATTTAATTTATTCTTTCTTAGAGAGAATAAAAACGAACATAATCTTGATTTAAAATTTCATCTGTATACAAAAAAATTTTATTAATAAGTTTTATATGAAGTTGTACCAAACAAGCATGAAGTGTACCAGTGTACCACTAGTATGTAGATTGTACCAAATTTGATACAATTGTACCACAAATCCCAACACTGCCTCTTATTAACATGTGCATATGTATATAAAACTCATTTTGTAACTAAATAAAAATGTATATCTATTAAAGTGAAATTTATTCTCTAATACAAGTATTAATACTTTTGAATAAAATGAAACTCTGATCTAATTGTTGTTTGAAATTTTTCAAAAAACAATAACAACTCATTATTTTCATAAAAAGTATTAATACTTGTATTATAGTGTGAAAAACCCTTAAATAAAATTTTTGCACATATAAATATTTTCTATGGAGTTTTAAAGTTTTATTTTTTTCCATGTTAAAAAAATAGTTTAATATAATTTTGTTAATTATTTAATATTATGCTAATTACCCATAACGTTTTATAATAAAAATACAATTTATTTGTTGGGGGAAAGAGCTAGTCTCTATACGTATTTCACTGGTTGCTCAGGCCAGATCATCAGGAAACCTTTTTCCTAATTTTAGAGAAGCCAAAAATACTCTATAAGTAATAAAATTCTACAAAACACAATGAGAATTATGCATGTTAATACAATAATATTACAGAATATTAAAGCTTCAACAAAACACCAACAAAAAAACCACATTGTATTTTTCCTTACTTTCCTTCTACAATTGGATGGTTTTTTGCCATCACTGAATGCAGACGTAAGGTGTGATGAAAAGCATACACAAGTTTGTTCTCGCAAGAAACAATACATGATGTTAACAACTGTATTCAGCATCTAGAAACTGACACCTATAATGATTACCCTGATCTTAAAATAGCAGAACCTGAATTAAAAAATATTATTAAAAAACTAAAAAATAAAAAAGCACCAGGTATTGATAAAATTAATAATCTGTGCATTAAAAATCTCCCTAATAATGGTATAAAATTACTTTCGTCAATACTTAACTCGTGTTTAAAAAAGGCTTATTTTCCAAACTGTTGGAAAGAAGCTATGGTTATACCTATCGCCAAACCTAATAAGCCTAGCAACTCTCCACAGTCTTATCGTCCAATTAGCCTTCTACCATCCGTTAGTAAGTTGCTAGAAAAAGTTATTAAAAATAAATTATGCTCTTTTATTGATGATAATAATATATTGCCAAACCAACAGTTCGGATTTAGAAATGGCCTCAACACATCTCATGCTTTACTAAGAATCAAAAACATAGTCAAATCAAATTTTATTAACGGAAAATCAACGGGTATGGTGTTATTAGATGTAAAAGCAGCATTTGATTCTGTTTGGCATGATGCCCTTGTTTTTAAAATGACAAATTTCAATTTCCCCACCCCTCTCATAAAAATAATAAAAAGTTTTCTAAAAAATCGTGAGTACAGAGTTCATATTGGCAAATATTTCTCTAATAAAGTTGGTGTTACAGCTGGTTGCCCACAGGGCTCCTGCTTATCACCCATTCTCTACAACATATACACATCAGATTTTCCAGTTTTTCAACACTGTACAACGTCTATATTTGCTGACGATACAGCCTTATTATGTTCGGGAGTTTTAGCTGAAGATATAATTATTAATCTTCAATCATCATTAACTATTGTTCGAAATTATTTTACTAAATGGAAAATCGTCATAAATAGCTCTAAAACTCAAGCTATATATTTTACAAGAAAAAGAAAAAACTGTTATATTCCTCAACATTCTTTACGTTTTGAAACAAGCAATATTTCTTGGGAGCCTAAAGTTAAATATTTAGGTGTTATCTTAGTTTCAAAACTTAACTTTAAAGAACATGTTGCTTATGTCATCGATAAAATAAATATAGCCAAGAGAATACTTTTTCCTTTTATCAATAAAAATCCCAACTTAGTCGAGAAAACAAAATTATTATGCTCAAGGTCATATTTCATTCAATAATGTTTTACGGGGCTCCAGTTTGGGCAACCATAGCGAAATGTCATATAAAAAACTTTCAAATCGCTCAAAATAAGCTACTAAAAATGATGTATGACCTTCCATTGCATTTCTCTACTAGAAGATTGCATAATATAAACAGCATCGAAATGGTGGACGTGAAGATACAACGGCTTAAACTTAATTTCGACCAAAGATGTCAAATATCACAATATCAGCATATCAGTAATATCATGATAGCACCTTTACACTAGTTTATTTTTAAGTTTATTTTATCTTTACAAATTTTTTTTTTTCTTAAAGAGTTTTTTATACAATTTTTCTCTAGATCTTAAATGTTAATTATTTCTAATTAATTTAATCAAAAAATTATTATATTTGAGTAGAAAAGATTATGCATATCTAAACTCTCTATATTATTTAAAACACATTTATAAATTCCTGTACATATTATCATAAATAAAACAAATTGAATTGAATTGAAAAACATTGTGATGTTGCTAACGGTTGTGTGTTGAAATTATCATTGTGCCAATGGAATGTATAAAAATAACAGCTTTCATTTGTTTGCAAACTGAATGCCAAGAAAACCGATAGACAGAACAGTCAGACATACAGTCAGTCAGACCATCTGATAGTCAGACAAACCACCAGACAGTCAGTGAGGCCATCAGACAGTTCGTCAGATCGTCACACAGTCCTTCAGGCAGTCAGTCAGTCAGCCAAACAATCAGTCAGTCAGCCAAACAATCAGTTAGTCAGCCAAACAATCAGTCAAATATTCAGACCGTCAGATAGTCAGGCTGTCAGAACGTCAGTTTGTCAGACAGTCAGATAGTGAGTAAGACCATCAGATCGTCAAACAGTCATATACTTAGATCGTCGAACAATCAGACCGTCTAACAGTGAGTCAGTCCGTCAGTTTGTCAAACATTCAGGCCGTCAGACAGTGAGTCAGACCGACAAACAGTCAGACCGTCAACTGTCAGACCGTTAGTCAGTCAGACAATCAATCACACAGTCACTCAGTCTATCTATCTATAGAAACCAGCAGACCTATCTATAAAAACCAACGTTATGTTGACCATGGTGACGATGATACGAGTTCAATAATTTTTCTTCAACCAAATCGTGCATAATGGTGACGACGGTTTTTGAGGAGACGACGGTTTTTGAGTTCAATATTTTTTCTTCGACCAAAAAGTGCTCAACGTACCTACAGAAGTATTCACTTCAATAATAATCAATAATGGTGACGACGGTTTTTTGTGACGACGGTTTTTGAAATCAGTATTTTTTCGTCAACCAAAAATGTTAAGAAAAATTGCACCTGTAACCCGCCTTCATAATAAGATAATAAACTTTTTGATTAATTATCGCTTTTGGTTTCATTTTGGCGGTTAATGGGTTAAGCAAAAAATGGCGCAATTATGTAAATAAAACCTACAAACCTGCAAAAGTAAATAAAACCTACAAATAAATACGAAGATAATTTTTAGAAGAAGAGGCTTATCTAGAAATTATCAATGCTCAATGGTGTTAACACATTACAAAATATTCCTTTTTGGGCAATATGAATCAAAAGAGTTTTGATTTTGTTCAATATATTGTGCCACCTCATAATATAATCTACATAGGCAATTTTATTGTACAATATTAGTTATTGTACAAGTACGAACATAATTAAATATTTTTGTGGACAGATTTGAACGAAGGCCTCTCAATTCCAATTTAAGGGCATATATTGCTCCTTTTACGCTTCCGCTTCGCTTTCTTGTTCTGCCCTTAACGCTTTAATGTATCGCAAAATTCCGGCGCAGATGGTAAACATCCGGTAAAGATCGTTAGTCAAACAATAACAAATTAATAATCTACATTATTTTAATGACGATTTATTCAATTGAAATGAAGATTTATCCAATCGAAAAAGTGATTGTATTAGTTATCAATTTACATAAAAAGTTTTATTTTTGTCAGGTATAGACACTAGGTTATAACAAGAAGAATAAGTAGGTATATTTTTTTTTTTTTGTTTTTTGAAACCTTACAAATAAATAACCAACAGTAACAAAAAACAAATCAAAATTAAATAAAACATATTCAATAGATAAATAAATTAAATAGTGGTAAAGTAATAGAACACAAAATATTTTAAATTTATTTTATTGCACATTTTCTTTTGTTTGTTTAGAATTGTTAAACAAAATTTCGGCTTACGACGTCTTTTTGTACTACAATTGCATTTAAAACAAAAACTAAAAGTGTGACATTTTTTTTAATTTAAAATTAAATCTAGTATCATTAAACAGGAAAAAAGCACAAAAAGAAGCACTGACAGAAAAAGCACACACAAAGAAGCACACACAGAAAAAGCACTGACACAAAAAATTTACGCGTCGAAAATTGAAATAATTCTTGCAAAAAAAACCGACTACAAAACAAATATATGTACATCAATTCTTAACTAAGAATTTAAAAGGAAGTAATCTGTAAGAAATAGTATTCAAATCAAATACTTTTATACTTTTTGCTCTAACGGACATAGTAATATAGGTTCTGTACATTCAAATGTCTATCCATAACGGTTCAGCAGATAAAGACATATACGACAAATTACCTCAGATATGAGGACACCCTTTATTTTTTTACACTTATTATTACTGACACAGCAATAAAAAGTAACGGTTCCAAAGATATGGCCATATAGGTTAAACAATATCACCTAGGGGACACCCTTTAATGTAAAATTTTATATTAAACATTATTTTAAAGGACAGATTCTTTCAAATGTCTGTCTAAAACGGTTCAAGAGTTTGGCCATATGCATCAATTTACATCAACTATTGAGACACCCTTTATAACTTTAAATATTTATAAATGTTATTATACGGGACATAGTAGTGGAGATTCTGTCTAATTTTCAAGTGTTTGTCTATAACGGTTCAAAAGATAGGGCTAGATAGGTAAAATTTTATCAATTAAGGGGACACCCTTTAGTTTCCAAATTTAAATTATATACTTAATGTTATAAAGGACATAGATATACAGGTTCTTTGTAAATTTCAACCGTCTCTCTGTTACGATTCAAGAGTTTTGCAATATACATTAAATTACACCCTTTAACTTCTAATTATTAATATTTAATTTCTGATTATAAATATTGGACATTCTGTCCAATTTTCAAGTGATTGTCTACAATGGTTCATATATTTAAATTGACGTCACATATGGGGACACCCTTTAATTTTTAAGTTTATTTTTTTATTAATTTCTGTTATTAGCAGTTATATGATATGCAGTTTTTTAAAATTTTAAAAGGGTGCTCTTTACGGTTCATAATACACGTAAAAAACACGTATGTTGTATGGGGACAACCTTTAATTTTCAAAATTCTGAACTTCTTTTAACATGGGACCAATCTGTAAGCATTTCCTTTCTAATAACGAAAAAATTATTTCAGAAATGACTGAGTTCTGCGGGCACAAACATAAAAAAAGCAACATTCAGACGAATAGATAACCTCCTTCTTTTTTTTAAGTCGGTTAAATAGCACTTAAAACAGTGCTTTTAGCACTGAGTTGATAACGCTGTCAATGGCTGTTATTTACGTATCTCCTGTTTAAAACGTATCTCAATAGGTGATGTGTTTGGAACCATTATAGACAGATGCTTAAAATTTACACAGAACTTATATTAGTATGTCCGCTACAGTAATAGTTGAATAATAGTAGAAAATTAAAGGGTGTCCCTATAGTTAATGATATTTTATCCACATGGCCTTATCGTTTGAACCCTTTTAGATAAATATTTGAAATTTTAACAAAAAAATATTGCTATATGCATAGTAACAAATCTATACTAACTGTGCCCACACACGTTGTGTGCGTCCTGGCAAGATTTTGTTCGATTTTGCTTTGAATGTAATCCACAGCAAATTTTAAGATTTACTTTGATAGTGCTTCAATTATCAGTATTTTCTTCATATAAAAGTACCCAATCCTGGATAAAATTCTGCGAAAATGCGAACACAAACAGACTGACAGGAAAAAAGTTACTGTTTTATTATATGTAATAGTGTAAAGATAAACCTATAAACTGGAGACATACATGTAAAGTAGAAGTTAAGTTTTTAATAACTAATAATAGTCAGTCTTAATGTACATGCCGTTCTACAATGTCTGTCCGTCTGTCAGCGCCTTTTAACTATGAAACCGTAAAAGGTATACTCTTGAAATTTTCACAGATGATGGGTAGCTGTTGCCGCTACAGCAACAAATACTAAAACGTATAGGGTGTTCTTGTTGAATAGGGAATCCCTGGCGCCGCTTCGAGAGAGACGTAGGAGGATCTATTATGGTTTTGAGACGATCATCCTACGTGTCTACCGAGGGCACGACAGGGAGGACCAGATTCAGGGAGATGATGATCCTTCTCCGGTCGTGGTAAACGATGAGACTGCTAGTCTCAAACACACTCTCAAACTCTGAGTTCGTGGGTGAGTTCTTCGAGAAGATGGACGAGGCGGTTGACGAGGACGCCCTCTTGGACTCTGTTCAAGAGGACGTCAACGTCACAATTGTACCCGCCACAAGAGGTGGTGAAGGTGACGCAAGTCAATCTTCATCACTCTAAAGCAGCTTCGGCTGCACTGCTCCTCCGCCTGGCTGAGAGACGGGAGGAGCTTGTTTTAGCCCTGGTTATATCACATTGCGGGCTTGATGCAAAAGGCTTTAAACTTCTGCACACGAATGGTCAAGGTAAGATCAGAGCGTGTATAGTGGCTAAAAGCGACTTGGATATCTGCATTCTGTCTGATTTCAGTGATGAAGATACGGTAGCAGCCGCCTGGGAGACGGAAAATAAGACAATTATAATTGTCTCCAGCTACATGGCGTTTGACAGCGAAACACCACCAACTAAAGTTCGTAAGATTGTGGAAATGGCAAGCAGATTGGGTCTGCCGGTTATTATTGGAGCGGACGCCAACGCACATCATGTCGTATGAGGAAGCTCCAAATGCAATACAAGAGGTGAGTTTCTACTTGATTTTATCCTTTGTAGTAAATTAGACGTAGATAACGTTGGCTCAGAACCTACTTTGTGATAAATAGAAGGGAGGTACTTGATATAACACTAGTAAATACTAGGCACTCAGATTTGAATAGCTCGTGGAAGGTCTCACATGACTGCTCCTTATCTGATCATAGGTATATTGAATTCAAGATAGACATTCAGGGTAACGGGGTTACACCCCGGCGTAACAGAAGGAAAACAAACTGGGAGCAACTGCAATCTTTTCTCTCAGACTTTCTTTCGAACCCTCCGATTATTAACGATAGGCAGAGTATTGATATCGCAGTGGGTGCCCTAACAAATGCATTCGAATTAGCGACGTCGGCATCATGCAGATTAAACATCTGCCGTGGTAGGAGCAAGCTACCCTGGTGGAACTACGACATAGCGGAAGCTCGAAAAACCTCCCTAAAACTTTTCAATGAGGCAAAAAGACTGGGTAACTGGTCAACATACAAGGCCTCAGTTAACAGATTTAAAAACCTGATAAGAAACGCGAAAACGGCGTCATGGAGTTCCTTCTGTAACGGCGTAGAAGGGGCTTCTGAGACGAGCCGGCTTCGTAAAATCTTATCAGTGTCGCAAGTTGTGCCGAGTTTCATTAAGAAACCATGTGGCAACTTGACTACAAGTGGACATGAGACCCTTGAGGTACTTATGGACACACGAAAAATCTCTAGAACATAAGGAAGATGCATTAGTGGCATTCCTTGATATAGAGGGAGCGTTCAACAACTTGAAGTGGAGCACCGAAAGTGGTCTAAGTGTTAATGCGCAGAAAACGGATCTTGTATTATACACCAGAAGAAACAAGATTCCTACATTTCCGCTACCACTCCTAAACGAAATGGAGCTTAAATTATCTGACAGTGCGAATTATCTAGGTGTAATTCTAGATTACAAACTGTCATGGAACCCTAATGTACAATTTAGGGCAAAAAAGGCTTTAATAGCCATATATACCTGTAAGAAGGTCATAGGTAAAAACTGGGGCATTAGCCCCGGAAATGCCTACTGGCTCTTTAATACAGTGATAAAGCCCATACTAATGTATGGAGCGCTAGTATGGTGGCCTGCACTAGGCAAGACTACATACTGTAGCATAGTCAACAAAGTACTACGCACTTCAGCCTTGATGATCACGAGTGCCATACGCACGACGCTATCAAAGGCTCTGTTAACAATGTTGCACTGGCTTCCAGCCGATCTAATGGCCAAACAGCTGGCCTTGAACTCGGCAATAAGGCTTAGTGCAGCTGTGACATGGAAATCGAAGAGTTTCGGCCATGCGACTATTTTGGGATGTGTGCGCATATCGACTATCCCGGAAAATATAGACTATTGTGCACCCTCAGCCATGCCGACCAGAAGGTTCGATGTATCAACTTCAGGCACGTCATCTATGATGACACATGATCGTCATCAAGAAGACGTGCTTGAGGTCTATACAGACGGATCTAAATCGGACAATGGAGTGGGGGGAGGCGTCTTCATTCCTCATTTCCATGAGGATGAGGTTTAGGCTGCAAAATCAATACAGCACTCTTAAGGCTGAAATTTCTGCCATAAAAAGAGCGGCAAACTGCCTAAGGTATTACAGGGTATATGGTAAAGATATTCAGTTCCGTACCGATAGCAAAGCTACGATACACTCCTTATCGGGCGTTTATACAACGTCCAGTTTGGTTCGTGAATGCCGGACATCTCTAGATGAGATGGCGAGACATTCCAACCTGGAACTCTTTTGGGTGCCGGGGCATGCGGGATCTGGAACCTAACTTAGGGACCAAGAGATAGATCAACTAATTGTGCGTTCCGCTAAATTGCTGTAAAGACAATTTCCAGCAGGAACTACTGGGGGCTGCGCAAACCAGATGGTCGAACGAGCCCACCTGCATGATCTCGAGGCTTTTATGGCCGCAGCATGATTGCAAACGTACTGCAATCCTACTGAGAACCCCTCGAGGACAAATTGGCACACTAGTGGCTGTGCTGACAGGGCACTGCACTATCGGTGCATACGCTAGGAGATTAAATCTGCCGTATAATGACATCTGCAGACGTTGTCAAGACGAGGAGGAAGAAGAGACAGTGAATCATCTCCTCCGTCATTGTCCGGCCCTATCTACGGAAAGGGCGGCGCTGCTTGGCAGCCCGATACTACAAGACCTTGCAGAGTTATGGGGTTGCGATATTAACAGGATAAATTTATTTATCCGTCTTTCTGGATGGTTTTTGCACCAAACCTAAAGTGTAGATCAGCAGGTGTCTTCATGCTCATCCCTCTTTCGGCCGCCACAACGGGACCAAAGGGACCCAAGTGAGTCGGTTTTTCGCCTACACGCAGCCGGCGACCCGTGCAATCTAACCCAGGGTGTTCCGATAGAGAGGTGTTATTCACGAATATTTCTTGAACTGTAGGAGGCATAGACTAAAGATTTACAAACAGTAATTAAAACTTAGAGTCCGTTTCACAATGTCGACAGAGTTCGTGCTTTTTTACAATTATATTTGAAACAAATTCAAATATTTTTTTTTGTTTTGAATGTACTTATACGAAAGAACGACTTCTTTCGACATTGAGAAACCGGCAGTTAGTTCGCTATATAAAAAAGTATAAAAATAAACCTAAAAATTAAAGGGTGTTCCGATAGTGGTGTAATTTGCATATATAAGGCCTAAGTTTTGAACCATAATAGGTTGAGTCTTGAAATCACAGAAGGTGTATAACTGTAGCCGCTATAGCAAAAAATATTAAAACTTATAGGGTGTTCCGATATAGAGGGTTATTTACGGATATGTGCTTATTTCTTGAACTAAATTAACTAAAAACATGCAAGCAATAATTAAAACTTAGTCCGCTATATAAACAAGTCTAAAAAAATAAACCTAAAAATTAAAGGGTCTTCCGATTGTGGCGTGATTTGCATGTATAAGGCCTAAGTTTTCAACCATAATAGGTAGACTTGAAATGTTCACAGAAGGTGTATAACTGTGGGCACTATAGCAACAAATACTATAACTTAAAGGGAAAATATTTTAGAAAATTTAGAACCTTTACAAAATAAATTCAGACAATCTTATAAATGTATAAATAAAAATAGGCCAATAAAGCCAGAAACAGTAGAAAAACATATTCAAATTTTATTAGAAACCTTTAATACTATTAGGGCAACACTACACAGGCACTATGATAGGTACACTACACTTCACAAAGAGGAAGCCAATAAAAGCTTCTACACATTAAGGGATAAATTGATAAAAGTCTTTTATCAACATAATATTAATATTAAAGTCCCACTAACATTAACCTGTGAGATAGATAGGAAAATCACTGAGTCGGACGAAAGCGATAGGGAAGATTTACAAACGGAAACAGACCGGGAAATAAAAACAATCATCATGCCACGAACAGAGGACGATGTCATTGATAAATCTACAAAAATTGTGCCTGCATTTGATGGTAATGTAAATGGACTACAAAGTTTCCTTGATGTATTAACATTGATCGATAGAATAAAGGAAACACATGAAGCGGTTGCAATAGAAGGAACGTGTAAGAAATATAATAACAAATGAAAATACTACTCAAGATATTAAGGCTAAACTACAATCTTCGGTACAAGGAGAATCATCCGAAGTACTATGCTCAAAACTAATGAACATAAAACAACAATCAAAATCGGCTACAACATATGCAGAAGAGATACAGGGAATTACAGAAAAACTAGGTGGAGCCTATATACGAGAAGGTTATCCTCAAGATATTGCTGAGAAATTAATAAAGCAAAATGCAGCCAAAGCCATTTCTCGAAACGCCACAAGTGATGAGGTAAAAGTCATCATTAAAACAGAAAATTTTTTGTCTCTGAATGAAGTCGTTTCCAAATTCATAGAAGCTAGCACTGAGACATCCATCTCAAATTCTTCGGTATTCTACTTTAAGCGTCGTGGTTATCAGAACTACAGGAATGGTGGATTCAATAACCGTGGACGTGGCCAAGAGTGACGTCGAAATAACAATTATAGAAATTATAACAACAATTCAAGAAATTATAATGATAGTAATCGTTACAATGGGCAACGCGGAGGCCAAAACAACAATTATAGAAATCAATCTAACCGACAACAAAGCAGAGGACGGGTAAGATTGACACAGGAGGTCTCGGAAAACGGGACTTCCCCCCAAAATGCGGGGGGTCAGCACCAAAATTAGATGAGCACAAAACAAATATTAAATCAATATTCCACTTAAATCTCAATTTAAGTAGTTTTATTGAAATTCAAATATCAACTCATAATAATTTAAATTCATTCCTTGTGGACACCGGAGAAGACGCCTCACTAATTAAAATTGGTGCTCTCAGCTCATTAATATTCAACAAGGAAAACGTTATACAAATATCTGGAATCGGACAAGGAATTATTGAATCCCTAGGAGCAATTAAAATTGATTTAAAAGTAAAAAACTTTCTGATCCCTCAAAAATTTTATGTAATTTCAGATGCGTTCCCAATACCATTTCAAGGTATATTGGGATTAGACTTCTTAAAAACATACAATGCCACTATTCAATATGGACAAGATGAAAATTCAAATTTACTTTCGCTAAGACCTTACAATTTAAATTATCCCATAAATATTCCACTACTTGAAAGTAAAGGTGATGGTACAATAAACCTTCCAGCTCGAGCAGAAGTTTTCAGAGCTGTTAAATTAACAACGACGATTCTGATTTGGTAGTTCCCAGTCAAACAATAGAAAAGGGAGTATTTGTAGCTGGTTGCATAGTATCAAAAAATTTTCCGTATGTAAGGATTGTAAACATAAATTCTGAAAATAAATTTTTAAAAAATACATCAATAAAGTATGAAAAACTGTCCGACTACGAAATTCTTAATAAAAATAAAAAAAGAACCCAAACAATTTTGGAAAAATTAACGAACAAGTTTCCCGAAATTATTAAATCTGAAATGATTCAATTATGTTCAAAATATATTGATATTTTCGCTTTAGAAAGTGATAAGATAAGTACGAACAACTTTTATACACAAAATTTAAGAGTTTCTGATCACAATCCTGTGTACATTAAAAATTATCGTACGCCACACTCACAAAAGGATGAAATAATAAGGCAAGTTGAAAAACTACGGCAGGACGGAATAGTTGAACCATCGGCGTCCAATTATAATAGTCCTATTATGCGCGTACCAAAGAAATCATTGCCAAATAACCCTGACAAACGATGGCGTTTAGTTGTTGATTACAGGCAAATAAATAAGAAGTTAATAGCAGACAAATTTCCATTGCCTAGAATTGAGGACATTTTGAACCAATTGGGGAGGGAAAAATTTTTTTGCTGTTTGGACTTAACCTCTGGATTTCATCAAGTTGGATTAAATGAAAAATCGAGAGACATTACTTCCTTCTCAACAGAAAATGGCACATATCGTTTCACCTGTTTACCACATGGCTTAAAAGTAGCCCCAAATTCCTTTCAGAGAATGATGAATTTAGCATTTTCAGGTTTAGCTCCTTCAAAAACTTTTATATATATGGATGATGTTATTGTCACAGGATGTTCGATGAAGCACATGCTTAAGAATTTGGAAATTGTTTTCCAAAGATGCAGGGATTGTAATTTAAAATTACATCCAGACAAATGTACTTTTACAGATCCGAGGTTACATATTTGGGTAGATGCACTGATAAAGGTATTTTACCAGACAGTAGCAAATACGATTCAATTAAAAAATACCCCACACCGACAAATGGAGATGATGTTCGTCGATTCGTAGCTTTCTGTGATTATTACAGACGCTTCATACCACATTTTGCATTCTATTCCGTCCACTTAACCTTAACCTTTCGTATGGTCGGCTGACTGTGAACAAGCTTTTCAACATCTCAAGACAGCACTGCTGTCTCCACAAATTCTTCAGTATCCAGATTTTGACAAAACATTCTACATAACTACAGATGCGTGTAAAATCGCATGTGGTGCAATATTATCACAGGAAAAAGATGAGATGCAGTTTCCTGTAGCATATGCGTCACGTGCGGGTAATCAAACAAAGCCCCAATAGAGCAAGAATTAATAACTATCCAATAGGCAATTATCACTTTCAACCCTATGTATATTGGAAAAAATTTATAGTACGTAGTGATCATAAACATAAGGCATATAAATATGTCTTAAAAAACCCATCCAGCAGGTTGACAAGAATACGTCTGGACCTGGAGGAGTATGATTTTGTTATAGAACATATTAAAGGTAAGGACAATTCAGGAGCGGACGCGTTATCTCGAATTGCCTTCAATGATATTAAATCAATACCTTCAATTAACAGTGTTTTTATGGTAACCACACGCGCACAATTATTAAACAAAACTGAAGAGAAAATAAAGAAGGATAATAAACTAATTACCGAAAAGCCTAAAGTTTTCGAAACTATTGGATTCGATTGCGTAAAAAAGTGGGTAAAAAAATGCTAGCACAAAAAATTAATATACAAAACACTTTTGCTAATGGAAATATCGATCTAGATCAATTTTTTCCAATTCTTGAAAAAGAAGCAATAAGTAGAAATTTTAATAAAATACAAATAAATTTAAATGATAATGTATTTGGCCTCGTATCAATTGAACAATTTAAACAAAAAGCAAACCAACATGTTAACAAATTACAAATAGCGCTAACACCCAAAATATGCATAATAACTAACAAAGATGAACAAAAATATTTATCAGCAATATCATTTAGAAATTCATACAATGCTAATTTTAACTAAATTTATGTAAAAAAAAATTACAAAAAAAATGTATGGTACAACAAAAATATTGTTACTAATTATCTTTAGTGAAAATATTATAAATATACGAATATTACAGCATTTACAAAGAAAGTTCTTATCGACATCACTTGATCAATGATCTCCATAAGACCTTTCTATTTAAAAGAGGAGGTGTAGTGAAAATACCAAATGAATGAATAAATGAATAATAATAATATTTTAAATTCAAATATTTTAAGTCAATGTCTGACCTACTTTTGGTTCAAATACTTAATGCCAACGAACGATACATTTCAGGTATGCACATTTATTTAATACCGTCGCACAGTGGTCAATTTCGCGAGATAGCGGTCAAAACTCTATAACTTTTGACCGGATTTGTATTTTTTTAAGCAATTTGTTTTGTTCAATAGGAGGGACTTTAAGCTTCAATTTGCGTGGTCAAACGTAAAAATCGACTGATAGGAACATAAGTAATGTGGAGTTAAAAATGCATTTTAATTTTTTGTTGAGTTTCCATGTAAAAGTTGAATATTTTGACATTTTAAATAGGTATTTTTTTTTATAATTTCTTATTTTCTGCAATCGTATTTTACAACCAATACTTATTTATTATTCCTAAACTTAATTTTGGTCAGAAAATGCCAACATTTGGCCCCTGACATTTATTTAGTCTCAATATTCACAGGGGCCAAAGGTTGGTTTTTTGGAAGAAAGCTAATTCTTGTGAGGATTAAACTGAAAAATAACACTGAAATTCCCAACAATATCAATACCATTTGGATATATTATATACAGAATAAAATTTTAAGTAAACTTTTACTATTGATTTAAGTGCACATATATTTTATTTAAATGTATTAATAAAAATGTATACTAAAATTAGAAACAAATTATAATCTTTAAACTAATATTAATTAAACAATATTAGTAAAAATTTCTTCCAAATAGCTTTGATTTTCATTTTGCAGTAGTTGTTTAGCTTCTTCATCTAACTCTAATGAGGTTGATTTCCATTTTTGTCGAATACTGGACATATATGGGTCTGATGTGCACAACAAAATATTAATAAGATTTTCATTAGTACAATATCTGGAAATTTTTCTTGTATTGTGCTCGCGAAAGAATCTGTAGTCTTTGTTCCCTTTTTCTTGCGCTTCTTCTGAGAGATCTCCAATTGGAAGCATATTGTGCCGAATTATTTGTTCCCCATGGAACAAAATTTTGTGAACTGTGGTTGGCATCTGTCTCCAAGAATATTTTTGGTTATAAAGGGTTGCTGTCTCATTAGCATACTGACCAAATTTTTTTGCATCTATCTTTTTGCTACATGCTATAACTTCTAATATGATTTGGAATCGTCGTATTAAATCATAATCTACTCCAGTTATAGAAGCTGCAGTTTCTGGATCGGAAAAAAATCTTCCATCATTAGAATTTATTTCTCCTTGCTTTGGCTCGTCAATTATAAGGCCTATCTCACGGTATTTTTCTTGAATATCTTTTTTTTTGCTTTCTTTTTTCCAAATTTTCTTTGTTGTTTCTCACTGTTTCGCCTAACGGGCCAAATTCCAAATCGTATCCCAATTTAAGAATATGCTCCATAAAACGAATTCTAGCATGAAGAGGTGACATTCCAAATTCATATGCTTCATTAAAACTATCGTCTTGTGTTGGTGGTTGGCTCAATTGACTTGATGTTTTTTGGCATATGATGCAGCTTGACGAAGACTTTGTTTCGGTTAAAGCTTGTGCAACTTTTCCATCGATCATTGTAAGTGACATTTTAAAGTTAACTTCGATGCATTGGTCATTAAATTCAAATATCACTGGTTGAAGTTCTTTAATTTCATCTCTTATTTTGCCAACTTCTTCAGTTATGACATCTTTAGTTTCTTTTTGTAAGCAAACTTTATTGGTCTACAAAATTTTGTTGACGAGGGAATTTCATTCTTCCATACATCTATCTCTCTCTAAGTTTTTGTTAAACGTAATGGAACGAAAGAAATCATGAATAAATTGGCATCTGACGAATTTTCCGCATTACATTGTTTGTATTGTTTCTGGCCAGAGGACCCATCACATCCCCATTTAGAAATTAAAGTCATGCTGCAATTTTTAAACTTCTTTAAATAGTCAGCATCAAATGTCTTTAATAATCGTTCTGCAGTGTGTTCAAGAAGATCCTGCAATTTTATTTCTGCTGAACTTGAAGTTACAGCTTTTTGTGCCCCAGACGCACTATTCCACTATTTTTTTAATGATAGCAATTTTACTCTTTTTAGTTTTCGATGGTTGAATTTGATACAGAAATGAATCCTTTATGATGCTACAAGAAACTTCTTCCTTGATATGTTTACGCTTGCGTCTTCGTGATCTTTCACTACAATTATCAATTGGCTTTGCTGGTCGACCACCTTTTCCAGTTTCCGTGGTAGTTACTGATGGCTTTTTAAAAATAAGTTTATTTCTTAGCCATTCTTGGTTGCGTGAGTAAAACAATTTCTTGATTCTGGAACATTGATTGTACCGTTTTCTTAAAGTATTTAAAAGTTTTTTATTTTTAAGTTATGAATTTTAATTTCTTGTTTGTCGCATATTTTGAAGAATGGATTATTCATTATATGTAAAATAATGTCGTTTTCATCTTTCCGTTCAAAATATATATCAGATAGAACACTATAACTGAATTTAGCCATTGTTTAAACAATAATGAAGAAAAAAATGAATGTATGGATTAATATACTAATGCTCGAAGTTTCAACATGATCTTTTTACCTCTTTGAAACATAATATAACAGGTACTTGGTTTTACCAGTTATTTCCATTGGTTTTAAATTAATTTGCAATTTTCAGGTATTTAAGTTGTGTAATATTAGATGGCAATAAAATCATTTTTTACCTTTTCCAAATGAATTGCTAGATACCACATAATTTGAGAGTTAACAGGTACTGGTAATAATATAACAGGTACTTGGTTTTACCAGTTATTTCCATTGGTTTTAAATTTATTAGCAATTTTCAGGTATTTAAGTTATGTAATATTAGATGGCAATAAAATCATATTTTACCTTTTCCAAATGAATTGCCAGATACCACATAATTTGAGAGTTTTATTGTAATTTTTGTCAAAATTTTAATACACGCTTCTATGTGGACTAGGTCCAAATATGGGCCAACTTCACCTAATTTCAACAGAATTATTTTTTGGGTCAATAAGAATTCTTGTACAAAATTTCATGAAAATATATGCATAATAGCCACTTTCACATACAAATAACTTCTCAAAAAATATGACGTGCATTTGTACCGAATATCTTACCTTGGGTCAGCTGTAGCTCAAAAAGTGCAGTCCCGATGCATGTACATGTATATATAGGAATGTAGGGGAGAGTTAGGACTACAAAATAGTAATTTTGTGTTTTGACTCAGCTTGACTCACAGGAGTTGTGCTCTATGAAGTAGGAAATTTCCGAGAAATTTGACCTTTTTAAAAAAAATATTTAAATTGTTCTGAAAATAGTAGAGCTTCAATTTTTTTTTACTAATAATAGGAAATAAGTTTAGTTACAACACAAAATTTATTTCGTCCAAAAATCTTGAAAAACAAAAAAGTTATGAGCATTTAAACTTTAAAAATTAACTAAAAATATCATAAATTTACTAAATTCTGAAAAAGCCCATTTTGGACCACCCTGTTCTCAGTGAAATAGTTGAAATAGAGTTCTAATTTTTTGGCTCCCGAGGTTTACTACTGTCTACTTTCATATGAGTCTAATAACTTTAAAATCGGAGACCAAAAATTAAAAGGAGTTTTGGCCGCTATCTCAAAATATTGACCACAGTGCGTCGTTGGATCGCATTACATTATTGGCCACTAGTGATTATGTATTTTCACTTACCATCAAATTCGCTTAGTTTTAAGTATTACCATATATTATATATTATAAATATAGATTACATGTTAATAAAGAAAATGTAGCAGTCATTAAACGACAGACCACCGTGTTACTTATTTAAAATTAAATGTTCGGCCATGAACGCCGAACTTAACAGAATAGATAGACTCTTGAAATGTTATATTACTACGGCCTCTATAACAAATATCAAAAATTAAAGGGTTTTCCGATAGTGACGTGATTTGCATTAATATGGCTTAATTTTTGAACTATAATGGGTAGACTGTTGAAATTTTAAAAGAAGATATGTTGTCACGGCCGCTATGATAATTATTAAAAAAAAGGGTGTTCCGACAGTGACATGTATTTCACGTATATTGCCTTAATTTTTTAATCGTAATAGGTAGGCTCTTGATAAATTCATATAAAGAGAATTGCCATGGCCGCTATAACAAATAATAAATTTAAAGGGTGTTCCGTGGCATGATGACGTGTACGGCATTCTTTTTTCAACGGCAATAGGTAGACTCTGGAAATAATTACAGGAGATGTTTTTTTACTTATATATTTTCATAAAAAGTCCTTAAATAATAAAAAATTAAAGGGTTCCCCATAAGACGTAAAAAAGTTTACAACTTGTATTTTTGAAGTTATACTGAACATTGTACGGAACCTTACATGTGTGAGTTTGACTCTCACTTGACTAATTTATTTAATAATAAAATTGATCTTTACAACTGCAGTAAAGTGAAAAACTACTAAATCCTAAAAAATTTTTTTTGGATTTTTTAAATTTTTATAATCATACCAACTTCATGCGTACAGGTCTTGTTAATTTTTTTTTTTTTTAAGATTTCGATAGATTTAAAATGTTATAAAAATTTAATTTCATATCAAATATATACATATAATGCAACCAAAACTTTATAATATTTGTGGCAATTCTTAATTCGATTATTAAAAGTATCTGAGCGTGTTCATAGTTTTTCTTAACTTAACTGAAAGTGTGTTCTTCTTTCGTGAAAGTGTGTTATTCAATTCTCTAATTGTTCTTAAATTTTAACTAAGCAGTTCTATTTCAAATAGCAAATATTATATCTCTTGTATTGCGCTTTCTTGCAATAGTAAAAGCAATTCACATTCATATTTATTATTCTCTAAGGGCCAAATTCATAAACAATATTTTCAGTTTATAAAAGGTTTATTAAAGAACTTTTTTATGAAAATTTGTTTCATAAACCTTTTATAAAGCAAAAATATTTTTTATAAATATGGCCCTAAATCTTTAATTGTAGAATAAAAGATTATAATTTCCTTAAAAGCAATTAACAGTACAACAACACATATGTGTTTTTTTTTCCATAGTCTTACCCAAGCTAACGAAACAAATTCCCTCAATTTACTTTCAACCTCTTAAATCCGAACATCTCTCTAGTCTTGATCTGGCAGATCCGTATTTTAATAAATCGTCTCAATTAGACCTTATAATAGGTAATAACTCAGAACATTTTATAAATATTGAAGGAATCAACAAAAATATATGTGGCCAAGCATCAGCGTACAAAACTATATACGGCAGTCCAACTCACTTCACCCCTTCCGAAAGCTCTACTCTGAATAATATCTTAAAAAAATGTTTGGTAACAGAAAGAGCTACCACCTAGTCCCGTTATTTCAGAGAAGAAAATG
Organism: Phasia obesa; assembly: GCA_949628195.1. Lineage (NCBI taxonomy): Eukaryota > Metazoa > Arthropoda > Insecta > Diptera > Tachinidae > Phasia > Phasia obesa. The sequence goes on along the minus strand of OX451219.1, from coordinate 46,101,984 downwards.
GGAGGTACGTTGTAAAGCTTCCATTTAAAAAAGAATTTCTTGACTCAAAATATATGTGTGCATCTCGACTTTTACCTCTATCTCAATATTACCGAATATCTAAATCTAAATCACTAAATCATATGGAACCATCTTCTTAACGCGAAATTGTTTCTGATGGCATATACTTTACCTGTAGTTCGTCCAGATTATAAAACAACCAAAGTAAGAGTAGTCTTTAATGCCTTCCGTAAGACTAAGTCAGGTTAGTAGTTTAATGACATTTTGCATACCAGCCCAACACTACAACCTGAATTGATAACCGTGATTCTAAACTGGCGAATATATCAGTATGTTTTAGCTGCGATATAGAGAAAATGTACCGCCAAATTCTAGTTCATCCAGATAATAGACCGTTTCAGCACATAATTTATCAAAAAGATCACACGAGCCAATTTAAAGATTATCAGCTTAAAACAGTTACATTTGGTGTTAACTGTGCCCCTTTTCTAGCTATCCGGACTCTTCATTAATTTGGTGAGGATTCTCACGAAAAGTTTCCCAAATCTGCCAACATCCTGCTCAGAGAAACTTATGTCGACGATATATTATCTGGTGGACACACAATTGAGGAAGCACAAATATCTCAAACAAAAATTCTACAAACTCTTAAGTCCGCTGGATTTATATTAAAAAAGAAAAATGATAAGCAACTGCTTTCACACATTCCCACCAAAGACCTATATGTCTCAGATCTGCTTCTAGTTCATGATCCCAGCAGATTTTAAAATAAAAATAAATCCTTAAATGCTTAAAAAGTATAATACATAAAGTGATCCCTAAAAAAATATAAAACAGTAATCCTTAAAAAAATAAAAAAACATCCTACGATTTCCAAGGGACCCTCCAGGATATAACGTAATTTAAACAATATAAATATATTAAACAATATAAATTAAAAATAAAACATTTTATATAAGAAAAAACTCTGAGAAACTTGTGTGTATCCTGTGAAGCAAAATTTAAAAGCCAGAGAGAGATTTAAGCCGCAAGAGATGGAAACCAGGATGAATATTCAATTGCAAATGTAAACAAAAACTCAAGAGAGACAGAGAAAGAAGACGGCTCAACACAATTAATCAACAAGAAATGGAAGCTTAAAACCGAAACTCAATATCCATGATGGATAAGTACTACAGCTACAATCAACAAAATATATAATTTAGCATAAATTATAAACTATTTTATTTATTTATTCATTTTTGTTAGGTTTTGTTTTTGTTTTTATTTTTAACTTTTATTTATTTTGTGAGTTCAAATTTATTTTATCTTTCGCGATAATTGTGCTATCCGATTTGCAAATAAATTTTTATTTCGAATAAAAACTGTTGTTTTGAAATTGTTTCGAATTTACTTTTGCGCGAATCTTGAAAAAATCTTGTTTTATCGGAAGTGTTATTTTGAATTTCGATTTTCTTTTAAATTAAAATGGCAAATCCTCCTCAAATACAATTAGATCCAATTAAATATCTTAACCATCTTCCTTCCACTATTTAATGGAAATATTAACGATATTAACGAGCTTGCCTCTTATGATGAGTTATCGCGATTATTATTTTCGGACATAATTAAGAGTAGGATAATTGGGAAGGCAGGTTTAATCATGGGAGGACATAAAAAGTACATTATAAAACAATATTGGTGAAAGAAAAAGTAGTGATTAGTTGTTTGATGAGTTAGGCATTAAGCCAAACCCAGAAAAAATAGAATGCGTAAAGAAATTTCCATTGCCTAATACACCAAAGGAAATCAAACAATTTCTTGTTCTGGCGCGTACTATAGAAAATTTATTAAGGATTATTCCAAAATTGCCGCACGAATTCGTGAATCTCCTGGAGGTCCCTTTGTGCCTGACTAGAGTTTTCGCCGTCTCCTTCTGCCGATGTTGGCTTAACACCAAACTCTAAATCTGCAGGCAAATTTAGCTCAGATCCAAAGACTATTTTCGCTGGTGTTCGTGAGGTGGAATCGTGAACAGCTGACCTATATGCCAACAAAAATTTGGGTATATGCTCATCCCAGTCCCTATGGTGTGCACTGACCACTTTTCTCAGGTATTCCTCCAGGGTTCGATTGAATCTTCGGACCATGCCATCAGATGGCATGGCGGATGTAACGGTGTCGTTCTGGTCTTTCTTATTCCGTATACTTCGCACATCTCTTTGAATATAGCGGATTCAAAATTTCGGCCTTGGTCGGAGTGTAGTTCTAAGGGAACACCATAGCGACACACCCAGTTGATTATAAAAGCGTCTACAATCGTTATGGCTTCCTAATTGGGAATGGCATATACTTCCGGCCATTTGCTAAAATAGTCCATGACCACTAAAACGTATCGGTTTCCAGCATTGCTAGCAGGGAAGGGACCTGCTACGTCCATCGCTACACGATGGAATGCACTCCTGGCAATTGGCTATCCACTCGGCTACGGCTTGTTGACAGCCGACCCAATGGAAACGTTGTTTTATCTTTTCCAACGTCTTCGTTACACCAAGGTGACCTCCGCTAGGACCATTGTGGAATTGTTTCATGACCTTTTGATCTTGGAGGATGGCACGACGATTAAATCTACCACAGTTTTGCCGTCTGTGCTTTCCCAGGTGCGACATAAGCAGCCATCCTTCAACCTGAGACTGTTCCACTGGGCCCAATATGCCTTCGCCAGTGGACTTTCTGGTGAGATCTCACTTCGCGTCGGACTTCTGTCTTCCTCTTTAGCCGCTATAACTTTTGCCAATATGGGATCGTTTCTTTGTGTTGTCGGCCAGTCTTCACTAGATTCTATATGTGTAAGCCGAACATCAATAACGAATTCTTTTCTATCTGCCTTTGTGCAATGCTTACACCCCAGATCACATGGCCGCCTAGAAAGGGCGTCTGCGTTGTTATGCTTGCCTCCTTGTCTGTGCTCAATACTAAAGACATACCTCTGAAGTCGCTCAATCCAGCGTGCAAGCTGTCCTTCAGGGCTCTTGAATTGCAGCAACCACCTGAGTGCGGCATGATCTGTCCTCAACGTAAAATGTTGGCCACACAAATACTTGTGGTAGTGTTTTATGCACTCCAATGCTGTTAGAAGCTCTCGTCTCGTTACGCAATAGTTTCTTTCAGGCTTCGAAAGTACTCTGCTGTAGCAGCCTATAACCTTTTCTGTCCCATCTACCACTTGCGACAGCACGCCTCCTATTCCATATCCGCTCGCATCAGTGTCTAGCATGAATTTTTGCCCAGCTACTGGATATGCCAGGATAGGTGCCACACACAATAATTCCTTGAGCTTCTGGAATGCTTCCTCGGCTGCTTCACTCCACTGGTAAGGTCGCGACTTTTTGGTTAGCTCATGTAGGCTCGCAGCAACACTAGCAAAATTTGGCACAAATCGTCTGTTGTATGTGCAGAGTCCCAAGTCCTTTACTGTCCGTATTTTATCTTCATCGGTTGATATGCCCTCTGCTGTTACACGATGCCCCAAGTATTTGACTTCCATCTGAAACAATGCACATTTCTTAACACTGAGCTTCAGTCCAGCCGCTGATATACGTCTTCCTCCATATTCCTTAGGTGTTCATCGAAGGTCTTTTCCATGACAATTATGTCATCCAGATACACCAGGCATGTCTTCCAATTGAGTCCCTTTAACACTCGTTCCATTAAACGCTCGAAGGTGGCTAGAGCGTTGCAGAGACCAAATGGCATAACATTAAACTGCCATAAACCATCGATAGCACTAAAAGCAGTTTTTTCTTTATCTTTGTCAGCTATCTCGACTTGCCAGTAACCGCTCCGTAAATCTAGCGTAGAAAACCACTTGGTTCCTGCTAGCGTGTCCAAGGTGTCAGCGATTCTTGGTAGCGGATAACTGTCTTTTTTGGTAACATCGTTGAGCTTTCTGTAGTCAACGCAGAATCTAGTGCTGCCATCTTTCTTCTTTACTAAAACTACCGGCGAGCTCCAAGGACTCGAAGATGGTTCGATAATTCCGTCTCGCTCCATTTCGTTGACTAGCTGCTTTACTTCGCTCCGCTTGGCTAGGGGAATGCTCCTGGGGGCTTGTTTTATGGGCCTCGCTTCGCCAGTATTTATTTCATGCTTCACTATTGCCGTTCTACCTTGGCTTTTATCTTTTAGGGCGAAGACAGAGGCGTACTTTCGTAGCAGCTGCTTGGCTTTGTTTCTGTCAGGTGGCTCCATTTCCCCACGTGTTCTGCTAGTATTTCGCGCTCTTTAGTTGACAGTTTTTCAGGCTCCGAGTTTCTCTCGCAGTTAATTATGGCCTCTGCTGGTGTACATTGGGCTATCTGAGAGTTTTTACCAATTACCTTTTCACTGTTGGATAGATTTAACACTCTCACAGGAATTTTTCCATTCTTACAGGTTTTCACGAGGGCTTTTGCTATAATTGTCTCACTCTTAATTCCTGATGGTTCTACCACCCACAGCAACCAACTTCCTTACTGCAGATTTACTCACATATACAATATCAAGGGGTATTTCGACGTTTCGCCAGATCATTATTTGTTGCCCCATGCGCAGATCGACTCCACGCATGATCATAAAATCTGCGCCAATAATAACTTCGTCCACGATATCGGCAACAATAAAGACATGGTCCACACTCATGTTGGCTATAGTTAATCTGACTTTGGCCTTACCATAGACAGTAGCAAATTCTCCGGTAGCGGTACGCAGACTTACATTATTCAATTGTTCCACTTTTCCCTTTACTAAATCGGGCCTTATTATAGACTGCGACGCTCCTGTGTCTATTGTCAGAATACGCTTTCCTCCGTTGATATACCCACTTGCAGTAAGATTGCTGTTTTGCTGCTGCATCACAGATATGGAGAGTGTGGGGCCCTCGGTTGTGGGAGCTAACTCATGCCCCGTAGTGCTAGCTCTCTTTAGTTTAACGACTCTTGAGATGTTTTGTGAGTCGCACGTTTATTGTTTCTTGGCGGCGAAACAGATATGGCTCGTTTTCTTGCTGCCTTACAGTTTCTTTCAAAATGGCCGACAATTAAAGCACTTAGCATTTGTCTTACCTTGTCTTTCATCTAAGACTTTCTTTACCGATTCGATTTATGTCGTCCATTGTTGTTTTCTCATCTTCAGCAGCTACTTCAACTTTTCGCACTTTGTATGACTGCGGTCTCGAAATGACTTTTGCTGTTTCTTGAGCCAGAGCGTAAGTAATGGTTTCAGCAAAGGATGTGTTTTGCTTAGCGCAAACTGCGTGCTTAATATCTGGATCACGAATACCATTAACAAATGCCTCCACTTTGAACTGTTCTAGAAGTGGATGGTTTTCCCCAGGGTATATAGCTGCACCAAGCGCTCTATCTCCATGGCGAAATCCTGAAGCGTCTCATTTGCTCTCTGCACCCTGCCACGTAGCTCCATTCTATACAGCTCCTTTTTATGATCGCCGTCCTCATAATTATTTCTGCAGCTAGTTGGTAGGCTTTCGAACACTTCTGCTGCAGATCCTTTAAGTGCCAGAATCAGCTCAATCGCTTTTTCTTCATTGCTCCATAGATTTTTACTGGCCACTGTCTCATACTGAAATTTGAAGACGTTGAAGGGTATGTTGCCGTCGAAACTGGGAGCTTTTATCCTATTTGTGTTTTCAGTCACTACTCGTACTGGACCTTCTCTTATTTCCAGGCTCATAATTTTGTTTTCAAGCTCCTGCAGCTTTACATCGACATCCTTTACCTGTACTTCGACGCCACTAGTTTCTAGAAGGTTCACTTTTCTGTTTAAACCGGACAGTTGCACTTCTACGGCAGAGATTTTTTCGTCGAACTTGACTTCTACGTAGTCTACTCGCTTATTAATGGTTTCAGAAATTTGTAGAAGGTTTTCGTTGACTTGTCCCAAAAGTTTCTCATTATTCGCTCTAGAAACTTCTTGAATCTCAGCTAGAAGTTGTTGATTTTTCTCCAGTTTCTCATTTACTGTTTCCAGTAGTTTCTCGCTGTTTATTCTAGAAACTTCTTGTACTTCAGCTAACAGTTTTTCGCTGTTTGCTCTAGAAGCTTCTTGTACTTCAGCTAACAGTTTTTCGCTGTTTGCTCTAGAAGCTTCCTGAACTTCTCCCATTTTCTCCATCATAGCGGCAAACATCGTATTGAAGTCCATACTACTTGCTGTTGTTGTTTCACGGCTGCATACCTCTGCCACCTCTTTTTCATCGAACTCATATGCGCCAATGTCCATGCCACGACGCTTGAATTCATCTATGAGCCTCTTCTGCAGTTCTGTTTTGTTACCTGCTGTAGGCAAATCCAGCTTACTCAACTCCTTTTTCAGCTGCTCCACTTTAAGATCTTCAAATTTCATTGTTGTTTATTATTTTATTTTTTTAAGTTATTTTATTTTACAATTTCGCTTCTGTCACCAATTGTTACGTTTTTACTTTATGTTGGGTTCTTTTAATTGCAAAATAAATACACACTGTTATTACTTTTACTGTAAGTCGCTTTATTTATTAATACCACTGTTCAAAAATACAGCAAACTATTAAACACTCTTAAAATTCGGCAACTGAACTCTTTGACTTTTAAATTAATACTGCCATACTACTCGCCAGCACTATTCGCTTATATAGGTGATTTAAAAGCACCGGAGTGTTCTATTCCAGATAGATCTGGCAGGTTCGATTGTTATTGCTCTTGTTTTCTGTTTGTGTGTTTGTTTATTTCTTTATAACTGTTTGAGTAGCTATTTATTTGTTTATGCTTGTATGTGTGGCTGTTTATTTGTTTATGCTTGTATTTATGTATGTGGCTGTGTATTTAACTGATGAGTGTTTATTTAATGTGTGTTGTTTAAGGCGTTACTCTTTATTCTTTGTTTCTTTCTTTCATCATTGTAAGAAAACAAACCATTAATGTTGTTGTTGTTGGAGAGTATTGTTGTTCAGAGCCTATAATGAATAAATTCTTCTTTCGTAACAATATTATAAAAATACAATACAAAACATTTACCTTTCTTTTGCAGAATTTTCCATTTTTGTTTTTTTATTAATATTTACATATGTGAATTTTTCAACAGCGAATGAAATTTTGTGTTCGCGCTAGTTTAATGTTTATGAAAATGTAATGCGCAGTATATATGTATGCAAACCAAAAAAAAAAATACAAATGTTACGATTTTACCAAAAATTATGACAGTCGCGTTTTATAAACGTAAAAATGAAAAACGGTAACGTATTGCGCGTATAAACGTTAAATTGTGTTCTATAAACAGGCTGTAAGTTACTTTCATTAAATTCTACATATGTATGTTATCAACTACATGTTATATTTAACTGATCTTTAATTAATCAAAACTCATTAGAATGCACCTTTCTTTTTATTCATATGCCACACATCTTAATACACACATAAATACCAATGTATAGTTTTAAATATGAGTATTCCCATACTTATCACGCTTTCATCAGTTCATGTTACTGATTTATGTTATGGTACTGTTATGGTAACATAAACTGATATAAACCTAATATGGGAATACTCATATTTGAAAGCACATAGTTTTGAACGTAAAAATTATATTGAGGTGAAACTTTTTTGTTTGATAGGAAATTGCATAATTTAGGCCCTTATTATAAGTAGCATTCGATGTTCGTTAGCCAGCGAAGATCGAAAATCGAATTTCAAATTCGTATTATGAGTTGGTAGCACTGTCGAAAATTTCGTTGTACAACGAATTTTCAATCGAACACAATTTTGCTTTCGATGGTTTGTGTCAGTTAGTAAAACTTATTGAAAATGTAAGTATTTGTGAATTTTTTGTTTTTTATATAAATTATTTTAATTTCATGTAGGTTTAAGGTTGTAAGTACGTTCGTAGTCATTTTTATTAATAATTATTTAAATTTTTGGATTTTAAATTAGTAAAACAATATTAATTAAAAAGTGCCAGCTGATAAACATGTACTATTGTGAATAATCAAATTGAGTAAAATTCACAGTAGCATTTTTTTCATCGAATATGCGCCATAATATCAAATGAAAATTCGTTCGTTTGCTGCTGATATCTGAAAATTTCAGAAAGAAAATTTCGAAAGATTTAAAAAAACTTAGTAAAAATTGTACCCAATATTTTGAAAAAACTGGACCAGGGTAGCGAAAAATCTAAAATTTTATTTTATCCAATTGGCTATTTGGCAGTAGGTAATTCATATTTTGTCAGCGCTATCTATGTTTAAAATATCCCACTCTTAAAAATTAAAGGTGCGTGCTGCACTAAGCAGCTAAAACCATCAGTGTTTTATAATATCCCACTTTCAAAAATTAAAAGTGCCGTACTAAGCAGTACTTTTATACCGGAAATCATACTATTACTGTTTTTTCTACACTTTCTCTTGAAAATATGATATTTTTGCGGAAAAAAAATATCCTATATTGGGATCAGGTACCTTGATCAACAAGAGGGTATTAACTCAAAGTTTTTCAATTTTCACTTTTATCAAGAAATCACCTTACAACATTAATACCTACCTATCTACTGTAATAATTTCAACGTATTCTGATTACCATTTCATCTCGAAACCCACATATGAGACAATTTTCGTGATAGTGTCTTGAGTACCTTTATATCAACAAAATGGTATTATTTTTAGTTAATATCAAAGTTAAAACAGAAATTCATCATATTTTCATTAATAAGGTATTATTTTGATTTGAGCCTTTATTGAAATTAAAAATAATCAAATTGTTTATTTTTATTCACGCATGATTCCTTTTGAAAATTTATTTAAATATATATTTTATGAGTATAAAATATTTATTTTCAAAAAATATAATAATCGAAATTGATTACTATGGGGAAAGCATATCCAGATAGCTATTTCGCTAGTGCTCAACTAGCTCATCAGTGGATTTTTCCCAATTTTTCTGAATAAAAACTCAGATTCTTATACTTAAAACTTAATAGACTAAATGAGAAGTTCAATCAGTCTAGAAAGAAAGCCAAATCTAAATTTCTAAACAAAATAAAAAACCATAGTAACCATTTCGATTTCAAAAAGTTTATTTTATTCGTCTTTCAATTTTCTACAGTAAGGGTTTCCATTGGATACTATTCATAATGTATCAAAAAGAGTTTTGAAAAACAAAAATAAAAATACAAATTAAAAAATTAAAAATACGAAAATCGTATTTACTCAGCGTGCGCATGCTGTTATATACAAAATATAATTTTTTGTAAATAATCAAATTGTTTTATTTAAAATTGGTTGTATTTTGAGTTGATACTATTTTGTTGATTAAATATGTTTCACTTTATGATATTATTTCGAAATGAGTATCTTTTTATGATAAAATTGTTCACATTTTTTGAATTGTGACTCTTTTTATGAAATAATTCAATCCTTCTTTGCTTAAAACCATTTTTATTAAATCTTGTTAATAATACATACATATATGTACTTTAAAATAAATATTTGCTGATAACGAAATGGATTGTTTATTGCTGTAATAATGAAAATGTTTAAATATAAAAAATTATTGCATTTTATATCGTACGAACAAATAATAGTTAATTAAATTGTAGAAGGACAGGAAGGAAAAAAAAAACGTGGGTTGTTTGTTGGTGTTTTGTTGAAGCTTTAATGTTCTGTAATGTTATTCCATTAACATTTACACTTCTCATTGTGTTTTTAGAATTTTATTACTTATAGTGTATTTTTGACTTATCTAAAAATACTAAAAAAGAATAATAATGAAACAATTGTTCAAGCTTTAGGTCATATGTAAATATTCACTTATTTCCAATATTTTGATATTCTTCGAATATCATCTTCAGGGATTTTTCTGTAATATTTTGAACAATAAAAACCAAAATAACATTAATAATACAAAACTTACATTGAATGTTTACATTAACATTTATTGAAAATACTTAAAAATGTAAGGGATCACAACGCATCACCTATTGATGCACTAACTTTACTAAAACAAATTTATTGTACTTTGACCTTTCCCTTTTTTGCTAAATGTCTATAGTTATGAGCGCAGTTCGCAGTGTCAGTCTTAAAATTCATTCTCCTTGTTGTTGGTAAGTTAATAATGTGGAGCATTTCATACATGTAACGGCGTTTGTAATTATTTTCGCTCTGTAATATTTTAACATTATTGAAATCCGGAGATTGTAAGTTTTCTGCACAGTGGGTCGTCAATGCTGTTTTTTTATGTACAACTATGTCTGCTCTTTTGATCAGACTTGTGACCTGCGATCTAGTTTTAAGTTTGTTTTTGGTAGTTCCTACATAAATTTTGTCACATTTTTTTGGTCTTACTGTACAATGTTTTTAAGTTGTTATAAGTTCTATGAGCTAATTGTACTTTTTCACCATCATAGTCCAGCTTTTTCAAACCTTTCCGATATTGGAACATATGTTGGGCATTTGTAAATTTTTGCCGTTGATGAAGTTTTTGATTTCATATTTATCAGGCATGTCACAAATTCCGTTCGGAATTGAAATGATTCCGTAGTTACCATTCCGATCGGTTTTATTAAATCGAAAAAAATACAAAACCACTTTTAATGTGGCATCATAAGAATGAATGTAGCAAAACAATAACCCATGCTCCAGAGCTATATTTCGTTTGAAAGTGATTTGAGTGAAATGATTTCGTATTTTGCTTCTATAGAAAACGTAAAACGAAAAAATTTTTCGGAATAAAACCATTTTCAATTTGCTATATGGAATTGATATTTTAAGCAATTTATAGCCATTTAAACTATTCAGAACATCTTTTTATTAGTAATGGATATTATTCTGGACCATACCTTAACACTTTACGGCACCCAGTGGTCAAAAATCCATAACTTTTGATTGGATTGGAATTTTTATACGTGGTTTTTCCTATTTTGTAATTGAGACTTTGGTCTTTAAGTTTCGCTATGAAAAAATCGACCAATAAGAACGAATGTTATGGAGGGTATAAAATACATTTTAATTTTTTTATGAAGGTAAAATAATAAACCGTGCTAAAAAGGTTTTTTAAGTCTTAAAGATTCGGTTATGCTTGTAACTAATACTTAGTGAAAAGTTTTCAACTTAAATTTTGCCAGAAAACTCTACACTTTGGCCCCCGCACTGTGGTACATATTTTGAGAAGGGGGCCAAAAGTCATATTTTATGGTTACAGATTTCAAAGTTATATTACTCTATAGAAAGTAAATACTAGAGAACCTCGGGAGCCAAAATATTACTGCTCTATTTCAACATTATCACAGCGAACAGCTTGGTCTAAAATGAACTTTCTCTGTATCTTGTTAAAATAACCAGACAGATCTTTGGACATATCGGGTAAAATATATAACTAATATTTAAAAGTATTTTTATTTAGCACACAATTACTTTTTGATGCGATTTTTATATTTATTACTCTAATATTGAGCCACATGTTGTTTTTATTAGCAGGGTCCGCCAAAAAAAAAGTCCTCAACATCCAAGAAGACTATTTGATAAAAAGTCTTTGTCTTTAGATTTGTATTAAAAAGCAACGTTGCAAAGCTGTGCAGAAAATAATTGGTTTTTTAAAACTTGAAAATTCATCAATTTGTGCAGAAAATTTTGGGTCAGAAAAATTGTTTTGGTACCCACGGCCGCAAACCAGGGCATATATAATGAGGTATAGGAGTGTAGGGGAGTTTCGGACTACAAATTGGTGAAAGATGTATTTCTTGAATTTTTATTATCTTTCGAAGCATCTGTTTTTTGTTTTGTCACATTCGTTCTTACGTTGCACAGTGGTCCCCTTTCATATAAAGCCCGGCATTAAATACTTGTAGTTATCCTAGATCAATGAAATTTGGTGAATTTGTGTTTTTTGATATTAGAAAGCTTTGCTGAAAATATGAACAAAATCCGCCCACAAATACGCCCACTTCCCATACGAAGTGAACTATAAAGTGGAACATTTTCTATAAAAATAGATCTAGAATCATGAAAATTGCATAAGAAGCTTTAAATTAACTTATTCTTTCTAGATATCAAATATGAAAAAAATCTGCCTACAAACACGCCCACTTTCCATACAAGTTCAACGTAGAAATCAGTTATTTCGGCTAATTTCATAGTTATAGAAATCCAAAAACCAACGAATTTAAAATAAAAAAAATTTTAAAATCAATTTTTTATAATTTTTAATCACATAATAAGTTTTTAACATCTTCATGCATTTCTAAATATTTTTTTTAGGCTTTGAACGTAATTTATTTATGTAAGGATCCGAAGAAGCTAATAAATGATTCATCACGTCTACATTTGTAGACACCCTATCACATTTTCGAGCATGATGCAAGCGGTATTTTTTGTAATCCTTGTTCCGAGCTTCTTGGGCTTCTTCCGATAACATTCCTATAGGCAGGATCGCTGATGCTATTATTTTACAGCCATGGACTAGCACTTTGTGTACCGAAATTGGCATATAGTACCAGCTGTACAAAGAAATATATAATTGTGCAGTGTCCATACAATAATCATGGAATTTTTTACTATCGATTGGCTCATTACAATTAATTGTAGCCAATATTATTTTAAAACGATGAATTAGGTTTTCATCAACCCCTACAATTTCAGCAGTTATGCGCGGATTTTCAAAAAATCGTCTAGATGTATTACCATCATTTGTGCTGCCTACACCTTGTTTCACTACGTCAACATTTATTCCCAAAACAGCTTTCAAATTTCTTTGGATATTTCGCTTTTCTTCTTCCATTGCAGTTCTTGAATTTGCGTTTGTTCGCCAAGCTTTGAAATGCTTTCTATATGCAATATGTAAAATGCATTCCATAAATTTAATTCTCGCGTGAAGTGGAGAAATGCCAAATTTAAGTGCGTCTTCTGACTCAGTCTTTGTTTTTAAAATTTCCAAATCGTTCATTTCCGTAGGCTTAGCATTGCAAATGAAGCATACAGCCATGGATGAAGTCTGTGTTAATGTACTTGCAATTTTTCCATCAATCATGGTCAATAAAAGTGTATGGCTAATACTAAAAATTTTGTTATGAACTTCCACTACAGTGTTTACTAAATTTGCAATTTCATCTTCCACTCTCTTGACTTCCTCATTGATGACAATCGCCGTTTCCTTCACGAATTCAAATTTAATTGGACGGCAAAGTCTGGTGGAAGATGGTCTGGAATTTTTCCAACACACCAACGATGAATCATGTTTTTTAATTAAATTTAACGGCACAAGTGAAGTTAAGAACATACCTGTTAAATAATAATTAGTAATTGTAAGTATTACTGAATACATAATTTAAAAAAAATAAATTTATATGTTTTAAATTACTAATTAAGAACCTGATTATATTTTTCAAAAGTGTAATTCTTTTTAATTATTTTAATAGTTATTAATGAGAAATTGAAAATATATAAATTAATTTTTTTAATCACTAGGATAAAAAACATACTTTTATCTGTTGTATTTTCATCTGTGAATTTTTGTTGATATTCACTATGACCAGAAGAACCATCACATCCCCATTTCGAAATTAATTTCAAGTCATTAGGCATATCACGGATTTCACTTAGCGGTTTTGACTTCAAAATTCTTTCTGCCGTATGATCTAACAAATCTTGAAGAGCGACTTGACTTAAATTTTCTTTAACTTTAATGTTCTGTGGATAACATTCTTTTTTTGCAAGTAACACCTGGTGATTAAAACAAGTTTAATAATAATAATAACGCAACTTACTTTGTAAAACAAAACAAGAGAAAACAACACACACAATAAATGTTTTGAACAATACACAGAACATTAGATACTCTACGACGATTTTTAATACAAAACATTAAAACACATTCTATTAAAAGAACCTTTTTATATGACGGAAAAATGTTAATATTAAGCTCCTTCGTTGCATTCCTCACTATTTCGTACTGAAATTTTGACAAATTTGCATCAAGAATAATGCTAAGCGCTTTTTCTGGTGTTAACTTTGTCAACGTGTTATCACCTTTATCAATTTTCTTTGCAGCTGACGTTATCAGCTCCGCAGAGGTATTGGCACACAATTGTTGCACTTTATAACGCTTCGATCTTTCTTGAGAGTCCTCAAAGGTCATAACAGGACGACCACGCTTTACTTTATTGGAACAGCTCGGTTCCTCAATATCCACATAATCTTCACCAAAAGAGTACATACTACAGGACAGCCAATTATCATTTTTCTCCAAAAACCTTGACTTCTTATTTAATACACTTTTCAATTTAGATTTGAATCTAGGCACAAATGTTTTCACTAAAAATCTTTTAAAAGAATCTATTTTATCCCGTGAGATATTGCTGTAATTTGTTGAAATAACATCAACAACAACATCAATATCGCTATCACAATCAAATAAAATGTCAACGATTTCTCGATATGATAATTGTAAACTATTCATATTTTAATATTTATTTTACACTTGATAATATTCAAAACACTTGCACTTGTATATAGAAATAAATTTGCATAATTAATATAAATAGAGAGTCAAGTGCAATATAGATAACAGAACAGCTGATTAGCTTGCACATGTAATCAACAAAATAAATAAATAAATTTGAATAACTCTTGATAAATTTAAAAACTAAAATATATATATATATATATATATATATATATATATATATATATATATATATATATATATCAAAACAAAACAAAACAAAAATGTACGCATATTGTATTTATGCATAGAACAAAAACAAAACAAAACAAGAACTAAGCAAGAAACAACAACAACAACTAAGCGAAGAACAAAGCATGTATGCAATCATTGCAATGCTTACTACAAAGTACTACGCATATGCACATTTTTAGCCGCTCATTTTTTGGTTTTTTGTTAATATTTTTAAATGGCCATGCAATGTCTCACTTTTTTTTTGCATTGTTTAGGTGAGACTTCAGGCTTTAATTCCATATAGACTTCCAGGGTGCGCTTGCCTGCGCAAGGAAGATGCAGTCCAATGAAGTTGATGAATGTTCTTTTTTTTTGGACCAAAAATATATCGATAAAAAAAAATTTTTTTTTTTCAATATTTTAAAATTTTTTTTTCATAAATCTTATCTATGACATCTCTTTTAATAAAAAAAAATACTCAAAGTTACATACGTGTCGTACTTTAACAGTATAAACCCTTTAAATATAACATACATAAATATCATATTCCAAACATTTTCGCATTGCTTGACTTTGAGTGGCTCTGGACAGTAAAGTAAACAAAATATCGGCCTAATATTTTAGAAACACGATATTCCAGGTGTATTTTCTTAAATTATGAAAAATCATCAAGATCGGAGAACATTTAAAAATGGAATTATTGCCGCCGCGGCACCATTGTGCCTTGCAATATGTAATACATAAAAAGTGGTTTTGTATTTTCGATTTACTAAAACCGAACGGAATCTATAGAAGCTAAACCCATTCCGATCGAAATGATAACTACGAAATCATTTCAATTCCGAACGAAATGTCTGAAATGATTGAATAAATTAATTTTTTGAAAGTCAAAAAAATATTTGTGTTATTAAATCAAAAAAAATATAACAAAAATGATCGAAATACATACATATGTGTGTATCTTTAATTACAGCAGTAAATTGGTAAAATGTGACGCAGAATTTTAATAAAACGATGTCCTGAATAGTTTAAACGGTTAAAAAAGCTAAAAATATAAATTCCACATAGCAAATTGAAATTTGTTTCATTCCGAAAAATGTTTTCGTTTTAAGTTTTCTAGAGAAG
>OX451219.1:45954985-46085987 GCA_949628195.1 Phasia obesa | reverse complement strand
CTCAGATTCTTATGCCTAAAACTTAATAGACTAAATGAGAAGTTCAATCAGTCTAGAAAGAAAGCCAAATCTAAATTTCTAAACAAAATAAAAGACCATAGTAACCATTTCGATTTCAAAAAGTTTATTTTATTCTTCTTTCAATTTTCTACAATTAAGGGTTTCCATTGGATACTATTCATTATGTATCAAAAAGAGTTTTGAAAAACAAAATAAAAATACAAATTAAAAATACGAAAATCGTATTTACTCAGCGTGCGCATGCTGTTATATACAAAATATAATTTTTTGTAAATAATCAAATTGTTTTATTTAAAATTGGTTGTATTTTGAGTTGATACTATTTTGTTGATTAAATATGTTTCACTTTATGATATTATTTCGAAATGAGTCTCTTTTATGATAAAATTGTTCACATTTTTTGAATTGTGACTCTTTTTATGAAATAATTCAATCCTTCTTTGCTTATAACCATTTTTATGAAATCTTGTTAATAATACGAAACGAAATGGATTGTTTATTGCTGTAATAATGAAAATGTTTAAATATATAAAATTATTGCATTTTATATCGTACGAACAAATAATAGTTAATTAAATTGTAGAAGGACAGGAAGGAAAAATAAAAACGTGGGTTGTTTGTTGGTGTTTTGTTGAAGCTTTAATGTTCTGTAATGTTATTCTATTAACATTTACACTTCCTCATTGTGTTTTTAGAATTTTATTACTTATAGAGTATTTTTGACTTATCTAAAATTAGTAAACAAGAATAATAATGCAACAATTGTTTAAGCTTTAGGTAATATGTAAATATTCATTTATTTCCAATATTTCGATATTCTTCGAATATCATCTTCAGGGATTTTTCTGTAATGTTTTTAACAATAAAAACCAAAATAGCATTAATAATACAAAACTTACATTGAATGTTTACATTAACATTTATTGAAAATACTTAAAAATGTAAGCGATCACAACTCATCATCTATTGTTGCATTAACTTTACTAAAACAAATTTATTGTACTTTGACCTTTCCCTTTATTGTTAAATGTCTATAGTTATGAGCGCAGTTCTCAGTGTCAGTCTTAAAATTATTTCTCCTTGTTGTTGGTAAGTTAATAATGTGGAGCATTTCATACATGTAACGGCGTTTGTAATTATTTTCGCTCTGTAATATTTTAACATTATTGAAATCCGGAGATTGTAAGTTTTCTGCACAGTGGGTCGTCAATGCTGTTTTTTATGTACAATTATGTCTGTTCTTTTGATCAGACTTGTGACCTGCGATCTAGTTTTAAGTTTGTTTTTGTTAGTTCCTACATAAATTTTGTCACATTCTTGCTCGTCATTTCCAATGCAAGGGATACTGTAAACTACATTAGATTTTTTCATTCTGGGTATTTTGTCCTTGGTCTTACTGTAGAATGTTTTTAAGTTGTTATAAGTTCTATGAGCTAATTGTACTTTTTCACCATCATAGTTCAGCTTTTTCAAACCTTTCCGATATTTTTGGAACATATGTTAGGCATTTGTAAATTTTTGCCGTTGATGAAGTTTTTGATTTCATATTCCGTAGTTACCATTCCGATCGGTTTTATTAAATCGAAAAAAATACAAAACCACTTTTAATGTGGCATCATAAGAATGAATGTAGCAAAACAATAACCCATGCTCCAGAGCTATATTTCGTTTGAAAGTGGAATGATTTCGTATTATGCTTCTATAGAAAACGTAAAACGAAAAAATTTTTCGGAATAAAACCATTTTCAATTCGCTATGTGGAATTGATATTTTAAGCAATTTATAGCCTTTTAAACTATTCAGAACATCTTTTTATTATATTTTTGAACTAACAATAATTACTCGTATCTTAAGTCTAAAATAAAATATTCTTTTTAAGTCCAGCAAGTGCTAGACAAAAATAATGTTTGTTTCACGGATTTCGAAATCATTTGCGGGTCATCCCTCTAATGTACGGCCAAGAAAAGCAGTATCTCTTCTTTTTAGTCGAATGTTACCAGGTTCATTCAGCATGTTACGCGCCAAAGGGTTTGGATGAGATTCAAGCCTCTTTAGATATGTGACTGCATGTTTCGCTATTTCTGCTTTAACTGATGGCATGTTTAGGTCTTTGTGAATGTTCGAATTTTTTATATACCAGGGAGCAGATGTAATAATACGTAAAATCTTATTTTGGCGCCTTTGAATTTTTTCTACATTGCTAGCTGAGGCAGTGCCCCATAACTGAATCCCATAACACCAAATTGGTTTAAGGACCGACTTGTACAGTAGAAGTTTACAATCTAAGCTCAGGGTGGAGTTTCTGCCAATAAGCCAATTTAGTTGTACTGCTTTTAGTTTCATTTGTGTTAACTTGAAGTCAATGTGGGTTTTCCAAGTAAGGCGACGGTCAAGATGTATACCCAGGTATTTAACGTCTGAAAGCTGTGGTATCATTTGGTTATTTATGCGAATAGGAGGGCATGAGTCCCTGCGCAGTGTGAAAGTTATGTGAGTGCATTTTTGTTCATTCACTTTTATTCTCCATTTTTCTAGCCATTTTTCCAAATTGAGTATGTGGTCTTGTAAAAGTTGTGAAACTACTTGGGCACTTTCATGAATACTTAAAAAAGCTGTGTCATCTGCAAAAGTTGATGTGTGGACTAGGGTGCTAATTGGCATATCCGATGTGTACAGTAAATATAAAATTGGTCCCAAAATACTACCTTGGGGAACTCCGGCTTCAATGAGCTGTGGCGAGCTTAAAAAGTCACCTTCTTTTAATAAAAACTTGCGATTCGTTAAATAATCTTTTAAGAGCTTATACAAGTTTTCGGGCAAGTTCAGCTTTAGCTTAAATATTAGGCCTTCGTGCCAAACCTTATCGAATGCTTGAGAAACGTCGATAAAGAGCGCAGAACAGTATTTTTTTTCTTCAAAGGTCGTTTTAATTACATTTACTAATCTGTTTGTTTGTTGGATCGTACTATGTTGTTTTCTGAAGCCGAATTGATGGTTCGGAATGCATCCTTTCGCGCTAAGAATTGGATTCAGCTTAGTTATTAATATTCTCTCAAATAACTTTGACACGTTTGATAAAAGGCTTATAGGTCTGTATGATTCTACTTTTGTGTGGTCTTTTCCTGGTTTAGGAATCATAGTTATTAAAGAGACCTTCCACTCTGTGGGAAAGTACTCAAGACGTAAGATGGCATTAAAAACAAACAGAATAATTCTGCGACCTATACGGGGCAACTCAACTAACATCTTGTTACTTGTTTTATCAACGCCAGGGGCTTTTTTGGTGTTTAAATCTGCTATTGCCCTTTCAATATCGCTAAATTCAAATCTTAGGGGTACTACGGCACTAGTCTCTACTGATGGTAACTCAGCTATATCAGTACATACATTTGGGGTGAAAACCTTCCTCAATTGTCCAACAAACAAATTGCCTTTTTCGGTATCATTCCTTGCCCAGTCTCCACAAGAAGTTCGCAAGGGAGGCTTACGTACGACCGGTCTTTTAAGGTTCCTACATGCACGCCATAATGAATAATCTGATTGAGCAGTTGCGTCGAGGTCTTCCAAGTAATTTTTCAGAGATGCTACTCTTCGAGATTCTAGCAGCTGTCTTAGTCGTTTCGTGCAATCTTTAAGGCTAGATTTGAGTTGAGGAGATCTGTGTGCTTGCCACTCTCTTCTAATTTTTCTTTTTTCAGCCAAGAGCCGCTCGACATCTACAAAATAAATTTGATTGTATCTAGCTGGTTGTCTGGTTTCTGTCGCATGTTGGGCAGCTGATTTAAGGTTTTGATCAAAATAAATTAGACTCTGGTCCACATCTTCTGGTGTTCTTAGCGGTATGTTTTCCGAACAATGAGTACTGAGATACTTTTTATATTTCAACCAATTAATGCTTGTGCAAGTTGTTGGCGACACGATATTTTGCTGATTCCATATATAGACAATCGTGGGTGAATGATCTGAGGATAATTCGAGTGACGCTTCAACCTTAATCATTTCTCTCGAAATACCTTTAGTCACGCCAAAATCAATAACATCAGGTATTTTTTGTCGATCAGTAGGCCAATAGGTGGGTTGTCCACTTGATATCACATTCAGACACATTTTTGAAATTGTATCAAACAAAACACGACCTTTTGGAGTTATTAGGCGTGATCCCCAAAACGTATGTATGTATGTAGTCGCCTGATGCTATGAAACAGGGACCTAGTGATTTGAAAAAGTTGATATATTGACTCTCTGATATTTGAAATCTAGGAAGTGAATAAATCGAAGAAATAACAAAGTTTTGATGATATTCTTCAATACAGATGTTTGTTGCTTGAAGGTAGTCCTCACAAAAATCACACAGTAAATGATGTTTAATTCGAGCCCTTATTAGTATTGCTGAACCACCACATGCTCTGCCACGGGGGTCTTTAGTGTCATATAATATATAGCCATTGATTTTAAAATTTGTTGTTAAATGAGTCTCTGAAACCATCATGACATCAATTTGTTGGTTCTTCAAGAAGTACTCGAGTTCATTTTTGTGTTGGCGTAAGCCGTTTGCGTTCCAGAAACATATTTTTAAACAGTTCATGGTTTGTTAAGTACCGCCTGCAACATCATAGATTGCATTCGAACCATTTCTTGCATCATGCTGCTCATAGAGCTCATAAAACTGTTTAACGAATGCACTAATGTCTCGATACTTGCTTCGAGACGATTGTAGTTACCAGATGGAGTTTGTTCTTTAGCTTCTGGATGCATATTTGGGGTAGAATTGTTTGTAGGTGTCGCTTTGTGTGCTAAAACATGATTGGATTTTAATATATCCGCGTATGAAACATGTTTGGTTGTGGGTTGAGCTAACTGAGGGTAATGAGCAGTTGGTATTGTGGCTGCCTAGCAGGAGTATTTAATTTCTGAGTTGGCTTCCTTACCTCAGAAAAAACTGGACAGACTCTGTAGTTAGCAGTGTGATTTCCACCGCAATTGCTACATTTTTTAACCTTGGAGTCATCCTTTGGTTTGTCGCATTGGGCGGAACAATGAAGCTCTCCACACACAACGCAAACCGGAGGCAACTTGCAGTAAGCCCTTGTATGACCGTATTCTTGGCAATTTAAACACTGAACGGGTCCTGACCGCTTATGTGGTTCCTCTACACTTATCCTGTGGTGTAAAAGATATTTTAGATTATAAATGGGATGCGTTTCGTGCTTCTTTAATCTAATATCCCCAGGTTCCAGTTCAACGCGAAATAGAGGTTGAGGGACACGCTTTCGATTTCTGAGATTATCAACGCTTTTGACTTTAAATCCTGCTTTTTGGAGGCCAGCTTTTATTTCCACTGGATTTACATATGAGCTACTCTTCAGCTGATAGGTATAAAAGTTCTTATTGCATCTTTCAAACTCCTTTACTGCTTTACGATAACTACTTTCATCTATAAAATGAATTTTTGTTTCATCAATGTTACCACGCTTGATTGGAATTACATAGAATGAATTTTCCCCGATGACTGAAATTAACTTATTTATTAATTCATTCGAATTTTTTTCTCTTAAAAAAATTGGCGGTGGTTTAAACGACTTGGGTGCCGTTTTTTGTTCACTTGTTTCGTTATCTAAAATAGCAAAACGATTTTGGGAACTTATTCCGTTAGCCTGCTTATCTTTAAGTACTTTGGACATTGGTGCAATCTGCGAAGATTTAGGGCTTCGACCTCTTTTCAACACAGTTATATATCTGTACATTCCCACTTGAGTCTTAGGTTTTTCTGCACTATCCATATTACTGTTGGTAACACTGTGTTCAGAAGGCGACTTGTTTGTAGTTATATTATTGTTATCGCTTAGCAAAAGCGACGAACAAGATTGGGCACGTATAACAGGCGTAGAATTTACACACAAATTATTTTCAGTTTTTTTGTCTTTATTTAATACAATATTGTCTACATTTTTTTTGCTTAAATTAAAGAGGCTCATTAGCCCTTATTGTTTTTGTTTTATTTTTAAAGTAGCAATTCAATATGCCGTTGTAAAAAATAAAGAGAAAGAAAGAAAAAAAAATTACAGACAACTTTGTTGTTGTATTAAAACAGGTTTGTTTTTTTTGTTTTTGTTTGAAATTATTCACACAATGTATGTTTTGTTTTTTGTTAATGCGAGCTAAAAAAAATCGCGTCCGCACTTATCAACGCCAAAAACAGAAGATACAATATACAAAAATATTGAAGATACAATAAATAAATTATGAAAAAAAAAAAATCTTTTTATTAGTAATGGATATTATTCTGGACCATACCTTAACACTTTACGGCACACAATGGTCAAAAATCCATAACTTTTGATTGGATTGGAATTTTTATACCTGGTTTTTCCTATTTTGTAAGTGAGACTTTGGTCTTTAAGTTTTGCTATGAAAAAATCGACCAATAAGAACGAATGTTATGGAGGATATAAAATACATTTTAATTTTTTTATGAAGGTAAAATGATAAACCGTGCTAAAAAGGTTTTTTAAGTCTTAAAGATTCAGTTATGCTTGTAACTAATACTTAGTGAAAAGTTTTCAACTTAAATTTTGCCAGAAAACTCTACACTTTGGCCCCCGCACTGTGGTACATATTTTGAGAAGGGGGCCAAAAGTCATATTTTATGGTTACAGATTTCAAAGTTATATTACTCTATAGAAAGTAAATACTAGAGAACCTCGGGAGCCAAACTATTACTAGTCTATTTCACATTATCACAGCGAACAGCTTGGTCTAAAATGGACTTTCTCGGTATCTTGTTAAAATAACCAGACAGATCTTTGGACATATCGGGTAAAATATATAACTAATATTTAAAAGTATTTTTATTTAGCACACAATTATTTTTTGATGCGATTTTTATATTTATTACTCTAATATTGAGTCACATGTTGTTTTTATTGGCAGGCTCCGCCAAAATAAAAGTCCTCAACATCCAAGAAGACTATTTGATAAAAAGTCTTTGTCTTTAGATTTATATTAAAAAGACTGAAATACTTCAATAAGCAACGTTGCAAATCTGTGCAGAAAATAATTTGTTTTTTAAAACTTGAAAATTCATCAATTTGTGCAGAAAATATTGGGTCAGAAAAATTGTTTTGGTACCCACGGCCGCAAACCAGGGCATTTATAATGAGGTATAGAAGTGTAGGGGAGTTTCGGACTACAAATTGGTGAAAGGTGTATTTCTTGAATTTTTATTATCTATTGCCACATTCGTTCTTACGTTGCAATATGTAATACATAAAAAGTGGTTTTGTATTTTCGATTTACTAAAACCGAACGGAATCTATAGAAGCTAAAACCATTCCGATCGAAATGATAACTACGTAATCATTTCAATTCCGAACGAAATGTCTGAAATGATTGAATAAATTAATTTTTTGAAAGTCAAAAAAATATTTGTGTTATTAAATCAAAAAAATATAACAAAAATGATCGAAATACATATGTACATATCTTTAATTACAGCAGTAAATTGGTAAAATGTGACGCAGAATTTTAATAAAACGATGTCCTGAATAGTTTAAACGGTTAAAAAAGCTAAAAATATAAATTCCACATAGCAAATTGAAATTTGTTTCATTCCGAAAAATGTTTTCGTTTTAAGTTTTCTAGAGAAGGAAAGTACGGAATCAATTCCACTTCCGAACGGAATTTAGCTCTGTGACATGGCTGTATATTCTGCTTTTCGAAATTCTTGAGTAGTTTGTTAATAACAGTTATAGGAAAATTGTTGCTATATAATATACATATTTTTAAGTATTGAATTTCACCAAAAGAACAAATTTGGTGAAATTCTAAATCGCTGACATTCAGTATCCATCGTATCAAATATTTGGCCGTGTTTATTATAATTCTTCTTGGATGTTTTGAGAAGAAATTAATTATTCGTCCCGAAGCTGTAGGTCTTTGATACCAATCTATTTTTAATATATTCCCTGATCTAATTACCATCGTATCTAGGTATGGGAGTTTGAAATTGCATTCATTTTCAACCGTAAATTTTATGTTCTGATGGAAACCGTTTAAGTTAGACAGAATGTCTTCAATTGCACTTTCCCGAACTATGCACAATATATCATCCACATATTTAGTCAATACTTTAGGTTTTTCTGGTAGGGCAGAAATAACCGTGTCCAATCATCATAATATCCGCTATAATAGGTGATGCGGGCGACCCCATGGGTAGACCCCTATTCTGTGAGTATACATAGTTTGTTGTCATATACAAAATAGCGGTTGTCTTTAATGCAAAATTTTACTATTTTCAAAAATAATTCTTTTTTCATGTTCCCAATTTCTTCCCACTTTTCTTCTATGATCCTTAAGGCTAAATCTACAGGAACACTCGGGAACAAAGACACAACATCGAAAGAAATTAATCGTTCATCGTCATCTAATGTCAACTTGTCCAATCTATTTTTAAAATTTCCAAAATCTGTAGGCCATATATTCGTGGAGCTATATTTTTAGTCTTTTCTTCTCTATTTCAGTTATAATATTATTCTTAAAAAGCTCATCCACTAAATCGTTATTTTTCTTCTGTAATGCGCTGGTTGGATCCTTCAACAACCTTCGATGCACCATTATGTCATTCACTATATGTCTCATTCTATTATTATATTCCTCTCTTTGTTATAGCTACTGTCAAATTTCCTTTATCGGCGTTTAAAATTAGTATGCTATTATTTATCCTTAGAAACTTTTTTGCCTTTTCTAAGGTATTTAATATAAATTTGTCCCTATTATCCAGTCTGATTGTATTCATATGGTTATCCATCATAGACGTAAACTTTGTTCTAGCTGACTCCTGTTTTTCTTTATCATTTATAGTGTGAATGCAAACCTTCGCTTCGGTTTTACATTTTAATATCGGGAAATGCTGTTTAGTTACAGGTAAGGCGTATTTTCCATTGTATGTCACGCGGAATGTTTACCTTAGTTTTGTTGACGAACCACTTTTCGTTAAATATTATCACTAAATCTTGTCTGTGTTTTTCATAAAGATTCTCGAATTTATTTTTGTGTTTTGTTTTTAGTTTTTTATATATAGAGTCAGTTAACACTTTTTCGCTACTCCAAAGTTTTTCTGCTTCTTCCATCGTCAGTAGTCCGCCTAGATGAGTTTTAATGTTCTAAGCCTTGTGTTCATTACTCTTCAATATTTCATGTTTTTGTATCAGAAGAAGATTAAGAATTTTGTTGTGGAAAAATTGTATACACTTCTGTAATTCATGTTGTATGTTGGACTTAGTAACTAAGTTCTTGGACAATTACACACAGATTTCCAAAGTTTTCTTAAAACTTTTATAAATTGTTCGAAAGGTCTTTGTTTTTTCTTTCTAAGCCCTTTGCAAAACTGAAAATCGTTTGATAACAAAATAAGTTACAGGCTTATAAGTGCGCAAAGGACCCCAAAACCGGTTTTTAACCGTATATCAAGATTTTGAGGGTGTTTGGAAAATTTCACAAACCGATTTTTGTTATACTCGACGAGACCTAAAAGAAAAATTATATCACTTCCCAGAAAATTCTACTTCATTCTTTTTTGTATCACTGTGTTATGTGTTAATTTCAGTTGTCTATCTAAACGGCTCAAAATATAAACATACATACATCAAATTTCATTAACTATAGGGATACCCTTTCATTTCCACTTTTATAATTCTTATAGCGGACATGATAATACACGCTTTGTGTAAATATCAAGTCTTTATCAATAACGGTTCAAAGGACTAGGTCATATAAGTCAAATTACGTCAGCTATGCAGACAGCCTTTAAGATTTTTGTACTTTTTATTGTGGACAAAATTTCAAATGTTGGATAAGGTCATATAGATCAAATGTCATTAACTTTAGGTACAGCTTTCAATTTCCAACTTTATACTTTTTGCTTTAGCGGACATAGTAATATACTTTTTATTATAACGGTCGTAGTAATCGACATTCTGTCAAACTTTCAAGGTTTTGTCATTAACGGTTCAAAAGATAGGCCCATAAAGGTCACCTATGGGGACACCCTTTAAATTTATTTTGTAATTACTTTTTGTTTGGGAGCTATAGTGATAAGCAATTTTTTAAAATATTAAATTGGTGCCTCCTACGGTTCTTTATACACGAAAAAAAACATGTATGTTGTATGGGGACACCCTTTACTTTTTAAAATAATGAACTGTTTTTAAAATTGGACCAATCTGTAAGCATAACCTTTCAAATTAAGAAAAATAATATAAATCGGTCCAGAAATGGCTGAGTTCTGCGGGCACAAAAAAAAAGCAACATTCAGACGAATTGATAACCTCCTTCTTTTTTAAAGTCGGTTAAAAATACTACTTGTAGTAGTATATCTGAAATTAAGAACATGCATTTAAGATATAAAAAAAGTTAAGCTGATACCATCTTGTTGATAAAATATCACTACAAGACAAGATAAAAATTTATTTTTTCGAGAAAAAAATTTTTGAAACTTTATTAAAATTTCACCTAAGGCGTCACAACTCAAAATAATACAAAAGATTATATCGAGAAATTTCAGAAAAATTGTAGTAACTCAAAAAATGGATTTATTTGGCAATAATTGCAAAAAATTTAAGAGTAAAACAGTGTAAATATTATTCAAATGGAATTTGCTTACTATAATATGTTCGGATTTTTAACTTATCTAAAAATGTAATCACAAACAGTTTTTTATCTCTACTGAAAATTTAAAAATTTTGAGTTAATACCCTGTTGTTGATTAAGTGCTATATGTATAGATTTTTACCTGTTACAAGGGTTAGTTCATTTAATTTGGGTAGCTAAAAAATTTCTTTTAAGTGTTTTAATTTGATTAGCTACAAATGTTGTGTCATAAAATTAACTTATCAATGTGAATGGCAACTATTATGTTGTAAATTAAGTATTTGCATCACAAGTGTTAGTTAGTTAGTTTTCACTTCTATCGGCAGTCCCATTTTTTCAATTTGGATGATTAATATTTAAAGAAAATGAGAAATTTTTATTTTAGACACTAGCAGAAAGCAATGGTCTTTCGGATGTTCTAAAAAGGTTTGGGCTGCGCGTTTTCACAGGTATATGAAACAAAAATTATCGTGGGTTCGAACTTCAGTTTCTTAGGTAAACGAAGTGTGGAAATAAATACAAACAGTGAGAAAAGTGATACAGAGACTGAAGCGAACAGGGCTATTAAAAAAATAATTTAAAAAGTTATACGAGTATATACCAGCATATGTATATGTATGTACGTGCATATAGCTGTCTTACATTCCATTTTTCTGTTGATTAAACAACACTATTCTGTAGCTGTCATCCTTTCAGTACAGTTAATTTCTACTACCGTTTATTTGTTCCACCTATAAATCAACAAGCCGGCTAACGTTGCTCACCGACATTTTTGCATTCAAACTTTATTTTCATTGTACGAAGACTACTAAAATGAGACAGAAAGACATCCACATGATTACTTTAGTCCATTTTATTTACTCTTGTCTCCTTACCCCTCGATTGTTCCATTGTAGTTATTCTGATTTTTTTACAATTGTTTTGCAGAAGTTGCTGCTATTGGAACAATGTGATTAATGTGAGCTCTTCCAAATCATTGAATAAAAAACAAAATAAAAAATATGTTCGCTTTTATTGTAGACCGGGGATGGTAAACGAAATTCGTCTATCATATCAATAGCCTTTTGGAATTGTACTTTTTACTGTATTTAATTGATACTTAACTACAGTTAGTACTTGAAAAATTTTACCGTTTTCAGTACAGTACAGTGCGATCCATTTTTAGCATTGAACCCTCCATAATTTTTCGAGTACTAACTTTTGTAAACGAATTAATACCGCAAATAATTCCAAACTAATATATTAAAATCAAGTTAAAAGGCTTAACGGCTGCAGTTACTGGACAGAGTATTAGCAATTAAAATTGCAAGACTTGGGTATACAGAACGTTACTATCCCTTTTGGCAAAATAATACATATTTTTTAAGGTACATACCGATTTTTATACTAAATTCCTCTTTAAATAGTTTTTATTACATGAATTTAAATTTCTATTTGAACTATTTTTTAAATGAATTAATTAATTATTTAGGCTTAAGTTTCTTATTATAAAGAGATAAAGAAAAATTAGACTCTAGGAGAATATAATGCATTTTATGGATCGCTACATCCGTCATCAGCATTCTTTTCTACCAGAAAATGCTGGTGTATAATTTTTCTTTATGTCCTTATAATAAAGAATTTAAGCCTAAATAATTAATTACTTCTACATACAGATGAAACTTGAAGTCAAGCTTAAGTTCGTTTTATTCTCTATAAGAAAGAATAAATTAAATTATAAATTAGGTGATCAACATTGAAGAAATATTGGAAAAATTTAATTTTAGACACCACCAGAATGGAATGCAGCTACATCCGTCATTAGCACTCTTCGTATCTATCTACTTTGGGTAGTAAGGGGTAATCCATTTCGAGGGTCCCTACTTTTTTAAAGAGAAAAACACAGAAAATTCAAAGTTGATGGAATTTGAAAGAACATTCCTTGGCATTTATTTTTTGAAGATTATGTCTATCAAATGTTGGCCGTTGCTACCAAAGAGAACCCCACGCGTGATGTTTTCCTCCAAGGCCTGAATCGAAGCGGGTTTGTCCGCATAAACTTTAGACTTTACATATCCCCACAGGAAAGTGTCTAACGGTGTGATATTACTCGGTTATGGTGGCCAATCGACCGGCCCAAAACGTGAAATTATGTGCTCACCGAAATGTTATCTCAATAAATCCATTGATTGATGCGATGTGTGGGAAGTGGCGCCGCACATAGGGGTATTTTGCCAATCTAGCCGGACATTACTTTTTTTTTAGCTTATATTGGCTCTAAAAATGTACTGAGTGCCCCTAGGTTAATGAAACTTTGCAGAAAAATCTGTTATGGTCATAGGATGAAATGTTATGGTCAAAGCTAGAAAATAGGAAAAATCGGACCTGGGAGAAAAAAGTTCCCCTTGGAAGAACTAATCCTACCTCTGAAAAATGCAAGTTTTTTTTTTAATTTTCCGTCATTTTGTTTAGCAATTACAATTTTTAAGGTCAAAGAATGTTCAAAAACTTAAAGTTGGACTCAAGAAATTCTAAAATGGCATTTTTAACCCCGCCCCTTTTGTGGGCGGTTAAATAAAATATTATTTGAAAAAATAATGTAATTATTCAAAGAAATAGATTACATACTTCTTAAAACCATAAAAATTTATTTTTATGGGCAGGGGGAGGTGTTGCTCCAATCCCACTCCCATAACGTCCCTGTGAAAAAAATTTTATTTTATTTTTTTGTCAATTTCCTAAAAATATTCATTTTTAAGCTTTCCAGTGCCTAACCAATCCCCGCCTCCCAAGAATATTATTAAAAAAATATTTTTGTAATTTGTTACTTTATAGTATTTTATTTATCGGAAAATAATTAATTTATTCATTGTAATAACTTATTTATGATTGTAACGATAAATTTTATTTAAAATTATAACAATTAATATATTTAAAACAACTTCTCCTTTGCACTAAGATGATGATGAGTGCCATGGTTCTTCTTCGTCTGATTCTTCGAAGACCTCTTCCGAATCTGAATCCTCTTCAGCGTTAAGTACTGGTGGAAGCATGAAAGAAATTGCTTCTTTCGTAAAAGGTAATGACCTTTCTTTTTGGAGTGGGTCGAATTTTTTTTTTTTTTTTTGATTTTATTAATCAAATGTCAATGGAATTTATTCCTTACAGACATTATAAATTTAAATGACAAATATATAAATGCAAGAACAAAGTTGCAAATTTACACAATAAAAATAAAATTATATATCAAATCAAATATGAAATTTAAAAATTAAGTATTTAAAAATAATAATAAATTATTTTTTATAGTTGATAAATTAGATGAGTAATCTATCCAAGTATAAAATTTATTAAAATCGTAACACACCCCTCTAAGCGGGTCAGCATTAGCATAGTTAGTTCTAAAAATTTGGAATGACAGTGGCACTAAATGACGAGATGGACGTTGAGGAACATTAAACGTTACATTATTTATTAAAAACCCAGCGGAAACACTTCCATTAATAACATTAAAAATGAATGATATATTCAGCATTATTCTACGGCTTTTTAAAGTAGTCTAGTAGCCTATTAATAATATCTAAGTTACACTCAATCCTTGAAAACTTTCTAGTAAAATTCTGCCTGTAAAGCCGGAAATGCTTGTTTCGTGCCTCAGCCGCTTCTTCTGATAACAGCCCAATAGGCACCAATGCCTCATTCATAACAGTTGCACCATGTATTAAAATCTTGTGCATTGAAGGTGTCATAGGATGCCACTCTTATAGAGAAACGTAAAGTTTTGCAGTATCTACGCAATAATCGGCAAACTCGTGTAATTGGATTTTGTGACCACTTGATATTACTTCAATAATAACCTTGATTCGGTATATGAAATCAAATTTAATTCCATTTATTTCTGCAGCTAATTTAGGATTGAAAAAAAATCTTCTGCTAGCGTTACCATCGTTGGTGTTTCCAAATCCAGCTTTCGGTACATCCACTATTAGCCCTAATTCACTTCTAAATTTTTCTTGTATATTTTTTTTCCTCGCTTTAACAATGGCTTTCTCCGCATCAGATTTTATTTGCCATTTTTTCACAGCCAGTTTGTATGACAGGTGTAATATGCTCTCAAATAGGCGAATTCTGGCGTGTAAAGTAGATAGTCCGAAAGAAAGGGCATCTACGTCTATATCTCTTTTGATATTTAAATTGTTTTTTGTACAGGTAATAACAGTGTTAGATTTAATGATTTAAATAAAAAGCATCTACCTTCAGTTATTAAAAACCAAAACATTTTATGAATATACAAGGGTTTCTTACTCGTATTTACCTATCTAAGATAAGAAAAAACATAAAAAGGAAAAATTTTCAAAATTCGCAGAAAAAAAATTGGCGCAAAGTTTTTTTTAGAGTATAAAAGTAGATATCGTAAGTTTTGTTGTGATATATAACATTTTTAGAATCGCGATGGAGATAACTCTTAAAAAGCTTTTCACTTTTTTTTTTGACAAAAAATTTTACAAAAAAAACCATTTTTTTAATTTTGAACGAAATTTTTTATCATTAAAATTAAAAAAAAAAAATTATAAAAATTAACATAAGTAGCTACTAATAAAAACTTTCACAGAAAAAAATCAATTTAAAATCTTTATTCGTTTAGCCACCAAAAAATATATGGCAAACCTCTCAAAATCGTTTAAAGTCAATAAAATCGTATGTGATTTACTCAACTTTCCTGATTTTAACAGTGTCCCAAAACGACAAATCTGAAGCAAAAGCCATGAAAATTCACTATACGATGCAGGATTTTGTTGTCTGTCGAGCTGCGTACTTAAATTTTTACATTTCTCAAAATTAATTTTTGGCCTAATGTCCGGCTAGATTGGCAAAATACCCCTCCGTGCGCCGTCTTGCTGAAACCAAATGTCGCCGAGATCACGACCTTGCTCTTCGTCCAAAATGTGGCAATTTTGTTTGTTTACATACCCATTGAGCCAGAAATGGGCCTCACCGCTAAACAAAATTTGCCTTGAAAACGTCGGATCTTCTTGAAACTTTTCAACAGCCCATAGAGCGAAGCGATTCAGGCGTAGGTCTTTCCCTTATGAAATGCTAAACAAAAATAACATTACAGCATGACACGACTCATACGTGATCTGTAAAAAAAAGGATATTGAAAAAAGTGCCTCGAAATGGATCACCCTTTACTTATGTAGTTGTAAGCATCGATAGAACGTCAAGGGAAATCCGCATCCATCAATTTCAATGGTTAAAAAGTGGTTTACTGAGATCTAATGTGGTCGTATGAGTATAAACGGCGGAAAAGTCGATGAAATGTTATTGGATATAAGAATAAAAGTGCGATATTGAGGCTGTAGACATCTCAACCGAGCGTGTACATTCCTTTTTGCATGAATACCTGGATATGAAAAAGCTGTAGATAGATGCTTTGGGCGACGAACTGTTATCCTATCCCGATTCATCGCTTTTCGACTATATCCTTTTTCCAAATTCTAAGAATTTGTTGGGAGGTAAGATATTGGGTTTGAACAAAAGCCTATTTTGTTCCTATTTTGAGGAATCTTATTATTTGCATGCACAAACTAGCAAGGACTTTTAAGGAGACATAAAAACAGGGAATTATAAAATTGAGGTTGTTTAATCTTCAAAATCCCGTTTTTTTGACAATAAAAATAATTTGGTCACGTTCGGCAAACAAACATAAAATGGTGTGTCAATTGAATAGTATAACATGGTACCTTTCAGTTTTAAATTATATAAAAAATTGCAATTGTGCTAACTTTACCATTCCTGTTGCAGAACACAGTAAAAATCAGACATTAATTGGATTAAGTGTGACAAATGAAAGCCAAATTTTAAAAGAAAAGATTGATGTGAAAGCAGTTGCTAGGCAGACAGAATACAAAACTAATATTCTCTTAATAAGAATAAAAATAGTAAATAAGAACTGAGCTAAAAATAGTCGATTTATTTTTGTTTTTTTGTGAAATTTATCACTAATAATAACTTTGAAACTGGTTGTAATAATTTATTAGACAATTTTGCGTATTTTTGTTGCAAGTTCATTTTATTCAACTACCTATACAAAGAAGTACTTTTTTGTGACCATTTGGGAGCTTCTAAACAGCATTTTTGTCCCACGATCCAAAGTTTTTAATTAGGTGATATTACAGTTTACACAGTTTACTTACCGCCAGCGTTGCCACAAGGAAAAATATTTTCCTACCAAATTCTCCCTAAAATCTACCAAAACTTAGAAGTCTACCTGTATTACACAAATTCGTTTGCTTTGGTTTGATAATATCACTTACTACGTTTTCTTTCATTTATTTCAGAGTAGTTAAACTTTAATTGTTTTAGTAAATTATTTAAAAC
Organism: Phasia obesa; assembly: GCA_949628195.1. NCBI lineage: Eukaryota > Metazoa > Arthropoda > Insecta > Diptera > Tachinidae > Phasia > Phasia obesa. The sequence continues at coordinate 46,068,959 of OX451219.1, read as the reverse complement.
TTTTTCATTTGGTTCATTCGTATAAAAGTCTCTTTTACAATAAATTCGACGTAGCCGTGATCATACTTGCAAATAGATTTCTAATATATGTGTATTAGATTACATAAGTTTATTATTATATACTTAAACTTTTTAATCTATGAGATATCGATATAAATCTGCTACCATTACTAAATACAGTTTGAATAAAGAATAAAGTTAGAAAAAAGAAATTGGTCATGATAAAAATATATGTATGTATGTATGAGAGGAATTTTTAAAAACAAAAGTTAACGTCACTGAAAACAGCTGTTATCATATACACACATACTTATGTATGTTTCTGTCCAATTGTAAAAGGGGTGTTACGTAGTGTCTACAACTGGGATTATCTTGAATAACGCAATTGATTTCTTAACATTACTCTCAATCTCACGAAATGGGAACACGTAATTGTAAAATTCTCATGAAATTTCATTACTAGTTGTGCATTAAACATCAAAGTTCTTTGTTAATTTGGTTGATCTGCATGCATACATGAGAACATTTATTCCAACTGTATGTGTGCATTGTAATTGCGCGCGATTATTTGACAGTTCATTTAATGAAATTGTTTTTATGAGATCTCTCATGAAAACGCTCACATCTTAAACTTCATGGCACTGTAATTGAGGTCTTCATGTATTGTTGCCAATTTAGAGATTTTGCAGCTAAATCTATCGTTCTTGCAATGCAAATCGTGGGAAAACTGGTCTCTTAGCGGTTAGAAGGAAATCTAGCGATTTTTAAATTGATTTTAAGAGATAGAATTAGTGTCCCACTGGAGCTCTCACTGGAGCATTAAACTATTCACATTAACAACAAGAAAATCGTAAAAAACAAATTTTCAGTTAATGCTTAAATAAATAGTAATGCTGCATTTTAACAAAGTCAACCTGCTGGGGGAAGCAAAAACTTTTTTTGTACAAGTTGAATTTACAAAATGTACTTGTTTAAATTCTACTTGTAAAAAATAGTTTTTATATTGCTCAAAGAAACATTTCTTATTTGAAATATTATTCAAACTGAAAATATTATTTCATATAATAAATCAACTTTTATAGAAACACATCGTGTTGTGTAAATTAATAAATTAACAGGTTATGGGCCCAGGACTCCAAGTTAAGAGATTCTGAGGACAAATTTAATTTAATAATAATCGTAACGTGATTTAATTTAAAGATGACATCGACGTCATTTGCTGGAAAAATACCAATCTTTGATAGATCTAACTATTCAACATGGAAGATACAAATGGAAGCTTTGTTGCATAAAGGCAGATTGTCACTAGAGAAACGGTTGTTCCAGCTGAGCCAGATTTACAGCAACAATGGGTTGCAAATGACCAGGATTCAAGAGCCGATATCCTGATTGCTTTTGCGACAAAAATTTTAATGTTGGTAAGAAATTTAAAATCTTCAAAACAAATTGGGGACTTTCTGAGCAACGCGTATGATCGAAAATCAAAGCGACAAAAAGCTGAATTGTACAGGAGACTCTTGAATCATAAAATGGATGCTGATGAATCTATGAATCTATATAGAAGAATTGAATGGAGAACTTGAAGAAGAATTTCAAGTTGTAATTTTATTAGACGGTTTATCAAATAATTATAAGAAAGTAAAAGCTGCTTTTAACACCGCAAATGAATTTCCATCAGTTAGAACTTTACGGCCAAGACTTTTAGAACTGCAAGCAAATTCCGATGTAGCTTTTAAAGCAAAATATGTAAAAAATATTAGAATAAAATCAAACCAGGTATGTCAAAAAATATAACATGTTACTTTTGTGGCAAACAGGGGCACATGGCTAAAAATTGTAAAACAAACTTGAGTAAAGATCATGTTAATGCAGTTAGTTCCAATGGATTTGTAGCCACTAATGAAGATACAGTTACTTTCAACGGACTTGTAGCCGCTTATGAAGATGTTTCGAATAAAAGTAAAAAATCAGTTCGGTTTTTAGATAGTAGTGCGAACTCACATATGACATATCAAAGGAACATTTTTGTAAACCTTAACTACTCTGGTAATATAAAATTGCTGACGAAAATGAAATTAATGTAGACGGATTGGGAACTGCAGTAATTGAAGTAATAGTTCAGGGGAAACTTAAGCAAATAAAACTTTTTAATACACTATAGGTTCCTAACTAGAGCTGGCAAACTAACGATAGTCTCGCCATTCGATATTTTCAATAGTTTGATAGAAAACTATCGATACTATAGAATTTTTTGGGAATGTTAGGTTCCATATTTTATATGACAAAGTATTCTGTATTATTAACTCCACCAACTTAATTGATCAACTGTTGTCATACCTTTCGGTGAAGACCGTCGTCACTGGCTGTTGTTTTGGTATGTTTGGCGAGCGCTTTCGATGTAAAGACATCATTTTCAAGCCGCGTTTAAACTGGTACTGGAGAGTTAGTATTACCTGCTTTAGTATAAATAGTAATGAGTTTAGGTAATTGTTCATTATGGTGGTGTTTATTTAAATGGTCTTATACAGGTAGATTGCTTGCTACCAGATATATTTATATGAGGTCAGTTGATAATTTAGTATTTTCGTCTTTTATTGTTAGCTAGGTAAGTGTGTCCGTCTGCCTGTGTTTTTCGTTTGTTAGAATGTTTTAGAAGTTTTAGTGGTGTGAAAATTGTATCTGAGGTTGTGTTTACCTGTTCGTTAATAATATCTAACTTAAAAGTTCGCGTTTTGTAGATTTTGTAGATGAATGTATGACATTGCTGCATCCTAGCAAAAAAGGACGAAGACTAGACATTCTTGAAAACATGGAAATCTACAAAACGCGAACTTTTAACGGAGATATTATTAACGAACAGGTAAACACAACCTCAGATACAATTTTCACACAACTAAAACTTCTAAAACATTCTAACAAACGAAAAACACCTGCAGACGGAACACTTACCTAGCTTAACAATAAAAGACGAAAATACTAAATTATCAACTGACCTCATATAAATATATCAGGTAGCAAGCAATCTACCTGTATAAGACCATTTAAATAACACCACCATAATGAACAATTACCTAAACTCATTACTATTTATACTAAAGCAGGTAATACTAACTCTCCAGTACCAGTTTTAAACGCGGCTTGAAAATGATGTCTTTACATCGAAAGCGCTCGCCAAACGTACCAAAACAACAGCCAGTGACGACGGTCTTCACCGAAAGGTATGACAACAGTATTTTATTTACTGGGGGATCCAATCAATTTAATACCATTAATTCATCAAGTTTAGAAATTATTTGAGTTAGTTTAATAAGAGAAAACTAATATATTAAACTATCTTAAGTAAAGTTCAGAGTTGTTTTATTAAAAAAAAGATAATGCAAAAACAAAAATATGAAACATATAAAACTTAGCATAAAAACAAAAACCCATTTATAATTCATTTTTTTACAATGCATTTTGAGATCAATTTTCTCAAAAAAAACTTTACATACACTATAAATACTATGTACTCGAATATCACATATGTTGTGCATATTCAGGCTGCCCAAGGAATTATTTTATAATCGTAATTTTTTATAATTCTTGAGTAATCCAAAAATTTTTGTTTAAAAAGAGCAGCATATCAACATTTTTTGGCTTTTAACTAGATCTTCCATCTGAAATAATGGCTCCGTCCTTGCTAAACATTCTTTCAGATTTTGGTCGAAGTTGCTGGTATGCATAAGTAACGTAAAGCACATGACTTTTTGAGTGACATCTGATCAGAATTGTTCTGTGAATAGATACAACACTGTATAAATTGCTTAATTTACTATATAATTTACCTTCCAGTACTGCAATGGGTATATTTCTAATGGTGAATTTTCATTTCTAACGAACTAATTGCCAAATTATTAAAATATTTTTTCAACGATAGTATCGCTACCGAAAAAAAAAACCATCGATAGTCTAATGAAGAAAAAACTTTCGATAGTACAATCGATAGTTTGCCAGCTCTATTCCTAACTTAAAATATAATTTAATCCAGCAAGGCCACAGATAACGGGTGTATTATTGAAATGAAAGGTAATATCGCAAAAATATTGAAAGATGGTGTAGTTTTGGTCGAAGCTCGTAAAAATAATGGTCTTTATACAGCCAATGTTGGACAGTTTCACTCTTGTTATACTACAGATAATAAAGAGAATATAATTGATTTATGGCACAAGAGGCTTGGTCACTTAAATTACCATTCCCTGAAGCAATTAAGTTTTAATAGTATGGTTGAAGGTTTGCCATATATTAATGCATATAATATAGAATGCTCTACATGTATAAGAGCTAAGCAAGTTCGTGGTAAATTCCCAAAGAAAATCGAAAACTCATCAAGCCAATTACTAGAGTTGATACATTCAAATATTTGTGGTCCAATGAGGATCGAATCGTTGAGTAATAATTCTTGCAAAAAAAGCCGACTACAAAACAAATACATATATGTGCATCAATTCTAAACTAAAAATATAAAAGGAAGTAATCTGTAAGAACTAGTACCCAAATCAAATAATTTTATACTTGTTGCTCTAATAACGGACATAGTTTTATACGTTCCGTATATTCAAATGTCTATCTATAACGGTTCAGCAGATAAAGCCATATACGACAAATTACATCAGATATGAGGACACCCTTTATTTTTTACACTTATTATTACTGACACAATAATAAAAAGTAATGGTTCCAAAGATATGGCCATATAGGTTAAACAATATCACCTAGGGGACACCCTTTAATGTACAATTTTAAATTAAACACTTATTTTAAAGGACAGATTCTTTGTAAATTTCAAATGTCTGTTTAAAACGGTTGAAAAGTTTAGCCATATGCATCAATTTACATCAACTATTGAGACACCCTTTATAATTTTAAATATTTATAAATGTTATTATACGGGACATAGTAGTGGAGATTCTGTCTAATTTTCAAGTGTTTGTCTATAACGGTTCAAAAGATAGGGCTAGATAGGTAAAATTACATCAATTATGGGGACACCCTTTACTTTCCAAATTTAAATTATATACTTGATGTTATAACGGACTTAGAATTACAGGTTCTTTGTAAATTTCAACCGTCTCTCTGTTATGGTTCAAAAGTTTTGCAATATACATCAAATTACATCAACTATTGGGACACCCTTTAACTTTTAATTATAAATATTTAATTTCTGATTATAAATATTGGATATTCTGTCGAATTTTCAAGTGATTGTCTACAATGGTTCATATATTTAAATTGACGTCACATATGGGGACACCCTTTAATTTTTAAGTTATTTTTTTATTAATTTCTGTTATTGGCAGCTATAGTGATATGCAGTTTTTTTAAATTTTAAAAGGGTGCCCTTTACGGTTCATAATACACGTAAAAAACACGTATGTTGTATGGGGACACCCTTTAATTTTCAAAATTCGGAATTTATTTTAAAATGGGACCAATCTGTAAGCATTTCATTTCTAATGAAGAAAATGTTAAAATGTTAAAATCGGTTCAGAAATGACTGAGTTCTGCGGGCACAAACATAAAAAAAGCAACATTCAGACGAATTGATAACCTCCTTCTTTTTTTGAAGTCGCTTAAAAATATATACTTTGTAAAATTTGTGGATGATTTCTCGAGAAATATAACTGTTAAATTTTTAAGAAACAAATTCGAATATATAGAAGCTTTTAAAGAGTATAAAATGGCCTCCGAACTTGAAACTAGTAAGAAAATCAAGATATTAAGAACTGATAATGCATAAGAAATGAAAAGTAGTGAACTCGAAAATTGTTTAAAATTAAACGGTATAAACATCATCATCTGCAGAATATACGCCACAACATAATGGTGTTGCGAAACGAATGAACCGCTTGTTCAAATGGCAAGGTGTTTAATTTTAGAAGCGAATTTGCCAGTAATATTGTTGGCGGAACTGATATACACAGCCGCATACATTCGCAATAGATGTCCCACAAATTTAAATAAAAATAGTACTCCCTTTGAAATATGGACAGGCAAAAAGCCAAATGTTGAACATCTACGTCAAATTGGTAGTAAATCATATGTTTTAAATGAAAAACCTGGAAAAGTAAATGGGAACCTAGAAGTGAAGAATATGTTTTAGTAAGCTGCTGTGATGAATCCAAAGCATATAGATTATGAAAGGTTTTTAATAGGAAAATTACTAAAAGTCGTGATGTAAAAATTTTAGAGGATCAGTTTCCAAATATAGACAAAAAGCTATTAGAATTTAATAAGCATCATGAATTTGTAGAATTCAAGTTATACTTTAATCGAAACGGAAATCAAAACGAGAATAACGCTCGTAATATCGTAGATGATGAGTAAGATGAAATTTTCGAGGATTCCTTTCAACATCCTACAGATAGAATGGAAGAAGATACAAACATACCTTCGCGGGATAATAATGATGAACAAACACATTAAATTCAATATAATCTCGTTTGAGGTCTTGGAAATTTATTTTGTATTTTTTTTGTATTTGTCTTTATTGTTCGTATTTCTAATGCAACAAGATTCAATATCTTATAAATGACAGCACTAGAATCAGACATGTTATATAATTCTGAATGTAAAATATGAAAAGAAAGCTTATATAATTACATTAAACCTAATATATTAACCTATGCAATAACAATTTTCTTATGGTTAACTATTGGTTACATTTGTAGTGTGTCATTAAGAGTTTTTTGAATTCTGTTGTGTTGCTGGTGGTTTGTATGCTTGATGGGAGGTGGTTCCAGAGATATATGGTGTATACGAAAAATTGATAAAAGATGCACTGCTTCTATATTTAAAAGTACGGATGCTATTGTTTCTTTCGGATGCAGTAAATGTTAACTTGAGGTATAGATATTTGGGTTTTTTTGTTGTAGTTATTTTATGTAGAAAGAGTAGATTCTTTAAGTTTAGATAGTTGTCCATTGATATTCCTAAGATAAGTATTGAGTATCTTGAAACGCTTGTAAATCTCGGTAAACCAAAGACGCTAGAGCACTAGCGTCTAGCACTAGAATCAGACATGTTATATAATTCTGAATGTAAAATATGAAAAGAAAGCTTATATAATTACATTAAACCTAATATATTAACCTATGCAATAACAATTTTCTTATGGTTAACTATTGGTTACATTTGTAGTGTGTCATTAAGAGTTTTTTAAATTCTGTTGTGTTGCTGGTGGTTTGTATGCTTGATGGGAGGTGGTTCCAGAGATATATGGTGTATACGAAAAATTGATTAAAAGATGCACTGCTTCTATATTTAAAAGTACGGATGCTATTGTTTCTTTCGGATGCAGTAAATATTAACTTGAGGTATAGATATTTGGGTTTTTTTGTTGTAGTTATTTTATGTAGAAAGAGTAGATTCTTTAAGTTTAGATAGTTGTCCATTGATATTCCTAAGATAAGTATTGAGTATCTTGAAACGCTTGTAAATCTCGGTAAACCAAAGACGTAGCGCGTAATATTGTTAAAGGTGGTAGTAAGCTTCCGTTTATCATTAGCATTGCAACGGGCAAATACTTCAGAACAGTAGAACAGGTTTGGTATTAGATAAGCTCATTCTAATCTTCGGCGGTGTAAAATGCTGACTGTGCCATAAACTCCTGAGCATCCCATATGTTCTGCCACATACTTGATCAATATGGTTTGACCAAGTAAGGTTGCAATTAAAAACGACACCCAGATTTTTAGCAGAATGTACAATCTCAATTTTTTGTCCGCCAAGATATATATTGATGTCTTCAACGATTTGTGTCCTTTTCTTAGTAATAATTAGGCATTTTGACTTCTTAGGATTAAGACGCAGGCCATTTGCAGTTGCCCACTGATAAATTCTGTGAAGATCGACGTTAAGATTTCTAACTTGAGATCGCAATGATGCTATGGTGCAGTCAATATATAGCTGGACATCGTCAGCATACATATGCACTTTTGAGTGTTTGATTTGTAGCGGCAGATCATTAGCATATATCGAATATAGTAGAGGCCCAAGAATCGACCCCTGAGGGACACCTCTCGACATGGTTAAAGGACTGGATACGGTTCCATTGTTGATGACTACTTGCCTTCTTTCGAATAGATATGACGCAACTAAAATCTGAGAAATTAAACATTTTCGAGAGCTTCATAATCAGCATTTGGTGATCTACTGTATCGAAAGCTTTTGAGTGGTCAAGTAACAATAAAAAGGTAGTCTTGCGTTCATCCATACTATTTCGAATATTCTCGACTACTTCAGTTATGGCCGTGGTGCAACTGTGCCCTTTTCTAAATCCAGACTGACGATCAGTAAGTAGATTGTATTCAGCAACGTATTTATAAATCTGATTATGTACTAAGCGCTCAAAAACCTTTGACAAGAAGGGAAGGATGGATATTGGACGAAATTCCTTGTTATTTTTTGGTACTGGAATAACCTTAGCATGTTTTCAATCTGTAGGATAAGAACTGGAAGTGACAATAAAGTTGAATACATGTTGTATATAATGTATTATCCATGGTAAGATCAGTCTTAAAAAGCGCGGGTGTATATCATCCAGACCCACTGCATTAGATTTAATGGCTTTAAAACCTTCAACAATGTCAGGAATATTGAAGCACTGAAAACAGAATTTGTTCGAAGTCTCTAAAAGAGAGTATTGATCATAGAAATCAAATTGAACTGGCGGCTGTGGAATGTTTGTGAATGAGTAATTTAGTTCGTTAACATCTATAACATTTGTACTTGTATTCCTTCGGCCATTGATTATACCAATATCACGAATATGTTTCCAAGTTTGTTTGGTGTTCACAGCAGTACGAAATTTTTCGCCGTAGTATATTAATTTATCAAGTCTTATTTTTGTCACAACAGATCTTCTAGCCACTCGAAAATCATTTAGTAAATCGTTAGTTTTGTAACGTTTCCATCGATAGTATAATTTATCACGACGTTCAATTAATAATTTTGTTTCCATGGTAAACCAAGGAGTTGTTCTACCTTTAACATTTTTGGTCTTTAATCTGACATGTTTGTTAAATATGGATAGAATTAAACCATTTAGAAAATTAACTTTCTCACTAGAAGTAGGTATATAATAAATTTGGTTCCAGCAGGCATTGTTGAGGTCTTGCTCCAGTGATATCACGTTTATATTGTTATAATCCCGAAAAGTGAAATTATCAGTCTGCTGTACAGTGTTAAAGTCGTAATTCAAAAAAATAAGATCATGCTTTGAAAAAATAGGTGCTGCTAACTGATCGTATTGCAATATCTTACGTTTATCAGCTACAAGAAAAAGATCAAGCAAGGTGGCACTGGTTGCAGTGAAGTGCGTTGGTATAGAGATATTTACCGGCAATATATTCAAAGCCGACATAGCAGAACGAAGATTCGCTCCCAAGTTAGTAAACAGATTAGCATTAAAGTCACCATATATAATAATATTAGAGTAGCCAACGGTTCGTAATTCCAATTCATCAACAAGAGAATCCAATTTAATACTATTATTTGGCCTATATACACATCCGAGTAGCAATTTATCATTGCAAGAACTTAGTTCCACTAGAATGAATTCAATGTCGTTTATCTCGTTGAAAGAGCAAAGAGGCTTATGTGAAAGGTTGTTTTTTATGTAAATTGCAACTCCTCCAGCATTGCCATCACGATCGGATCTGTATAGTTGGTATCCATTTAGGCTAATAAGTCTGTCATTGTGTGCATCAGTGAACCAAGTTTCAGAGACGCATATAGCGTCTACACCAGAGTTTTCAAATAAGAATCGAAACTCATCAATTTTGCAATACAGACTCTGAGCATTGATGTGGCAAATTTTGAACCCGGAATATTTTTTAGTAAGTATGCGTAACATGTTATAATTACCTTCTCTGGAGCCAATTAAGTCAGTAGTATGTTTGTCATTACACATTAAAGCAACACAACAAGTTTTAAAATTAGAAATGATCAAAATAATAACAGCGATCTTTTTTAAACAATAATTAATAAATAAAAAACATTTACTTTTAGTATTAATACTTAAAAAATAAAGTTATATAAGAAAAATAAAATAACTTTGGATGTGACAAGGTGTAAATTATAATCGTCCTTAAAGCTGAAGCAGGAACAGTTCCACATCCTTCTAACGAAAGAGCTGATCTAAGTCTTCAGCAAATTCAACTAGAATTGGTTCATCAGTTCCAAAGTTTTCTCACATATACTAATCCTCTTAAGGTATATACAGAAATGACTTTACGTTCTTTTTTCAAGCGCAATGCAGACTTAAATATTTTGTGGTTATGTGGTGTTAAATTTTCATTGATATATATTGGCTGATCACTTCCAATGCCCGCATGATTTAACGTCAATGTTATATTATTTTCTCTTCTATTTTTTGCAACTGACTTAAGTAAAAAATTTTTCTCATACGCAGACTGCAATTTTACGACTATAACCTCATCATTAGGTTTGTACGGTCTATTGTTCCTATATATTTTCTTAAGTCTGTAAATATTTTCAATATTAGGAGCACGAATATTCAGATTTTTGCAGATGTTATTAAAAATAAGTGCGAGGTCCTCATCTTCCCTTTGAGGGACACCAGAAATTCTGACGCTGGTTGCTACCAAAGAATTTTCATGTAGTAAAAGTTTTTTCTTCAAATCATGGACTTCTTTTCTTAGGCAGTCAATTTGCAAACATTTTGTTTCGAGATTATTTACTTTTTCAGTAATTTCGCCTAAAACGGCCTTAAAATTTGTAAATTCTGTTTCAACAAAAGACCGAATTCTCTGTTCACTTTCAGAAATAAGCTCTTTTATATATTGAAAGTGGTTTTTTTCACTGACCTCAATAGAGTCCTTAATGAATTGAGTCGTAAGAGTTTCGCTTTCACGTATAAGAGCGACAAGAAAACTTTTAACACCAGAAGTTAGACGAGGAGTTTTTTGGTCCTGTTCAATAGGCGATTCGTGATTTTGATCTCCAAGCTTCCTAGATGAGCGTGTTGTACGTGCTTGTTCACCAATTTTAGGAATAGCAATAGTTGCCATTTTTTTTAGTTTCCCAATTATTATTTAAGTACAAATTTTTATTTATTATAGTTAATTAGTATTTAGTCTAGATTACTTTTTAGTGTGGCAACAACAATGGATAGTTTCACCCCTAAAGTATGCACTAGTTAAGTTTTAGTTTATTGTTGTTTATTTTTAATAAATATCTGAGCTTTATGTTAATGAAAGCTTTTATTCTGGTTTATTTAACGAAACAGCTGTTCAACAAAATATTTTTCTTTATTTGATATTTTTTAATTAGTGAAAAAGTATATATTTAAAATTAACAAACTAATACACCACTTTCACTTTTGAATTTTTGACACACTCTTACGGAGATGGTTTTAATAAGTTTGTACCAAAGTTTTTTATTTTTGTTGTGTTTGTTCAGTAGAAAAACTTGTGCATAACAGAGCGACTAAAAAACACGTCCAACACGTCCAACTTTTAGTTAAAAAAAAAAAAAAATAAAATAAAAAAATTAAGAATGTGCCCAATTATCTTTTGAGGATAATCCAAAATCCCTAAATGACGTTGAAAATTCGGAAACCAAAAAGGAATGGATAATTGCGATGAAAACGGAATACAATTCACTTATCGAAAACAAACCGTGGAAGTTAATAGAATTACCGCCTGGGAGGAAATGCGTAGGTTGCAAATGGGTTTTTACCACGTAATATCACTCTCATGGCAGTATTGATAAGCGAAAAGCAAGACTAGTAGCTAAAAAATGAAGGTGGTAGTCTTTTGTTTGTAGCTTTATATCTGGATGACATAGTAATTGCATATAATAATGAAAATAAATTTACAGACTTGTATGAAAACTTGCAAACAATTTTCAACGTTAAAGATTTGCAAAAACAAAAGTATTGTATTGGTTTATTCATTGAGTATGATAATGGAAAACTATACATTTCCCAACTAGGCTATATTGCTAACTCAGTAAGAAAATATAATCTGCACGCCAGCAAGGAAACAAAGGTTCCATTGCAAGCAAAAATAACTGTAGAAAAGGATCCGAAAATTCCTGGAGAAGCTAAAAAGTAGATGAAGTGAGATATCAGTAGACCTGATATTGCCTGCAGTGTTAACATGTTATCCCAATTTTCGAAAGATCCTAGAAGACAGCATTGGAATTGTGCTTTACAAATAGTTAAATATTTAAACACAACTAAAGATAGACTATTAAAATACAGAAAGACAGGTTTACCGATTGGATGCTAACTGGGCACAAGACGTTAACGATAGAAAGTCCTAATCTGGGGTTTGTTATATACTTGCAGGTGCTGCTATTAGTTGGGAGTCCAAGAAACAGAAAGTTATTACAACGTCAAGTGCAGAGGCTGAATATGTAGCACTTAGTGAAGCAGCCAAAGAAGCCATCTATTTCAGACACTTAATAAATGAGTTAGGATTCAAGACACCAAAACCAACTGTTGTTTACTGTGATTCTCAAAGTGCTCGACATATGGCAAAATTTGGGTCCACCACTCAAGAACAAAACATATTGATTGCAAATATCATTTTTTTAGAGATGCTGTAGAAAAGAAAGTTGTGGACATCCAATATATTTCAACAAATGAAATGCCTGCTGATTACCTTATGAAACCAGTTCCTAAAAACAAACATTACCTTTGTGCTAAAGCAATGGGCTTAGAAGTTAAAGCAAATACAATTTGAGGAGGTGTGTTGATTTACAAAATGTACTTGTTTAAATTCTACTTGTAAAAAATAGTTTTTATATTGTTCAAAGAAACATTTGTTATTATTCAAACTGAATATTTTATTTCATTCAATAAATCAAATTTTATAGAAACACATCGTCTTGTGTAAATTAATAAATTAACAGTACAGAGTGACAGTTAAAAATTATTTTCGTGACTTTGTGGTTCTTACATCTTTCATGCGAGAACCACGACTTCTCAGCAATAGCACGTTTAGTGCCGTTTTTTTAAGTTAAAAGAAGATATAAATGCTAAATAACTAGCTCTGGGTTAAAGTAACAGCACAATAATAATCTTATTTTTTAAAATTATATGGGACGAATTACTCCACCAGGATGAGATGTAAACAAAACAACAACTTTATCTGGATGTGCTCCGGTAGGCAAGTAAGTGCCTACCTTAGCCATTATACAATCGAAAAATATCCATAATTGAATGGCATAACCTACAGAACAGAAATCGCTTTAAAATTTAAATAAATTTAAGTATACTGGAATTTAAATGTAATTTTTATATATGTATGTATGTATGTAGCTATATTTTCACTTTTAATGGAAATCGTAAGAAAAAGTTGGCAACAGTGTTTACATGTTAGTTTTTTTTGGAGAAATATCCAAGATCTCATCCCAAGTGTAGACACTATGTTAAAAAACTGTAATATGTTATTGCAAATAAAAATAACATATGTTATGTTTCACTATGTATATAGTTTTACATATGGAAAATCTGAAATTCCATATGACTTGTACACGCGGTCTAAACACACTTTTAGTAAGGGAATTTTACTTGCATAATTTTTATTGTTTGATTTTTGTTTGTGATCTGTTTGCAAAAAATTCAATTCTTTTTAGCGTTTAAAAAAATTTTTGATCAAACAACATTTAAATTTAACTGAAATGTTAGATTTTTATCATTATTAGATGTTTAAAAATATAAATAGTACTACTCTCAAAAGTACAACTGCTTCAATACTTGAGGTCTTTTACAAAAACAGGACGTCTTTCAGCAATTAAGAATTCATCAGATAAGATTTGACTTTGTGCGTTAACGCCATTGCTGTTGCTCCTCTTCTACTATCATCGAACTTGTCAACTCATTTAATTCTAATACGGCATAACATTTTAACTGAAGGCAAGTAGACTAAAGTTGGAGAAAGATTTAATTGTTGAAAATAATTCACATCAAGATTTATTAAAGGAATTCTGAAGAACTATTATTTGTACGTTGGTGGAGTGACAGCAATATTTTGAGTACAAGAATGTTGCCATCGGTGATTTGAAAAAAATTTATTATGCGAACTAAAACGGCACTCTGCAGGCTTATTTTTTTACATCAGCTAAGCCAACTTCTTAAAACATTAGGGGCCATATTCTTGAACCGCTGCGTCACGTAGCTCTTTTATATGTTTGACAAAGTCCAGCTGGATTTCTCTCGCAGCGCCTACAACATTTCTGCCGTTATCGAGAAAAATACTACTTGGGCAGCCACAACGAGTAATAATAGGAGCTAAAGCCGGTAAACAGGAAGGGGTAGAAAAATCGCTAACAGCTTTAAGCCAGATCGCCTCAAAGGGCTTGTAAAATCAACGCCTGTATTGGTGAAAGGGCGACTTAGAGTAGTTTTTTCTCCAGGTAACACGGACGTAATCTGAAACTGCAGCTTTTCCTGATACAAAATGCTAACTGCGCTAACAGAGTCACTGTTTTAAATACATTTTTAGTTTTTATTATCCAACACTCCTGGCGAACAACATTAACTACTAGACGAGGACCTTCATGATAGACAACCAAGTGCATAAATTTCACATAAAGACAAGCTAACATTCTGTCATATGCAAGTAAAATCGGATGTCGCTCATTATAAGATAAATACAATAAAAAGCCAAGACGACCGTTAGCTCGAATAATACTTTTGTCCAAAAAAGGCATAAGGGTTAGTAAAGTACAACGGGTGTTAATTTCCTTATTAGCTGCTAAAAAAAATTTTTGAGACAGATAAAACCGTATGTTTCTGACGAAAAACAATTCAGTGGCCGAAATTCTTAGAATATAGAAGTTATGATCCTTATATCGGCCCTTGGTCGTGGGAATTTAAAATCGGAAAATATATACTATTACATGTCATGCTTGATAAAAACTTAGTAAACGGTCCAGTATAATTTCGCTTTCAGTCGATTTAGCAACAAAAGTAGTTTTTAAATCTACTCCTGGTATTTGGGATACGATGACATCCGAACTAAGCCAGTTAGGGCCCCGCCGCCACTGCCTATTTTCTATTAGATCCGAAGGTATCAGTCCCCGAGTTGCTAGATCAGCAGGCTTGTCACTAGATGTTGCGTGAATCCAATTTTTTGTTCCTACTTTTTTTAATATAGTGGGCACTCTATTTGCTAAAAAAGTTTTCCAAGGTGGTGTTCATAACAAACAGAAGTTGCGTGAAACCAATTTTTTGTTCCTACTTTTTCTAATATAGTGGGCACTCTATTTGCTACAAAAGTTTTTCAAGGTGGTATTCGTAACAAACAGAAGTTCAATAAATGGTCTTGGGGAATATTTTTTAAAATTTTTTTTGAGATCAATTCTAAAGTACCAATTAATTGGTCACATGTAACCACAGAATCTAAGACAGAATGGGTTTCAACTAGGGCGTCATCATACATTTGTGTAAGGGTCGAGTACCTAGTGGAAAACGTCACTCTTCATCATCAGCTAATCGAAGAATTTTTCTATATTTTAAATCATCTTTGAAGACCTCATCATACTGAGATTTTCGATCAGTATTGCGCAGCAATGTTCTCTCATTTTTTAAAAATTGGCTAGCAGCATTCGGACCAAGTGTCAAAAAACTATCCTTAAAGGGCAGATTAACAACGCATCTCTCTGCGGGACTTCTTTTTGTAATAGAACGATAGATCTCCTCACATTTTTTATCCGCTTCTGATAAAATCTGTCTTTGAGAAACTTCTTCTAACTCCCAAAATTGTGTCAATTAGTGATCAATAGAAACTTTCGTAATGTGGCACATTCTCACTCATCGTGGAGTAACACTACCGATTGGGCCAGTTACAATCCAGCCAAAGATTGTTTCTTGAGCAACTAAGGACTCACAAATATCATGCTAGACCCTCCACAAAGAATTGTAGGACAAAGATTACTTCCTAATAGTAAGTTCACTTCACTGCTTTCAAAAAACTTTGGATCAGCATACTTAAGATTTGGTGGCTTTAATTTTTCTAAAAGCCTAATAGAATGTGTTGGAATATTACAAGTCACCCGTGGGACTACTAAGGCTTGAACATCAAGAGACATATTCTGATTAAATAGAGATGTAATAACGAAAGACGACATTTTAGTAGATTTGCTTATAATATCTCCGTCTAAGCCTATAACCTCGGCTGCAACCGGAACAGTGAGCAACTTTAGTAGTCGTTGAATGTTTTCTGAAATATAACTTTAATCAGAACAGGGATCTATTATAGCTCGAACCTTAGAAGTTGTACCAAAATTTGAAATTTCTATCCACACTCTGGCTTACATCGGCTTTTTCGAAACAGATGCATGATGCGACTGCATTACTCCAGTCAGGCCGGTGATATTAATGGACTGTATTTGATTAGTATAGAATTTCACCCTGATTTCTTTGACTTTGGAAATCATACTGCTAAATACAGAGGCTGGCCAGTTTTTTCTATGGTATGGAAGGCAACTCAGATATTAAATACTCCTGCTAGGCAGCCACAATACCAAGCAAATGCTCATTATCCTCAGTTAGCTCAACCAACAACACAACATGTTTCATACGCAGATATGGTAAAAACCAATCATACTTCAGTACATAAAGCGACACCGACAACTAATTTCTCTCCAAACTTGCAGCCAGAAGCTAAAGAACAAACACCATCTGGTAACTGCAATCGTCTCGAAGCAAGCATCGAGACATTAGTGCATTCGTTAAACAGTTTTATGAGCTCTATGAGCAGCATGATGCAAGAAATGGTACGCATGCAATCTACTATGTTGCAGGCGTTACTTAACAAACCATGAACTATTTAAAGATATGTTTCTAGAACGCAAACGGCTTGCGCCAACAGAAAAATGAACTCGAGTACTTCCTTAAGAAGGAACAAATTGATGTCATGCTGGTTGCAGAGACTCACTTAACAACAAATAGCTTTTTTAAAATAAATGGCTATATCTTATATGACACCAAAGACCCCTGTGACAGAGCATGTGGTGGTTAGGCAATACTAATAAAGGCTCGAATCAAACATTATTTACAGTGTGGTTTTTGTGAAGATTACCTTCAAGCAACAAACATCTGCATTGAAGAATTTCATCAAGGCTAGTTATTTCTTCGATTTATTCACCTTCTAAGTTTCAAATATCAGAGAGTCAATACAGCGATTTCTTCAGGTCTCTGTTTCATAGCATCAGGCGACTAGAACGCTAAACATACGTTTTTGGAATCAAGACTAATTACTCCAAAAGGTCGTGTTTTGTTTGACATAATTTAAAAATGAGTCTAAACGTGATATTGAGTGGACAACCCACCTATTGGCCTACTGATCAGCAAAAACTACCTGATGCTGTTGATTTTGGCGTAACTAAACGTATTTCAAAAGAAATGTTTGAGTTTGAAGCGTCACTTGAATTATCCTCAGATCATTCACCCACTATTATCTATATATGGAACGAAAAAAATATCATGTCACCAAGAACTAGCACAAGCATAAATTGGTTGGAATATAAAAAATATTTCAGTACTCATTGTTCGGAAAATATCCCGCTTAGAACTCCAGAAGACGTAGAGCTTACTGAGACTTGCTACCCAACACGCAACAGTAACCCCACTACTAATAAGACACAATAATATCTATTCTGTTGACGTCGAGAAGCTCTTGACTGAGAAAAGAAAAATTCGCAGAGAGTGACAATCGAACACATCTCTTCAACTTAAAAGAAGACTTAAAGAATGCACGAAACGGCTAAGATTTCATTTTAGTGACATTGAAAGGGTAATAACAGATTTAAACACCAAGAACGCCCCTGGTTTTGATGAAACCAGCAACAAGATGTTATTTGAGTTGCCCCATACAGCTTGCGAAATTATTTTTTTATTTTTAACGCCATTTTACGCCTTGAGTACTTTCCTTCAGGTTGGAAGGTTTCGTTAATAACTATGATTCCTAAACCAGGAAAAGACCACACAAAAGTTGAATCATACAGACCTATAAGTCTTTTATCAAATATGTTAAAGCTGTTTGAGAGGATGTTAATAAATAAGCTGAACCCCATTCTAAGCGGAAAAGGATGTATTCCGAACCATCAATTTGGCTTTAGAAAAAAACATAGTACAATCGAACAAACTCACAGGTTAGTTAACGTAATTAAGAAGAAGAAAAAAAATACTGCTCTGCGCTATTTATCGATATTTCCCAAGCATTCTATAAGGTATGGCACGATGGCCTAAAATATAAATTAAAACTGAATTTGCCCGCAAACTTATATAAGCTGTTAGATAGTTATTTTACTGATCGGAAATTCATTGTTAAAGAAGGCAATTTTTTAAGCTCACCTGAGCTAATTGAAGCCGGAGTTCCCCAGGGTAGTATATTGGGGCCGATTTTATACTTGTTGTATACTTCAGATATGCCAACTAGTGACCGAGTCCACACATCGACATTTGCTGACGACACAGAAGTAGCATCACGATATTTACAAGACCACATATTAATTTTAGAAAAGTGGTTGAAGAAATGGAAAATTAAGGTCAATGAACAAAAATGTACTCAGATAACTTATACACTGCGTAGGGAATCGACCCCCCTATTCACATAAATAACCAAATGATACCTCAGCTTTCAGACGTGAAATATCTCGGCATACATCTTGACCGGTGCCTTACTTGGAAACGCCACATAGAATCAAAGTTAACACAAATAAAGTTAAAAGCAGTTCAACTAAACTGGCTTATCGGCAAAATTCTACTCTCGCTTTAGATTGCAAACTTTTATTGTGCATGTCAATTTTAAATCCAATTTGGTGCTATAGCATTCAATTATGGGGCACTGCCTCAGCTAGCAATATAGAATAAATCCAAAAGCGCCAAAATAAGATTCTACGGATGATTGCAGTTGCTCTCTGGTACATAAGAAACTCGAACATCCACAAAGATCTAAACGTGCCATCAGTTAAAGCAGAAATAGCGAAATATGCAGTAAAGTATTTGAAGAAGCTTGAAACACATCCAAATCCGCCGCACAGTGGTCAATTTCGCGAGATAGCGGTCAAAACTCTATAACTTTTGACCGGATTGGTATTTTTTTACGCAATTTTTTTTGTTCAATAGGAGGGTCTTTAAGCTTCAATTTGCGTGTTCAAACGTAAAAATCGACTTATAGGAACGTAAGTAATGTGGAGTTAAAAATGCATTTTCATTTTTTGTTGAGTTTCCATGTAAAAGTTGAATATTTTGACATTTTAAATAGGTATTTTTTTATAATTTCTCATTTTCTTCAATCGTATTTTACAACCAATACTTATTTATTATTCCTAAACTTAATTTTGGTCAGAAAATGCCAACATTTGACCCCTGGCATTTATTTAGTCTCAATATTCACAGGGGCCAAAGGTTGGTTTTTTTGGAAGAGCTCATTCTTGTGAGGATTAAACTGAAAAATAACACTGAAATTCCCAACAATATCAATACCATTTGGATATATTCTATACAAAACACAACATCGATAAAATTTTAAGTAAACTTTTACTATTGATTTAAAGTGCACATATATTTTATTTAAATGTATTAATAAAAATTTATACTAAAATTAGAAACAAATTATAATCTCTAAACTAGTATTAATTAAACAATATTAGTAAAAATTTCTTCCAAATAGCTTTGATTTTCATTTTGCAGTAGTTGTTTAGCTTCTTCATCTAACTCTAATGAGGTTGATTTCCATTTTTGTCGAATACTAAACATATATGGGTCTGATGTGCACAACAAAATATTAATAAGATCTTCATTAGTACAATATCTGGAAATTTTTCTTGTATTGTGCTCGCGAAAGAATCTGTAGTCTTTGTTCCTTTTTTCTTGCGCTTCTTCTGAGAGATCTCCAATTGGAAGCATATTGTGCTGAATTATTTGTTCCCCATGGAACAAAATTTTGTGAACTGTGGTTGCCATATGTCTCCAAGAATATTTTTGGTTATAAAGGGTTGCTGTATTTTTCTTAAATATCTTTTTTTTTTTGCTTTCTTTTTTCCAAATTGTCTTTGTTGTTTCTCACTGTTTCGCCTAACGGGCCAAATTCCAAATCGTATTCCAATTTAAGAATATGCTCCATAAAACGAATTCTAGCATGAAGAGGTGACATTCCAAATTCATATGCTTCATTCAAACTATCGTCTTGTGTTGGTGGTTGGCTCAATTGACTTGATGTTTTTTGGCATATGGTGCAGCTTGACGAAGACTTTGTTTCGGTTAAAGCTTGTGCAACTTTTCCATCGATCATTGTAAGTGACATTTTAAAGTTAACTTCGATGCATTGGTCATTAAATTCAAATATCACTGGTTGAAGTTCTTTAATTTCATCTCTTATTTTGCCAACTTCTTCAGTTATGACATCTTTAGTTTCTTTTTTGTAAGCAAACTTTATTGGTCTACAAAATTTTGTTGACGAGGGAATTTCATTCTTCCATACATCTATCTCTGCAGCTCTACTAGTTGACGGCTCTGAACCAATATCAGTTTTTGTTAAACGTAATCGAACGAGAGAAATCATGAATAAATTGCCATCTGATGAATTTTCCGCAATACAGTGTTTGTATTGTTTCTGGCCAGAGAACCCATCACATCCCCATTTAGAAATTAAAGTCATGCTGCAATTTTTAAACTTCTTTAAATAGTCAGCATCAAATGTCTTTAATAATCGTTCTGCAGTGTGTTCAAGAAGATCCTGCAATTTTATTTCTGCTGAACTTGAAGTTACACTAATAGCAGTTGGCAGAAACTATATCTCGATATGATGGAAAAATTCCACAATTTTTTTCATTAGTTCGCTTCCGCAATTCTGTATATTGGTTTTTAGTCATTTTCAAATCCAAAAATAGTGCAAATGGTTCTTCTGGAGTAAATTTATTTTCTTCAGTTGGTGTCGGCATACTTTCTAAAATCCTTTTTGTGCGTCTGGGGCTTGCTTCCACTATTTTTTCAATGATAGCAATTTTACTCTTTTTAGTTTTCGATGGTTGAATTTGATACAGAAATGAATCC
Source organism: Phasia obesa (assembly GCA_949628195.1). Taxonomy (NCBI): domain Eukaryota; kingdom Metazoa; phylum Arthropoda; class Insecta; order Diptera; family Tachinidae; genus Phasia; species Phasia obesa. The sequence goes on along the minus strand of OX451219.1, from coordinate 46,047,889 downwards.
TTTATGATCCTACAAGAAACTTATTCATTGATATGTTTAAGCTTGCGTCTTCGTCTTTCTGGAACATTGATTGTACCGTTTTCTTAAAGTATTTAAAAAGTTTTTTATTTTTAAGTTATGCACTTTAATTTCTTGTTTGTCGCATATTTTGAAGAATGGATTATTCATTATATGTAAAATAATGTCGTTCTCATCTTTCCGTTCAAAATATATATCAGATAGAACACTATAACTGAATTTAGCCATTGTTTAAACAATAATGAAGAAAGAAAAAATGAATGCATGGATTAATATACTATTGCTCGAAGTTTCAACATGATCTTTTTTACCTCTTTGAAACATAATATAACAGGTACTTGGTTATACCAGTTATTTCCATTGGTTTTAAATTTATTTGCAATTTTCAGGTATTTAAATTATGTAATATTAGATGGCAATAAAATCATTTTTTACCTTTTCCAAATGAATTGCCAGATACCACATAATTTGAGAGTTCTATTGTCATTTTTGTCAAAATTTTTATACAACCTTCTATATGGACTAGGTCCAAATATGGGCCAACTTCTCCTAATTTCAACAGAATTATTTTTTGGGTCAATAAGAACTCTTGTACAAAATATATGCATAATAGCCACTTTCACATACAAATAACTTCTCAAAAAATATGACGTGCATTTGTACCGAATATCTTACCTTGGGTCAGAAAAATTGCTGTAGCTCAAAAAGTGCAGTCCCGATGCATGGACATGTATATATAGGAATGTAGGGGAGATTTAGGACTACAAAATAGTTAATTTGTGTTTTGACTCAGCTTGACTCACAGGAGTTGTGCTCTATGAAGTAGGAAATTTCCAAGAAATTTGACCTTTTTTAAAAAAAATATTTAAATTGTTCTGAAAACAGTAGAGCTTCAATTTTTTTTACCAGTAATAGGAAATAAGTTACAACACAAAATTTATTTCGTCCAAAAATCTTGAAAAACAAAAAAGTTATGATCATTTAAACTTTAAAAATTAACTAAAAATATCATAAATTTACTTAATTCTGAAAAAGCCCATTTTGGACCACCCTGTTCTCAGTGAAATAGTTGAAATAGAGTTCTAATTTTTTGGCTCCCGAGGTTTACTACTGTCTACTTTCATTTGAGTCTAATAACTTTAAAATCGGAGAACAAAAACCAAAAGGAGTTTTGGCCGCTATCTCAAAATATTGACCACAGTGCGCCGGCTCGCAACATGCTAAATGAACATGGTTACATTCGTCGAAGAAGGAGGGACATTTCTTCTCTCACCCGAACATCAGATGGATGACCCGCAAATGATAAAAGCAACCGTGAAACATACATCTTTTTTGTCTAGCACTGGCTGGACATAACAAATATATTTATTTTATTTTAGGCTTAAGATATGTGTAGTTATTGTTAGTTCAAAAATATATTTGAAGATTCGGTAAATAAAATATGATAAAAAAAAACTTAAATCCTATCTGGCTTTTGCAAGAATATTTATCTCTACTGCTTCTGCTCAACACTCATCAAACAGTTTCTTATACTTTGACCAATCCTTGCTTAATTCAATTTTCTTAAACTCAAAGGCTTCTTTAGAGTATTTGGAAAAGTCTTCTTTAATAAACATAGCCTCAAAACTAATCAACTCCTCTTCCGCATGCATATACATTACAAAAATCGGCATTTTCTTATACCTACTTTTTTGAAAAGAGTCACGATAAAACGACAAAAGAGACACACTTTTCCCAAAAATTTATAAAGATGACAATATAAAGTGAATAAGGAGAAACAACGTGCCAAAAATTAAAATTGCAGAAAAACTGGTAAAATAACTTAACGAAAAATAAAATAAGGATGGTTGACAAAAATTCTCCAAAAAAAATCAGCAACAAAATACAAGTGTAACGGGCCGCAAAAATGGCACTTTATTTAAGTAAAATCACGCGATATTTGTACAGGTATTCTATCCTTACTTATGCCGAACTACAAACTGCACAGTGCAACACAAGTTAATAAAATTCAACATACGCACCTTATTTTCCAAATTGCCGGTTCGAAGGACCAAATGTTTACCTGGAGTGCAGGTTCAAAACGTTCCTTGCTGCAGTTTCTCCTAGTCCCTCAAGCATAAATGAGATTCTGCCCCCAAATCTGCTTCTTCGTGTCTCTTATTTAAACAAGAAATACTTGTTATGCTCATTTAATTACTTTATTGTGCCACTTAATTTATTAATAATCATAAAAGTATATTTCTTACATTTTAATTTAAAATTTAGTTATTTTCAGAGTACCGAAATGTACACTTATTGTTCATTTATGTATGAATGTGTACATTTTATTTTTTAGCTGTTTCTTATCATACATGTGTGAGAGACTACAGAATTTTTTTTTGTTTACATTTATGAATCCGATAATTTTTTACATTTTTTTTCTTTCTGTGCAAAAGTGAATAAATGACAACATATTTTGTTTTTCATATTTGAGTGTTCATATTTGAGTATATACAATTTCGATAATTTTTCAAAAATGAAAAGATTGTAGAAAAATATGCGCTAAGCATTCACGTATAGAAATGTACGCAAATATGTACATACATATGTATGTATTTTGTAATGTGCAACTGCCGACGTATGCAGTAACAAAATGTTTTTTTTTATTTCTTTTGGAATATATTGTTAAATTGTATTTTGAGTTAATATGTATGTATGTTGTATGTATGCATGTGTGTTTTTAAATATCAGGAAAAATAACATTTAGAATACACTACATACATACGCAGAAGAACATGTTAAAAAAGGTAGAAAATTCTTTCATGTTCATTTATGATAAATTTTTAACGTTCATAAATGTACATAAATACATATATGTACATTTAAGACCAAGAACATTAATGACAACAAGCTAATTAAAAAACAGGTCCACGCATACATGTATGAACATAGGCAGAACATTTTTTGTTGTTCGTTTATGTGTATGAAAAATAAATATAAAACTTTAGATTTCTCATTTATGAAAAATATCATGAATGTTTATTTTTGAATGTTCATAAAAGAAAAATTTTGAACCCTGGTTATTTTACTTATTAAAAACTTCAATTTTTATTTATTAGCTCTTGTTGGCTCTTGATACTCTTCTTACTTACTTTATATTTTAACCAGTGTTTAAAAAACTGCAGTTAATTTCATTTCGATTGCTTGTGCTTCTGCTTATGCTTATAAAAAAATCGACAGTCACAGTCGAAGCAGAAGCAAAAACCAACTTGTAAAAATTTTAATTTTTCTTACGGCAGCAGTCGAAGTAAAAATCTTTCATATGCTTTGCTTTTGCTTTTGATAAGTTCGCAAGCATAAGCAGAAGCAGTTTCCTTGCTTTTGTAAGTCGAAAACAGTTACAGCTCAAAAAGCAAAACAGTCGAAGAAGCAAAACAGTCGAAGAAGCAACAGTCGAAGAAGCAAAACAGTTACAGCTCAAAAAGCAAAACAGTCGCACTTGAAAAAGCAAAACAGTCGTACTTGAAAAGCAAAACAGTCGTACTTGAAGAAGCAAAACAGTCGCAGTTGAAGAAGCAAAACAAATATATAATAAAATATTGGTAGAGGTGCACACTGGGCTTTAAAAAGAAAATTGCTATTTTTTTTAGTTTTTTTAAACATTTTGTTTGACTATTAAACACAGAAGGAATAAAGTATTTTATTTTATTTCATAAAAATAATAATACAGAAAATAAAATTTTTTCTATGTAAATATGCATAAATGTATGTAAAAATATTAATAAAAAATATACTATTCATCTTCCTCTTCATCTTCAAATAAAGGCAACGATTCTATTGCTGTGTCTAAAAAACCTGGGTTTAATTTAACAAGTAAAATATTTTCAAGTGCCTCTTGACTTAGTCGATTACGGTAGTCAGTTAGTACCAGCCTCAGCGTCGAAAATGCTCGCTCAATCGTGACCTATTATAAATGGAATTAATTGTATATTAATTGTATATTACTTTATATATTAATTTATATTTACCTGAGTTGGTGGTACCCCAAAACAAACGCTACTTATTGCGTACAATTCTGGGTCCGTGTGTTGTTTTTCTTTCCAAAACTTAAGCACATCTATGTCAATATTTTGGAAGGGAAGTTGAAGATTTTCTATTTTTGAATGTACACTGAACATACTGTTGATTTCTTTTTCAACTCCTTTTTTCAAATACTCATACAAGAGTTCATCCTCCTCATCATAAAAATGGTCAACAGATGGATCTGAAGCCGAACTTGGTGTGGAGCATGGGGGTTCAGTAGATTTCATTTCTTGGATTCTATCCCAAATTACTTTGAGATGCAGAATTGCATCCAGTTTTTGTTTTACTGTTAGAATATGTTGAAAACGCGGATCCAGAAACAAACATGAAATTAAGAATTTATTATTAAATAATATTTCCGATCGTTTTTCTATAGATTTCAAGATCTCGTTTCCAATTGTTGTTATAAGTTCCTGGTTAGAGCCGTTGACAATTTTTTCGGTTAAAATTTTTAATTTTAGCCACTGCGCATAAAAGCTGCTATAGTGCAGTTGTTCCTCTTGAAATTTTTTCATTGATTTTTGCAAGGGAGTAAAAACTGTGCAATAGCATTCGATAAAATCCCATAATGATGGATCTACTTCGAAATTCTCATCTTGGGATTTATTTTTAATTGATTCAATTTTAACAAGCACATCTTTAGCTGCTAATAAGTCTTGCAACATAATATACGTTGATCCCCATCTGGTCGGGCAATCAAGTTGAGGCATTTTCAATTGTTTGAGCTCAAATATTTCCCGATAGCCATTTGTCGTTTTTCGGATGTATTTTGCAAGATTTCGACAATTCCATAGATATTTAAGAATGTCTGAAGATTTGACAACATCAAGAGCAACGAGCTGGGTTGTATGTGCAACGCAGCGGCAAACTTGTATATTTCCAAGAAGCACGCTTGGAACTTTTTCTACAAGGGAAATTTTTTTTAAATAATCATCGTTAGTGCACAGTTCATCGCACTCTCCATCATTTTCTTCGCAAACATATGACAAAATGTTTGTAGCTTTTAGCATGTTTGCACCGTTATCTGTTGTTATGGAAACTATTTGGTTCAAATTGATGTCATATCGCTTTAGCACATTGAAAACTTCGGCGGCAAGATTTTTGGCTGTGCTTAAACCAACTCCTTTTAATTCTACCATTCCCAAAACAATAGATTTTATTTTTACTGCATTAACAAACTGCGCACTTACACCAAACATATTTCTTGAAAGCCGCGTAGCACTGTCTATTTTCAACGATAACAACTTGTTTTTCAATTCATTGGTGATTTGCAATTTTATGCTATCCGCCACGGTTTTTAAGGTTTTTTTACAGGTTGACGCATTCAATGTAATTTTTTTTCCATCTACATCTCTTAGTCCATCACAAATTGGATCAACGATATTTCGCATATTTGGTGAATTTAATATATTGAAGGAAATGCAGTCTTCTGTTACCAATCCGATGTATGATCTCAAAAATTGCTTTTTATTTACTTCAATTTTAATTTTCTTTTTTCTAATTGTTTTCGCAACACTTCTTGAACAAATAGGCAATTCTGCTTCAGCTTGTTCTTCATTTAAATTAATCTTGTGCAATTTAAGTAAATGCGTTTTTAAATTTGATAACCGATTATTTTTTAGCTTGTTTTTACATTTTTTACACATAGCTAAACCCTCATTTTCAAAGTTTTCGAAATAGTTCCAAATTTCATTTTTAGGCGCCATAGTTATTATGTTAATAGATCAGAATAAACTAATTTTTTAAATGCAATCTACATATATATATACATATCTGCAATGCCCTTAAAATTTTTTTAAAGACAAAAAACAAAAAAACAGTAACTACCTGACCTGTGATGTCACACGCATTCGCGAATTCGCACACTTACATTTAAAACAAAAACAAAAAAAGAAAACCTGTAACATAATCGACTAAAACTAAAAATTTTAAAGTCGGTAATATGGTACACCCTTTAGTAAATCTGTGCGTAAATTTCTGCCTATTATGGTTCAAAATTGTAAATATTAGCATGTAACGGTTCAAAAGGTATACAGGAAATAACATCGCCTATAAGGGCACGCTTTTACTATACATATCTGATTTTAAATATCCACTTTGTTAAAATTTCAAATATATTTCTATAACGACTCAAAAGATATATCTCTTATAATGAATATTCATTATGAATGAAGTCACCCTTTTGCTTCTAGTTGTTTGCTTGTTTTTATAGTGGACATAGTAAAAACATATTCACTAAAAACAAATCACAATGTTTTACATTTGTAAATACAAAAGAGTTTAATTTTAAATGAGTTAACCAAATTTTAATGATATTGTTTTATGATAGAGTAAAAAAGCAATAAATGGTAACGTATGGAAATTTTATGGTTGCGAAAATCCCGCACAAATTTTGTTTGTAAAATTTTGAGTTAATGAAAAATTGAATTAGTGTTCTTAAGATTCTTAGAATTGAAAAATAGTCACAAATTTTAGCAAATGTACATATGTTGTGAAAATTCCGTACAAGCAGTTCTTATTAAAAAATGTAACATATTCAGTATTTATGAACAACAGGTAGAGAAATCACAAAATTTAATAGCGCTTATTTAGAAGTACCCTTTACTGTCACAAGCGCCGTTTGTGTAGGGGTTTTTTCAACCATAAAACAAAATTATTTTACTTAATTTTTTTGCATTTAAAACTCTTAAAACTAATTTCCATCCATTTATTGCTTTGCAACTGATCTACCCTAAAATTGGTAATTAAAACCGCTATTTTTGTATATTAAAAAAAAAAAAATGAAAAATAACCTTTATTTAAATTTTATCTAATTTTCGTAAAGATAAAACAAAATATAATAAATTAAAATAATAAAATTAAGAATATAAAACAATAATTAATTTCTTTAAAATATGAAAAAGCAACAGACAAATTGATTATCTGCTCCTTTTTGCAGTTGATTATTGCTGCTTAAAACTTAATAAGCAAAGTAGTTTTTGCTTCATCAGTTGTAAGTTTTGCTTCTTCAAGTACGACTGTTTTGCTTCTTCAACTGCGACTGTTTTGCTTCTTCAAGTACGACTGTTTTGCTTTTCAAGTACGACTGTTTTGCTTTTTCAAGTGCGACTGTTTTGCTTTTTGAGCTGTAACTGTTTTGCTTCTTCGACTGTTGCTTCTTCGACTGTTTTGCTTCTTCGACTGTTTTGCTTTTTGAGCTGTAACTGTTTTCGACTTACAAAAGCAAGGAAACTGCTTCTGCTTATGCTTGCGAACTTATCAAAAGCAAAAGCAAAGCATATGAAAGATTTTTACTTCGACTGCTGCCGTAAGCAAAATTAAAATTTTTACAAGTTGGTTTTTGCTTCTGCTTCGACTGTGACTGTCGATTTTGTTTATAAGCATAAGCAGCAGCAATCGTTTGTTTTAAAAAGTAAGGAGAAGCAAAAGCAGTGAAAAGTAAAAATTTTACGACTTTTGCTGCTTCGACTTAAGTTTTTTAAACACTGATTTTAACTATTGCTACTGCAGTTGATCTTTTCAAAGTCTGTACATACATACATATATATGTATGTATATAAAAAACCGAAAAACAATTACATTTGCCTTTGCAAACGCAAACAGGAATGCCACTTTGGTCTGATCGGACCAAAATTGGTAGTTTTTTTATTGAACGATTTGGTACTTTGGTTGGTTTGTTCCAGTTCTTCTGCGATTTTGGTAGAAAAACTTGTGTCCATTTTAAATGTTAAAATTACTTTCCAAAAAGAAAATGCTTGAAAATTTCTATACGATTTACAATAACAATTGGAAATACTCGGAAGTTAGGTTAAAGTTAGCCAATTTGTAGTTAGCTATAAACTGAATATACATATGTACATATATAAGTTAGCTATAAAGCGAATTTGTAAAAATATGCAATAAATTTTTTCCTGTTTATTATTTCCTGCATCTTATAGTCAGTAAGATATTTCCTACCCAATAACATTAAGATCATAATTTAAGAACGCAAGGGATGTGACACAAATTTTCATTTTAAAAAGGAAATGAAAAATATATGAAAGAAAATTGTCAAAAATAATTTTATTTTTGATTTTGGGGTTAGCTTTTACATTGTAGTTAGCTTTTAGTTAGGCAATAAAAGTTAACTTCAAGTGCGTTATTTTCGAAGTCGACTACCATGTTGCTTGTAGGGTACTTACAAATGAAAGAAATCATAGTAAATGACATTATAAAACGAAAGTTGAAAAAAAACGGACACAATTAATTTATTATAAAAAAAATGGTAGCTTTTTTAGTATTTTGAAGGTAGATTTTAGGGATAACTTTGGTAGAAAAATATTTTTCTTTGTGGCAACGCAAACGCAAACTCACCACACTAAATGAGCAACGTTACCATATGTGTGGTTGCGTTTAGACGAGCCAAAAACGTTAAATTATATTATATATTACAAACAAATAAACGTTACTGTTTATCTGGCGTGCTGGTTCAAAATGTTCCCTGGTGCAGTGTCTCCTAGTCCCTCAAACATAAATGTTGCTGCTTTAGATTTTGCCCTCAAATCTGCTGCCTTCTCGTGTCAGTTTTTGCTTTACCTACTTTATGCTACTGCCGTTGCTCAATTCAAAGTATGTACATACATATATAAAAAACCGAAAAACAATTACATTTGCCCTTGAAAACACAAATTCACCACACTAAATGAGCAACATTACCATATGTGTGGTTGCGTTTAGACGAGCCAAAAAATTAAAATTATATTATATATTAACGTGGCGGTAACAGTTACTATCGCGCTAAAGTTCAAAGATTAATTCATTTGACTCTTTTGGCATGCAACCTAATTAGACAAACTTAAATTGAAAAATCTAAATTTCTCCAATGATCAAAGTTTACATATATGTAGGTATATTTTTACCTGTACATATTTATGAATGAAGTGTGCAAATTATGTACATTTTTGCACTGAAATTACCACGAATACAATGGTTTTACCAAAACTAACAAGAATTGAATCTTTTACAGTATTAAGAATTAGATTTTTTACCAAAAATGAAACAATAACAAATATGCAAATAAAATTCTCTTACTAAGCACATATTCCAAATATTAAATATAAAACATACAATACAATCTAAAGCCTTAAGTAATGTAACGTTGCATTTGATACTAAAATTCTCGAATATTAGATGAAGATATGTCAAAAGTATTAAATGTTGCTATCCCAGTTCCAGCAATTCAAGTTTTACTAGAACGGGCTTTTTGTGCTCTCGCGTTAATTTTATCAAAATCAAGAAATAAATTAAATAACGTTACTTTAAATAGTTTATTAATAACAATTAATTTTTTTGAAATAAAATCGCCAAATATAAGTATAGAGCTAAGTAATGAACAAGATTTTCAATAAATAAAATATTATGTGGTGAGAACGAAGTCTACAACTACCTTAAGCTTTCCTCTCGTTCTCACCAACTGCCGATTGATGCTTTCTCATATTCCTTTAAATGAGTTTGGTAGGTTAAATAGATGATGTTTACAACTAAAACGCTACCCTAAGTAGATAGGTACGAAGAGTGCTGATAACTGACGTAGCTGTCTAGAAAATGTGGATTCCGCTCTGCTGGGTCTAAAAACTAAATTTTCCCAATTTTGCTTTAATATTATCACCTAATTTGTAATTTAATTTATTCTTTCTTAGAGAGAATAAAAACGAACTTAACATATGTATGTAATATAAATAGTACGACTACATTCAAATTTCTTGAAAATTTTTTATAAAATTGTTCATGAAAATTGGTTCATAAATGATAGAACATATTTTAGTTGTTATTCCGTGCTTTGTTATTGTTGTTTAAAAAAATTCAGAAAAAAACCCTAGATTACCACAAAATCAGAATTTTACCATACAAGCGAAATTTCACTTTTCATCAAAATTTCACCTAAAAGTTGACATTTTCTCCAAAAATTTATATTCCGATCAAAATTTGATTAAAAAACGAAAATTTACAAAAAAAAACTTTTAATAAAAAACGTACTCTTAAAGTTCGAAGTTTCACCAAAATTACCAAAAATATTAATTTTACTAATAAATTTTTATACCGATCAAAAAATTTAAATACAAAAGGAAAATTCACACAAAAATGATTAAATTTCGATTAAAAATTCGAAAATTTACAAAGAAAAACTTTAAACTATCATAAATTTAAAAGTTCGGTTAAAGATCCAAGTTGGACCAAAACATCATTAATAAAATCGTTTATTGAATTACTTTGATACGCTTCACCACAAGTGGTTGTCAATCTGTTTCTAAATTCTACAATACTCATAAAAAATATTACAAAAGGAATTTTGTTTCGAACGGAACATCTTCCAAATGTGTCGTCGTACAGGGATGCCAATTTGGTCTGATGGGACCAAAGTTGGTAGTTTTTTTATTTTATGAAAGATTTGGTTGTTTGGTTGGTTTGTTTCAGTTTTTCAGCATTTTTTGTAGAATAAATTCTTTATCCATTTTAAATATTAAAATTATTTTCCAATAAAATATGTGCTCTTTATTTACTTAAAAATGAATGAAAACGTAGTAAAGGCCAGGAATCACTATCCTACATGATCGTACGATTCAACCCCAAAAAATCTGACAGAATTCGGTCCTCTGCTACTCAAAAAAACGTTATATGTAGGTAACACACTATCATACGAAAAAGATTTTGCAAATCTAATAGTAAAAAATAAAAAATATTTTATACATTTTTTCAAAAGATTATCAAAATGTACAGACCTGTCAGAAAGTCTGTCACACACATACATTTCTAATCCACACTATAGTAATTTTTTAGCATACATGCCATTTTTGACAGATCGTAAGACTGAGTGTGATAGTGAATCATTATTGACGTTATAAAATCTAAGCAAACAATTTTATGCAGTTGACAATATAAAGGATACAATTAATTTATATTAAAAAAAATTTGGTAGTTTTTTTTAGGTTTTGGTAAGATTTGGTAGATTTAAGGGATAATTTTGGTAGGAAAATATTTTTCATTGTGGCAACGAGTTCGTCGTAGTTAACTGTAACGATCTTCCGTTTTGCCCAACCAGCCGCAACCCATAACAATTTATAACTGTATATGTACATATATCAGCTAATTAAAGTTTCAAATTTCTCATGTTTTAGGGATTTTTTGGGGAATACTTTTTGGATTACATATTGTAATTTTATTATTAAATAATTCTTTTTTTAATATGATGTTTCTATATTCCAATTGAACAAATCGTCCAGAAAATTTGAATAGGAATAACTCAAAAAATTGAGTGGTTCTCATACAATGTGACAAAAAATTGTTTATTTAAAATTTAAACAGGTGAAAGAAGATAAAAAACGTAGCGAAAATAATTCAAGCAAAGTTACACGGCTTTAAAGTCGAATTATTTTGATAATTTTTTCATAATTTTTAAGTAACAAAAAATGGGTTTGGAAAAATAAATCTCAAAAATTCATTTTTCAATAAAAATGCATGCAAATTTATTTTTTTTATTCAGAAATGTAGCAGAAACAATGGAAAAATCCTAAAATTCAAATATTAACAACACTGTAAAAAAATTGTGAAGTTTTTAGGCAAAATATGTACTTAAAAAAATGGACCCGAAAAAATAGGCACATCAAAAAACTACTTTTATGAATCAATAATCTTATTTTCTGTTATATATACTAAATTATGTATGCCAACTTTCGAAATATAATGATTTTAAAAATATTCCATATTTGATATTTTTATTATAATTATCAGTTGATATTTTTAATATTTGAATATGTATGATAATAGTAGGCTATGCTTTAAACCAGGGCGAATTAATACAAGGTGAGTGCACGGTCGAAGGCATGGCACAATAAACAAGGTAGACTCGCGGCGAAAAAAGAGTACAACTCTGTAATAAAAATACGTACATTTTGTTGTTGTATAAATCATTTTTGGCTGTCAAAATAAAAAATGTTAGTACATTTTGACACTGTAAGATGGTGACAACAAATAGTCAGCTGAGCTCTCGAGTTTACCTGTTATGAATTCGCCTTGGTCGAAGGCTTTAGAATGCCTTCACAAAACAATTAAGGCAGACTTGAGCATACTCGAAAAAATAGCAGAGAAAATTGTATTCAAGATTTAATGAATAAACTCCTAATTTCTTCTGATCCATTAATTTCATCTAATAGAAATACAATAAATACAGGCAGTTCTTTTAACAATAATCAAGAAATTAGTAATCACATAATAGTAGATGAATGTATTAACACTGATTCAGACTCAGAAACTATTTTAATTAAGATTAAGAAATTGTTTACAATTTTTATGTTATTTGAATTTGTATGTATTTATTAATCTTTATATAAAAATGTTTTTTATCTTATATAATAATGCTGGATGCTGGAATCTCGAGGAGTAGCATCCCTGAAAAACTATTTGGGAGACCTAGAAGTAATTCCTCAATCAGATTATTCGTTATGGCGTGCTTTTAGAAACCTTAAAAGGCCAGTCTTACGTAAGTCTCCCATGCGAACATCAGCTGGAAGCTGGGCATGGAGTGATACCGAAAAAGGAAATTTATTTGTTGGACATTTGAAAAAGGTTTTTACCCCAAATATATCGACTGATATAGTTGAGTTGAGAGTACCGATAAGATTTGAATTTGGTAATCTTGAAAAGGCAATAACGGATTTAAACACCAAAAAAGCCCCTGGAGTTGATAAAACCAGTAACAAGATGTTATTGGAGATGCCCCGTGTAGCTCGCAGAATCGTTCTTTTTATTTGTAATGTCATTTTACGTCTTGAGTACTTTCCCACAGAGTGGAAGGTGTCCTTGGTTACCATCATTTCTAAACCAGGAAAAGACCACACAAAAATTGAATCATACAGACCTATAGCGTTTTTTTTAGCCAGAGTTCCCCAAGGTAGTATATTGGGGCCCTTTTTATACTTATTGTATACTACCGACATGCCAACTAGTAACCGAGTTCACACATCGACATTTTCTGACGACACAGATTTTTTGAGCATTTACGAAAGACCCGAAGTAGCATCACGATATTTACAAGACCACATATCCAATTTAGAAAATTGGTTGAAGAAATGGAAAATTAAGGTTAATGAACAAAAATGTACTCACATAACTTTCACACTGCGTAGAGAATCTTGCCCCCCTATTCGGATAAATTACCAAACGATACCTCAGCTTTCAGACGTCAAATATCTCGGCATACATCTTGACTGGCGTCTTACATGGAAACGCCACATAGAAACAAAGTTAACACAAATGAAGTTGAAAGCAGTCCAACTGAACTGGCTAATTGGTAGAAATTCTGCGCTAGCTTTAGATTGTAAACTTTTATTATAAAAGTCAATTCTAAAACCAATTTGGTGTTATGGCATTCAATTATGGGGCACTGCCTCAGCTAGCAACGTAGAAAAAAAATCAAAGGCGCCAAAATAAAATTCTTCGTATAATTACATCTGCTACTTGGTATATAAAAAAAACTCGAACATCCATAAAGATCTAAACGTGCCATCAGTTAAAGCAGAAATAGCGAAACTTGCCATAAGGTATTTAAAGAAGCTTGAAATTCATCCAAATCCGCTGGCCCGTAACATACTAAATGAACCTGGTTACATTCGACTAAGAAGGAGGGACACTGCTTCTTTCATCCGTACATCAGTTGGATAATCCGTAAATTACTGTAACCGTGAAACATACATTTTTTTTTGTCCAGCACTGGACTAAACAAGTATATTTATTTTTTTAGACTTAAGATATGAATAATTATTGATACTTCAATTATATTGAAGATACAATAAATAAAAATTGCGAAAAAATATAATAATTCAATTTTAAAATATTTAGTGTTGTCAATTTGGAAACCCTATTCATATAATGTTATTTGAATACCATTAGTATTTTCAAAACTTTAAAAAATAAAAATAATAAAATAATGTTATATTTAAAAGAGGTATACGGCAACCCTAAATAATTAGAGATTAGTTATATTTTACAAAAAAAAAAAACTATTACGCTTTATCATTTTGTATATGAAATGATAGATTAAAATTCAAAAAAATAAAAATTACTGAAATGGGGGAATTTTGGGTATTTAATTGTCCCCGCAATAAAAGGATTTCTCAAAATTTAATTCATTTTTTAAAATAGTATACCAAGAGATATATGTGCCAACAATTTCATTCAGCTACCATAACTCCTTCGATTTTTTTCCAGTTTCACTATGGGGACCGTTCACTGGGCGGTGGTACTACTAAAAAAATTGTATCGAGGGTTGTAGAGAACTAAAATAAAGAAAATAAATAAGACGGCCGTGCGAGTTAGCAGCAGTAAATAACAATGTTTTAAAAGACAATTATAAATAACAATTAAGAAAAATGGCAATGAAAAAGTGGAGCAACTTAACCGTATTTTGGGGAAAAGTTTATAAATATCAAGATGCAGCTGAAATAACCTTGTTTCTAGACCTTATACATATAAATATTTTTTCGGCACAAACAAAATTGTAAATAAGAAATAAATTGCAGAACTAGTTACTCAAAACTTTGTTGAGAATTAATATACATTTAAAAAATACTAAAATTTGTTTTAAATCTTTTGATCTATCCCAAGAAATAGTGAGGTAAAACCTCAATCAACTTATTTTTTTTTTTTGTTAATAAAAAGACCACCTGCCTGCTAAGCTTTTTCCTTGTCTGCAAAAACACACAGTCTTTGTCGGGAATCGAACCCGCAATCCCTACCAATCAGTCTAATATACAAAAAAGTGAACACTATATTTTTAAATTAAGTTAACAAGAGAACAAATAGAATATTCATGTGTTAATTTCAATGAAAACAGTATCCTTTTTAGCGTGGAATTGTGAGGATAGTTTAATTTTTTTTGGGGAATTTCGGGGATGAAAATTTTAGAATTGGGATGTGACTCTAAAAAAATCTAGGAACCCTGCTCAGACTGAGCAACAATGTTGGTGCCAAATGGTAAAAAGCTGCCGTAAACACTAGGTTGAAAAAAATGTTTTATGTTTTAATTTAGTTTAGTTTTTCCTGTTGTAGAAATGTGCAAATCTTTCTTTTTTTCATTTCGTCAAATGTATGTATAATTTATGTTATTTTTTCATGTGGTTTCTTGATTTCGATTTGCAATTTATGCAAACAATTTAGGATATACACGATAACCCAAGTGATTACACGTGGCTGATTAATGCAAGCACCAATTAACTGTACCACGGTACAGCTAACCTTGAAAGCCAATCAGCCAGTGCGAGAGGAAGACGCATACCACTTGAAGACTGAGCAACAAGGACGGCCTGATTGACCTTAAACGATAATCACAATGACGCGAGAACGTGTTCCTCAATCCAAAGCTACTTTACGACCCTCTCTTTACGTTTCTTTAATTTTATTTAAATATGTATATTCCAGGGATGCCAACTTTTCAAAGACCAAACGCGTCGACGCAGCAGACAAAAAGAGCTAAAAAGCGCAATTTTGAAAAACGACGATTTTTTATTTTTAGGGTTCCGTACCCAAAGGATAAAAACGTTATCCTATTATTTTCGCTACAATGTCTGTCAGTGCCTCTTATCTCTGGAATTGTAATAGGTAGACTCTTAAAATTTTCACAGATGATGTATAGCTGTTGCCACAATAGCAACAAATACTAAAACTTTTAGGGTGTTCCGATATAGAGGTGTTATCCACGAATATCTGCTTTTTTCTTGAACTCTACAAGGAAACAAGTCTAAAAAAGAAACCTAAAAATTAAAGGGTGTTCCGATAGTGGCGTGATTTGCATGTATAAGGCCTAAGTTTTGAACCATAATAGATAGACCCTTGAAATTTTCAGAAAAGGTGTATAGTCGTGACCGCTATAGCAAAAAGTACTAAAACTTATAGGGTGTTCCGAAATTGACGTGTTATTTACGATTATGTCTTTATTTCTTAAGCTGTAGGAGGCAACCACATAAAATTTGCAGACAGTAACTAAAACTATGTTCGCTTTATAAACAAGTATACAAAAATTAACCTAAATATTAAAGGGTGTTCCGATAGTGACGTGATTTTCATGTACATGGCCTAAGTTTTGAATTTTTACAGGACATGTATTACCATGGCCACTATAACAAATAGCAAAAAGTAAAGGATGTTCCCAAAGTGACGTGATATGCATTAATGTAGCCTAATTTTATAACCATAATAGGAATAGAAAGGGAATTGCTATGTAAATTAAAGGGTGTTCCGACAGTGACATGATGCCTACGTAAATAACCTTATTTTATAAACCGTAATAGGTAGACACTTGAAATTTTTTCAGTGGGTGTGTTACTTCGGCCGCTATAACAATTACTAAAAATTAAAGGGTGTTCATTAGAGACATGTTTTTCACAATTGCCTTATTTTTTCACGAATATGTCTTAATTTTAAAATTAAAGGGTGTCCCATAAGACATAAAAAAATAACAACTTGAAGTTGTAATTCGCACTTGACTGATTTATTTCTGTCTATTTTAATTTTATAATTTATACTCATATACTATATAAGTACATTGTTACATTTACAAAAACTTCACTAATATTTTCATAGGTAACGAGTGATTTTTTAAGAG
The DNA here is from genome assembly GCA_949628195.1 of Phasia obesa. NCBI lineage: Eukaryota > Metazoa > Arthropoda > Insecta > Diptera > Tachinidae > Phasia > Phasia obesa. Next base: position 46,031,175 of record OX451219.1, on the reverse strand, counting down.
CTTGAGAACTTTTTTTTAAAAAAAAACGCATAAAATTTGCAAAATCTCATCGGTTCTTTATTTGAAACGTTAGATTGGTCCATGACATTTACTTTTTGAAGATAATTTCATTTAAATGTTGACCGCGGCTGCGTCTTAGGTGGTCCATTCGGAAAGTCCAATTTTGGGCAACTTTTTCGAGCATTTCGGCCGGAATAGCCCGAATTTCTTCGGAAATGTTGTCTTCCAAAGCTGGAATAGTTGCTGGCTTATTTCTGTAGACTTTAGACTTGACGTAGCCCCACAAAAAATAGTCTAAAGGCGTCAAATCGCATGATCTTGGTGGCCAACTTACCGGTCCATTTCTTGAGATGAATTGTTCTCCGAAGTTTTCCCTCAAAATGGCCATAGAATCGCGAGCTGTGTGGCATGTAGCGCCATCTTGTTGAAACCACATGTCAACCAAGTTCAGTTGTTCCATTTTTGGCAACAAAAAGTTTGTTAGCATCGAACGATAGCGATCGCCATTCACCGTAACGTTGCGTCCAACAGCATCTTTGAAAAAATACGGTCCAATGATTCCACCAGCGTACAAACCACACCAAACAGTGCATTTTTCGGGATGCATGGGCAGTTCTTGAACGGCTTCTGGTTGCTCTTCACTCCAAATGCGGCAATTTTGCTTATTTACGTAGCCATTCAACCAGAAATGAGCCTCATCGCTGAACAAAATTTGTCGATAAAACACATTTCGAACCGAACACTGATTTTGGTAATAAAATTCAATGATTTGCAAGCGTTGCTCGTTAGTAAGTCTATTCATGATGAAATGTCAAAGCATACTGAGCATCTTTCTCTTTGGCACCATGTCTGAAATCTCACGTGATCTGTCAAATACTAATGCATGAAAATCCTAACCTCAAAAAAATCACCCATTATATTTTTAAATTATAATTACCTCTGTTCTGTAAACTGAATATGAACTTATTATATTATAACGATACGAATTCACTTTTCTTAGTGTTCTATAAATAGAAATTATTATTACCTCATTACTTCGCGGCCACAGTTATACCACTTCTGCGAAAATTTCAAGAATCTACGTATTATGGTCTAAAACTAAGGCCTTATACATAAAAATCACAGCACTATCGGAACACCCTTTAATTTTTAGGTTTTTTTTTTAGACTTGTTTATAAAGCTAACTAAGTTTTAATTACTGTTTGTAAATTTCAAGTGTATCCCTCCTACAGTTCAAGAAATAAACACATTTTCGTGAATAACACCTCTCTATTGGAACACCCTATAAGTGTTAGTATTTACTGCTATAGCGGCAACAGCTATACATCATCTGTGAAAATTTCAAGAGTCTACCTATTACGGTTCCAGAGATAAAAGGCGCTGACAGACGGACAGACATTGTAGCGAAAACAATAGTATTACGTTTTTACACTTTGTGTACGAAACCCTAAAAAGAAACATTATTTCTAAAACAGTTTTTTTTATATGAAGTTTGAACTTTATTAAGACATGTTAATGCCTAATGGTGACGGGGGTAACCCCGTTACACTTCATATAAAAAAAAACATTATTAATACTGGTTTTTTTATATGAAGTTTGACTTTTGTTAAGACATGTTAATGACTCATGCAGACGGGGGTTTAGAATGAAAATAGCTCTTTTTTTTTGGAAAAAGTGCTAAAGGGAATATTTTCGCGTCAAAGGTAGTCAAAAAGAGCTAAAATTAGCGCGAAAAGAGCCAAGTTGGCATCGCTGGTATATTCTATCTCCTGAGAAATCGATTATATGAGATGCGTCTAATAGTAAAGAATGTGATGCCAGATTTTAATTTATGTCTGTGTTTCTTTATATTTGTATTTGCTCGCGAGATTTTATAGATCTTCTATTAGTCTTTATTTTTTGATAACTTTAGGTTTATCATCCTCAATAAAGTTGTTCTTCATAACGAATGACTAAATACAAATAATTTATGAGTATTGCTATTTTCGGTAGGTTTATTAATTTTATTGGTATATGTAGTTTTAAGGTGTGAAAATATTTCGGTGAAACTGCCTGATTTTTTAAAATTTTTGTTTTATTTTCTTTTATACGGAATAAACTTGGCTCTATTATTATACCCTCCACCACCAGTGGTGAAGTTTCTTATTCTTTATATAATAAGTGTAATCATGAAGTTGAAAATCATAAAAGTAAAATCCGATTGTATATTTTTATTGTGAAATTGAGAATCATAACAGAGTAAGGTATTTTTTAACAATACTATGGTGAAGGTTATATAAGATTTGGCATAGCCGAAAATAGCACTCTAGACTTGGTAGTTCACGAACGAACTACTAAACTAGTTCAAAGTTTTATGTCTAACTAGTTCCATTTTTGAACTATATTTTGTGTGTAACTATTACACAAAATGAATCAAAATTTATGTATGTATTGTTTATTAACCATTTTGAGAATGTCTGAATTTAGTATTTTTATTCGAAAATGATTTATTAACAAAAAAAAGCTTTATAAAAAATCACAAAAAAAACACTGGCTGGTATGTGATGAATAGAAAAAAAGGCTACAAAACAAATCTTAGTTCAAAAAAATGAACTATAATGCACAATGAACTATAATGCATGAATGAACTATAATAATGAACTATAATGCATATAGCACTCTTACTTGTTTTTTTTTTCATATTTTATTTATTAAATCTTGAATGTATTTGAACTAAAAATACTATCTTAAGTCTAAAGTAAGAATTAAAAAAACAAAAATGCAAGCCAGTGCTTGTATTTATGTTTTACAGTTGCTTTTATCATTCGCCGATCATCCATCCGATGTAAGGACGAGAGAAGCAGTATCCCTCCTTTTAAGTCTTAGTTCTGATTTTTTGATAAGCAATATTTCTTTCAACGTTCTTTCTCGTGCTACGCGCTTTTTTATCCATTGGCAACTAAAGTATTTAGCGAAAATTATGGTAAAAATTTGTTTTGAATTTATAAATATAAACAAATAAACTTTATCAGCATATAGATTTCTCTTCAAATGTTAATGCTGTTAAATGTTATCTAATTTTATATTTACATTTATGTAATAGTATTTTTTACAGTTTTAAAGTCTATCAGGATTTTGAATCCATAGACTCAAAAAGAACGTCCTTTTTTTTCAGCACTCAACTGTATATTAAAAAGAAAAAGATTTATAATCACGAAAATGCACGTTGTGGTCGAAAATGCACAAAAAACAACAAAATTTTTAATTTTTCAGAATTTAAAAAAGTAACTTGCTGACAAACATTATTTTTAGCTGAATGTCCAATTTTTCTATATTATTCGAGAATTTAAAAATTTTTATTTAGAAAATTCTACTTCAAGTTTAAGAATATTCCTATTATTTGTTTCTAGAACACAAAAAGAATAACTAAAATACAATTTCAAACATTCTAAGACATAAATAATAAAATATTACCTAAATACTCACTGCAATACTAAAGAAAAATCTTAAATTGGGTGAAAAATTCTGAAATGTTATTTTTTATTGTTTTCAAATTACAGATATGGTTTACTTTATATAGAGATTCTTATATTAAATTTGATTATTGTATAGTTCTGTAGATAGTATCTAAAATTTCCCGTTTACGAAATATAAGGTGCTGCCAAGTCATTTATATCACGTGTACAATCGGATTTTTATCTCTGTTTTCCCTGGAAATCAGTTTTTTTATGGGGAAAAAGTAATATTTAAACCGATGTCCTAATGTTCCTCCACACAAAATTCATTAATATTTATCCCGAAATTTTTACATGATGGGAACATAAACAGTAACACATAGAGGTAGAAGACATAGAGGTAAAAATTCCAACATTAAGTTATTAGACTACACTTTTTGTTTGCTTTTAATTTTTGAAAAGTATACATATAGATACCATCCAGCGGCGATGATCCTTTGCAGAATCTTACTTTGGGACCTTTAAAAGTATTCTAATTTGCTAAACGAACTCCATAACCGTACTTCGTTGACTCATCTATAATAATTTTTCAGGTACGCCGCTGATATATATACCGAAGTAATTCACCGCCAAGAGCTGAGATATCATACGATTATTTATTCAAATAGGAGGACATGTGCCTCTAAGTATAGTCAACATTATGTGTATTTTTTGTTTACTTGCCTCTATTTTCCATTTCTAGAACAATATTCTTTAATCAAATATATGATGATCTTGAATATATTGTGGTACTGCTTGGGGATTTTCCTTAATTGTAAGAAAAGCTGTGTCGTCAGCAAATTTCGATATGTAGACTAAGTTGCCAGTTCGAATATCCAAAGTATGCAATATACTAAATATGCAATATAATAAAGCTTCCGATAGACTGATATCCTGAGCTCGGCCTATAATTGGGTATAAAATTTAGTTATAAAATTTATTCTTTCAGTAATGAATTTTTTAACACTCCACGAAATTTTTGGGAAAACTTTTTTTCCTTATCTTATATCAGAATATTTTTACAGTAACTGATTGTAGTTTATTTAAAAAGTATTCCGTACAGTTATTTTTAACTCAATAAACATTTTTCTATTGATTCCAAAATTCAATTCTAAAAAAAGTGAATATATGTACATATGTATGTAAATACTGATTTTCCGTTACAGTTAATATTTTCATTTATTTTAAGTTGAAAATTCGGTTAAACCCAAAATAATAAAACTAAGTATGTATGTACGTATGTATATTAAAATTTTAGTTGACAGTTTTAGAAAAAAAAAAAATCAAAATAACAATATTTGTTTGAAAAAATCATATGTATAAATTAGATAAAAAACGTGTAAAATAAACATTTAGATCTCCCGACCGCAGTCACATATTACCTGGTAACTAATTCAAGTACCATAGGATAATAGCTACATAATAATACATATAATCAAAATCTTAATTACCTATTCCATTTAGGTATATTTTAAAAACCTCTTTAAAATACTTATAATTCGGTTCGGTTATGCAGCCCTTCCACGCTTATTTGGACCCGTCCAGTCTCTAAATTGCCAAGAATATGGTCATACTAGGGCTTACTGGAAGTTGCCCCCGGTTTGTGTTGTTCCGCTAAATGCGACAAAGCAAGAGATGACTCGAAGGTTAAAAAATGTAGCAATTGCAGTGGAAATCATACTGATAACTACAGAGCCAGGGGTCGAAGCCGATAAGGATTGATCGGCGGCGGCGGCTGTGCAAATAACCAGTCGGCGGCGGCTAACAGCCGGCTGCAGCGGATAATTACAAACATGTTGGTTTTTAATTTCAGTTGGTTTATTTTGTTAAAACACTTATTCTCTAATATTGTTATGCTAATATTAGAAGTTTGGTTTATGTTTTTAATATTTTCTGGCTTAATTCATTACTATTGAGAAATAATGCAAAATGAAATACGAGCAGAATGTAATACTTACACTTTCTAGATCAATTTCTTGTACGAGAAAATTATTATAAGTAAATTTTTAAACATGTTTTGTATTTTAAAGATTCTTGTTTACTTTATACTAATTGACTTATACATTTTTGGTTCAGGTGCTTTTAACAAAAACTAGCAAGCAAACACTGTATGTCAGTTACTAAAAGTTATCACTAATTATTACTGGAAAGTGTTCAGCGATACAGGGAGCTAATGGTTCAGTAGATCCTCTGTAATCACTAGGATATAAGGAGATAAGAATTCTACTTTGCCCAGTTAAAGCCTTAAATGGTCTCAACACCGTATTTATTGATTTTCTGCAATAATAGTCATTTTAAATTTTCGGACTTACAATTTGCCGATAATTTCCATAATTAAATGGAATAACAAAGTTAAAAAACTGCCTTTTAAATAGAAAAATGGCGAGGTTATTAAATAATATAAAAACAAATATTTATCATTTCATATACAATTTTTTAGAAGAATTAGTTATCATTAATTATTTAATTATTAAAGAAATTGTAAAATTTTTAAAAATTGTCCATATTTTGTTTTTATATATTCTTATTAGAATCATATTGTCGAACAAAATCATTATAAATGTTTAAACAAAATGTTATAATTAAATGTAAATTGGTATATAAATTTGTTGACCATAATAGCATTAAAGTTAGGACATTACACTACAAAAAAAAGTTTTAATAATAAGAAATACCTAAACTTCATGAAATAGTTCAAATAAGTTTATAATTATTTAAGAGATTTGTTTTTCATTCGATATTGATAAACACTGTCTAAAAATGAATGAAAAACAAAAACGGAAAATTTTTTGTTTTAATATGTTTTATGAATTTATAAATTGTTACGCTTCTAACTTCCATGTTATCACTTTCTATCACTGTTCTTTGTCGTGGCTACAACAAATCTTGTTTAGTTTAAATTGATTTTGTTTGCTAAAATTTGGTATTTGTATTAAAATTCAATTTAAATACTTTTTCGATAATTAAAAAAACTTTTTCATTTTTTATTTTTACTTTGTGTTAAAAAATTTTAAAGATTCGACTTAGCTGATTTAGTGAGCTGACAATTCTTAGCCGAAGTCAGCCGGTCATGTCGGCGGCGGCTATAGCATAGATAAAAAAGTCGGCGGCGGCTAAGCCGCGGCTGTCAGCCCATCGGCTTCGATCCCTGGTCCACACATCAACATTTGGATGGCTTTTATAAGTAATCATGAAAGCGCCCAGGTAGCATCACAGCTTTTAAAAGATCACATACTCAATTTGGAAAAATGGTTGAAAAAATGGAGAATGAAAAAATGGAGGTGAATGAACATTTTAGACTTAAGATTGAGTAATTATTGTTAGTTTAAAAATATTGAAGATACAATAAATAATAAATGAAATCAAAAAAAAAAAAATGTTATATATCTTTTCATACTTTCATACTTTTCATACTTTTTAGTTAACCCCTTAATTGTGCTTTTTATATAATGATGAAGCCTGGTAAAAATATCTTTAACTTATAAAATATATGTACATACGTACATATACAATTACATATTTCATATTTATTTGTGTATGTATCATTGTTAAAAGCTTTAAGATTAAGAAATTTGTATGAATTTATTTGTATGTAAAATAAAAATAGCAAAAATAAAGGAAATATCTTTTATTTTTACGGAATTTGTAGTTTAATTTTTTGTAGTTAAAAAAACAGAAACAACGGAAGAATCGTTTGTTTTACGTAATTTTAAGATTATTCATTATGTAACAGTTAAAAAACGAAATCAACGGAAATATCGTTTATTTTTACTGAATATTTAGTAAACATGATTGCGCGGTACCTTGCGATTTTTAATTTTGAAAAATTTTGTAATTATTATCAATCATGTTTACTCAACAAAGTTTGGTTTGATATAGGGTGGTAAATATTACAGTAAAAGTATTCAACAAGAGGGAAGCTTAAGGTAGTGGTAGACTTCGTTCTCACCAACTGACGATTGATAATTGAATACAAGTTTTCTCCTAAACAAGTTTTCTCGTATTCTTTATCTGGGTTTGGTTGGATAAATAGATGACGCTTACAACTAAAACACTACCCTAAGTAGATAGATACGAAGAGTGCTGATGACGGACGTAGCTGTCTAGAAAATGTGCATTCCGCTCCTGCTGGTGTCTAAAAATTAAATTTCCCAATTTTTCTTATCACCTAATTTGTAATTTAATTAATTCTTTTTTAGTGAGAATAAAAACGAACTTAAGCTTGACTATAAATTTCATTGTATGTAATACATAAATAGTTCGACTAATAATAATTATAAAATTTTTCAAAATTGAAAAAAAAACAATTGTTTTTACGGATTTGATCAAGTAATTTTTTAGCATTAAAAATTAAGAAAACTTTTCATTTGATTTAAATGAATAATGAGTAGACCGGTTTTTAACTGAGTTTTCATTTATTTTAAATTGCATTTTCAGTTATTTTAACTTACATAAAATTTTGAGTGTACTAATGACCAACAATTCGACCGCCTTTTTTCAGTATTATTTCCTACCTAACCTGCACACAAATTTCGCAAGAGAGGCTCATTTTTACAAACTCAGAGTTTAAAACACATTTTTTGTAATAACTATAGTTAACCAGCAAAAAATAGTTTTTGAATCAATAGAATCTGTTCCTGCCGTGCATAATCTCTTAATAGTAAGCACATACATATTTTGATTAAATAAATCCAATTTTGTATGACATAAAATGTTAAGTTTCCAAAAGCAACGAATTTTTTACATTTCCCCTTGCAGTAGTGCATACTAAAAAGCACAACTGTAAGGCAAAGTTAAAAAATCTCGAATTTAAGAGGAGTTACGACGAGTTACGAACTTTTTTTTTATATTTTATTTATTGAATCTTCAAATATATTTTTGAACTAACAGTAATTTCTCATATCTTAAGCCTAAAATAAAAATAAATATACTTGTTATGTCCAGCCAGTGCTAGACAAAAAAAGATGTATGTTTCACGGCATGATGCGAGCCAGCCGATTTGGTGGTGTTTCAAGCTTCTTTAAATACTTTACTGCATATTTCGCTATTTCTGCCTTAACTGATGGCACGTTTAGATCTTTGTGAATGTTCAAGTTTCTTATGTACCACGGAGCAACTGTGATCATCCGTAGAATCTTATTTTGGCGCCTTTGGATTTATTCTATATAGCTAGCTGAGGCAGTGCCCCATAATTGAATACTATAGCACCAAATTGGTTTTAAAATTGACTTGTACAATAAGTTAATAGTTTGCAATCTAAAGCGAGAGTAGATTTTTTTTTTTATAAAATTTTGCCGATAAGCCAGTTTAGTTGGACTGCTTTTAACTTCATTTATGTTAACTTTGATTCTATGTGGCGTTTCCAAGTAAGGCGCGGGTCAAGATGTATGCCGAGATATTTCACGTTTGAAAGCTGAGGTATCATTTGGTTATTTATGTGAATAGGGGGGGGCCGATTCCCTACGCAGTGTAAAAGTTATGTGAGTACATTTTTGTTCATTGACCTTAATTTGCCATTTCTTGAACCACTTTTCTAAAATTAATATGTGGTCTTGTAAATATCGTGAAGCTACTTCGAGACGGAGTGCTTAAAAAAGCTGTGTCGTCAGCAAATGTCCATGTGTGGACTCGGTCCGTAGTTGGCATATCTGAAGTATACAACAAGTATAAAATCGGCCCCAATATACTACCTTGGGGAACTCCGACTTCAATTGGCTCAGGTGAGCTTAAAAAATTGCCTTCTTTAACAATGAATTTCCGATCAGTAAAATAACTATCTAACAGCTTATATAAGTTTGCGGGCAAATTCAGTTTTAACTTATATTTTAGGCCATCATGCCATACCTTAACGAATGCTTGGGAAATATCGATAAATAGCGCAGAGCAGTATTTTTTTCTTCTTCTTAATTACGTTAACTAACCTGTGAGTTTGTTCGATTGTACTATGTTTTTTTCTAAAGCCAAATTGATGGTTCAAAATACATCCTTTGTCGCTTGGAATGGGGTTCAGCTTATTTATTAACATCCTCTCAAAAAGCTTTGACATATTTGATAAAAGACTTATAGGTCTGTATGATTCAACTTTTGTGTGGTTTTTCCTGGTTTAGGAATCATAGTAATTAACGAAACCTTCCAACGTGAAGGAAAGTACTCAAGGCGTAAAATGGCGTTAAAAATAAAAAATAATTTCGCGAACTGTATGGGGCTACTCAAATAACATCTTGTTACTGGTTTTATCAAAGCCAGGAGCTTTCTTGGTGTTTAAATCTGTTTTTACCCTTTCAATGTCACTAAAATGAAATCTTAAGGGTACTGCAGCACTAGCTTCGACAGTTGGCAAATCAACTGCAACAGTCAATACATTTAAGACCGTTTTAAGAATAAAGACTTTTTTCAAATGTTCAACAAAAAATTTGCCTTTTTCGGTATCATTCCTTGCCCAGCCTCCAGGCGAAGTTCGCAAGGGTGGCTTATGTACTACTGGCCTTTTAAGGTTTCTACACGCACGCCATAATGAATAATCTGATTAAGGAGTTGGGTCAAGGTGTTTTAAATAGTTTTTCAGAGATGCTGCTCTTCGGGATTCTAGTAAATCTCAGCCGTTTTGTGCATTCTTTAAGTCTGCTTTTAAGTTGAGGAGATCTGTGCGATTGCCACTTGTAACGATTCTTCATGTCGAGGTATTATCTTGGGAACGGGGCTACCTATTAATTTCGGCTGTGCTCGTCGTTGGGGAGGGTGTATGTTGTTCCAAAAAAAAAAAAAAATATTGATTATGTTTTAGAAAGTGTTACAGAAAATTTTACCTTAGGTAGCAAATCAAAAGTGAATAATACAGGGAAAAAAATAAAAGATGGTTGACGTTTGAAGTGCAGCTTAAGATGTAATGTGCTGCACTTGATCTATACCCACCCACCATGCTGACAAATTTACATAGTCTGTTGTCAGCCCAAAATAAATAATAAAAAAAAATAAAACCTACCCCATACACTTAACTTCACTTTTCGCAATATTAATTAATGATATTCAGGACCTCATGTTTAAAACGTTATAACAAATCAAGTTTATTAATAATACATAATAAGAAATAATAAAAGTTTAGAAAAATTAAACTACATTTAAATTATGTGTAAAAAAAATGTTACCCTAAGGATTATTTACAGGAAACAAAAAGAAGTAATTTAAAGGTTTAAAAAAAAATTACCAACTGATTGGTACAACAAAAAAATTTACGAATGTCTTAGTCAAGAGGTGAATATTTGTATGAATAGTATTTACTTTTGAATATGAATATATTAATTTTCTTATTTGGGAAAAGTAAAATGTTAGATTATTTCCAACTAAAATTCAAATGACGATATTCATATTACGTTGAATAATAATTGTGTATATAAAAAAAAAAAATTGTATAATAAAAAAAAAATTAAAGAAACAACTCAACTACTCAAGTTCAAAAAATGTCCATCGATGTCAACAGGCGCCGGAAGACAGTTGATAGGTGCATCATGCTATGCTTGAATTCACTAGTTGGATGTTAGAGTTAAATCTTTAATTAAGGTGTAAATTTAATAACGCGTGGATTGTGTTACTACTAATAAATTTAATTTCTGTGCATACCGTAATCCACACGATTAACAAAAAAAAAATGTTAATTTTAAAATGAGCTGGTATTTATATTAAGCCTGTATGTAGGGTGTATTTATGAGGAGGTGTTTTAGTATGTACATATTCAGTTTCTTATAACACAAAGGTAAATTTTTAGGTAACCATTTTGCGTTTACGGTAAAACTAATTTAATTTACGTTTGTTCAATTATCAAAAGATGAACTATTTAGTGGTTACAAATATCCACCATAAAATAAATAAAATGAACACAGGAACCAGAAACCCGAAATAAGTTTTACCAAAACGTTGAAATAAATCAAGAAAATTAACAATTTTTTATCACAACGTTGTAACTTTAGTCTTTAACAATTAATAGGGTCACACACTACCGGATCTATTACTTATAGGCTGGCTGAGATTGGTGTACACCTTCCAAAATTCTGGTATTCTATTTGTAGTGATGCAGATTAAAAAAATACTGCCCAGAAAATCCGGTATATAGATTTGAATCCTGCAGTCCTTTTGTGAAAGAGTTTTGCATACAAAGGAGACTATGATTATAAATGTATGTATGAAGATTCCAATATCTTCTAAGTTTCTTCTAAATATTACAAATTTCCAAGATTAAATTTTGGTCTTTTTTTTATTTTCGATTATCACACCGGCACAAATAATACAAATTCAGTTGATGTTTTTTTTCAGTTTCAAGAAATTTTAAACATTTTGACAATGTAAAATAAAAAAAAAAATTCAAGGCTAACTAGACCAAAATTTATAAAGTACAAATGAAATTTTAAGACAGTATAATTTAGTACAGCCAGAAAAAAGTGTGTGTAAAAATAAAAAAATCATTGTCGCCATCACACACTCTCTGCGAATTTTTCTTTTCTCAGCCAAGAGCTTCTCGAAGTCAACAGAATAGATATTGATTGTGTCTTATTAGTAGTCGGGTTACTGTTGCGTGTTGGGTAGCAAGTCTCAGTAAGACTTTGCTCTACGTCTTCTGAAGTTCTTAGCGGGATATTTTCCGAACAATGAGTACTGAGATATTTTTTATATTTCAACCAAATTATGCTAGTGCTAGTTCTTGGTGACACGATATTTTTCTGGTTCCATATATAGACAATAGATGAAATTCTTCAATACAGATGTTTGTTGCTTGAAGGTAATCTTCACAAAAATCACACAGTAAATAATGTTTGATTCGAGCCTTTATTAGTATTGGTGAACCACCACATGCTCTGCCACGGGGTCTTTGGTGTCATATAATATATAGCCATTGATTTTAAAAAAGCTATTTGTTGTTAAATCAGTCTCTGAAACCATCATGACATCAATTTGTTGGTTCTTCAAGAAGTACTCGAGTTCATTTTTGTGTTGACGCAAGCAGTTTGCGTTCCAGGAACATATTTTTAAACAGTTCATGGTTTGTTAAGTAACGCCTGCAACATAGTAGATTGCATGCGTACCATTTCTTGCATCATGCTGCTCATAGAGTTCATAAAACTGTTTAAGGAATGCACTAATGTCTCGATGCTTGCTTCGAGACGATTATAGTTACCAGATGATGTTTGTTCTTTAGGTTCTGGGTGGAAATTTGCAGCAGAATTAGTTGTCATTGTGACTTTTTGTACAGGCTTGTTAGTTTTTAACATATCCGCATATGAAACATGTTGCGTTGTTGGTTGGGCTAACTGGTCGGTATTATGACTGCTTTGGAGTATTTAATTTTTGAGACGATTTTCTTACCTTGTTATAAACTGGACAGCCTCTGTAGTTAGCAGTGTGATTTCCACCGCAATTGCTACATTTTTTAACCTTCGAGTCATCCTTTGATTTATCGCATTGTGCGGAACAATGTAGTTCGCCACACACAACACAAACCGGTGGCAACTTGCAGTATGCCCTAGTATGGCCATATTCTTGACAATTTAAACATTGGACGGGACCTGAACGTTTATGTGGTTCCTCTACTGAAATTTTACGGTGCAATAAATATTTTAGATTGTTTATCGGGTGCGTTTCATTTATTTTAAATCTCCGGGTTCAAGTTCAACTCGGAAAAGTGGTTGTGCACGTTCTCTATTTCTGAGGTTATCAACATTTTTTACCTTAAATCCCGCCTTTTTAAGGTCAGCTATTATCTCCTTCGGATCAACATATTGCTGCTTTTGAGTTGATAGGTATAAACGTTTTTCTTGCTTTTTTCAAATTCATTTACTGTTTTGCGATAACTGGTTTCATCAATTACTTGTATTTTTGTCTCGTGTATGGTATCACGTTTAATAGGAACAACCTAAAATGAGTTCTCCCCAATAACTGAAATTAACTTCACTATTTATAAAATTAAATTGTCACTGTTTACGCTATCTAAGATAGCAAAACGGTTTTGCGAATTTATTCCGTTCGAGTCCCTATCTTTGTGTACTTTAGACATTAGTGCTAATTGCGAAGATTTAGGAATTCGTTCTCTTTTTAATACTGTCACGTATCTATCTATTCCCATTTGCGTCTTGTGTTTTTAAGCACAGTCCATAAATGTTTTGGTGGTACTGTAGTCAGAAGGCGCCGATGATTTATTCTCACTTATTTTATGTTCACTACTTAGCAACAACGGTGAACTAGAACGTGTGCGGAAAATTGGCAGAGCGTTTAAAAACATATCTGATTTTTTTGTTTTTATTTACTTCGTTGCTTTCATCAGCATTTAGTATGACGCGTCATACTACTACGCGTCACAGTGGTCAATTTCGCGAGATAGCGGTCAAAACTCTATAACTTTTGACCGGATTGGTATTTTTTTACGCAATTTGTTTTGTTCAATAGGAGGGACTTTAAGCTTCAATTTGCGTGTTCAAACGTAAAAATCGACTGATAGGAACGTAAGTAATGTGGAGTTAAAAATGCATTTTAATTTTTTGTTGAGTTTCCATGTAAAAGTTGAATATTTTGACATTTTAAATAGGTATTTTTTTATAATTTCTTATTTTCTTCAATCGTATTTTGCAACCAATACTTATTTATTATTCCTAAACTTAATTTTGGTCAGAAAATGCCAACATTTGGCCCCTGACATTTATTTAGTCTCAATATTCACAGGGGCCAAAGGTTGGTTTTTTTTGGAAGAAAGCTAATTCTTGTGAGGATTAAACTGAAAAATAACACTGAAATTCCCAACAATATCAATACCATTTGGATATATTATATACAGAACACAACATCGATAAAATTTAAAGTAAACTTTTACTATTGATTTAAAGTGCACATATATTTTATTTAAATGTATTAATAAAAATTTATACTAAAATTAGAAACAAATTATAATCTTTAAACTAGTATTAATTAAACAATATTAGTAAAAATTTCTTCCAAATAGCTTTGATTATCATTTTGCAGTAGTTGTTTAGCTTCTTCATCTAACTCTAATAAGGTTGATTTCCATTTTTGTCGAATACTGGCCATATATGGGTCTGATGTGCACAACAAAATATTAATAAGATCTTCATTAGTTAATATCTGGAAATTTTTCTTGTATTGTGCTCGCGAAAGAATCTGTAGTCTTTGTTCCTTTTTTCTTGCGCTTCTTCTGAGAGATCTCCAATTGGAAGCATATTGTTTGTTATTTGTTCCCCATGGAACAAAATTTTGTGACCTGTGGTTGGCATATGTCTCCAAGAATATTTTTGGTTATAAAGGATTGCTGTCTCATTAGCATACTGACCAAATTTTTGTTTTGCATCTATCTTTTTGCTACATGCTATAACTTCTAATATGATTTGGAATGGTCGTATTAAATCATAATCTACTCCAGTTATAGAAGCTGAAGTTTCTGGATCGGAAAAAAATCTCCTTGCTGTGTTTCCATCATTAGAATTTCCTTCTCCTTGCTTTGGCATGTCAATTGTAAGGCCTATCTCACGGAATTTTTTTTGAATATCTTTTTTTTTGCTTTCTTTTTTCCAAATTTTCTTTGTTGTTTCTCACTGTTTTGCCTAACGGGCCAAATTCCAAATCGTAATCCAATTTAAGAATATGCTCCATAAAACGAATTCTAGCATGAAGAGGTGACATTCCAAATTCATATGCTTCATTAAAACTATCGTCTTGTGTTGATGGTTGGCTCAATTGACTTGATGTTTTTTGGCATATGATGCAGCTTGACGAAGACTTTGTTTCGGTTAAAGCTTGTGCAACTTTTCCATCGATCATTGTAAGTGACATTTTAAAGTTAACTTCGATGCATTGGTCATTAAATTCAAATATCACTGGTTGAAGTTCTTTAATTTCATCTCTTATTTTGCCAACTTCTTCAGTTATGACATCTTTAGTTTCTTTTTTGTAAGCAAACTTTATTGGTCTACAAAATTTTGTTGACGAGGGAATTTCATTCTTCCATACATCTATCTCTGCAGCTCTACTAGTTGACGGCTCTGAACCAATATAAGTTTTTGTTAAACGTAATGGAACGAAAGAAATCATGAATAAATTGGCATCTGATGAATTTTCCGCATTACATTGTTTGTATTGTTTCTGGCCAGAGGACCCATCACATCCCCATTTAGAAATTAAAGTCATACTGCAATTTTTAAACTTCTTTAAATAGTCAGCATCAAATGTCTTTAATAATCGTTCTGCAGTGTGTTCAAGAAGATCCTGCAATTTTATTTCTGCTGAACTTGAAGTTACAGCTTTTTGTACGTCTGGGGCTTGCTTCCACTATTTTTTTAATGATAGCAATTTTACTCTTTTTAGTTTTCGATGGTTGAATTTGATGCAGAAATGAATCCTTTATGATGCTACAAGAAACTTCTTCATTGATATGTTTAAGCTTGCGTCTTCGTGATCTTTCACTACAATTTCAATTGGCTTTGCTGGTCGACCACCTTTTCCAGTTTCCGTGGTAGTTACTGATGGCTTTTTAAAAATAAGTTTATTTCTTAGCCATTCTTGGTTGCGTGAGTAAAACAATTTCTTGTTTCTGGAACATTGATTGTACCGTTTTCTTAACGTATTTAAAAAGTTTTTTATTTTTAAGTTATGAATTTTAATTTCTTGTTTGTCGCATATTTTGAAGAATGGATTATTCATTATATGTAAAATAATGTCGTTTTCATCTTTCCGTTCAAAATATATATCAGATAGAACACTATAACTGAATTTAGCCATTGTTTAAACAATAATGAAGAAAAAAATGAATGCATGGATTAATATAATATTGCTCGAAGTTTCAACATGATATTTTTTACCTCTTTGAAACATAATATAACAGGTACTTGGTTTTACCAGTTATTTCCATTGGTTTTAAATTTATTTGCAATTTTCAGGTATTTAAGATGTGTAATATTAGATGGCAATAAAATGATTTTTTACCTTTTCCAAATGAATTGCTACATACCACATAATTTGCGAGTTAACAGGTATTGGCAATAATATAACAGGTACTTGGTTTTACCAGTTATTTCCATTGGTTTTAAATTTATTTGCAATTTTCAGGTATTTAAGTTATGTAATATTAGATGGCAATAAAATCATTTTTTCCTTTTCCAAATGAATTGCCAGATACCACATAATTTGAGAGTTCTATTGTCATTTTTGTCAAAATTTTGATACACCCTTCTATGTGGACTAGGTACAAATATGATCCAACTTCTCCTAATTTCAACAGAATTATTTTTTGGGTCAATAAGAACTCTTGTACAAAATTTCATCAAAATATATGCATAATAGCCACTTTCACATACAAATAACTTCTCAAAAAATATGACGTGCATTTGTACCGAATATCTTACCTTGGGTCAGAAAAATTGCTGTAGCTCAAAATGTGCAGTCCCGATGCATGGACATGTACATATAGGAATGTAGGGGAGAGTTAGGACTACAAAATAGTAAATTTGTGTATTGACTCAGCTTGACTCACAGGAGTTGTGCTCTATGAAGTAGGAAATTTCCGAGAAATTTTACCTTTTTTAAAAAAAATGTTTAAATTGTTCTGAAAACAGTAGAGCTTCAATTTTTTTACCAGTAATACAACAAAAAAGTTATTTAAACTTTAAAAATTAACTAAAAATATCATAAATTTACTAAATTCTGAAAAAGCCCATTTTGGACAACCCTGTTCTCAGTGAAATAGAGTTCTAATTTTTTGGCTCCCGAGGTTTTCTACTGTCTACTTTTATATGAGTCTAATAACTTTAAAATCGAAGAACAAAAACCAAAAGAAGTTTTGGCCGCTATCTCAAAATATTGACCACAGTGTGACGTATGCATTCCTACTACTTATATTCGAACTTTTTGAGAAGAATTTAAATTTTAGTGACTCATAAATGAGCCCTCGCACTGTTCTTTTGATTTTTTTATTACTCAACTAGTAATGCCGTTGTAAAAACGAAAAAAAAAAATACAACAACTTCGTTGTTCTGTATAAAAACAGGTTTTATTGTTTGTTTAAAATTCACTGACTAATTTTTGTTTTGTTATACGTTATTGCGAGCTTAACAAAAATACACGTCAGTTCTCTTTGACGAATAACTACTCAATGAGTTACGAACTTAATATCGTATGATTTTAGGACATCTAAATTGCGCTTAAAATGAAATGTTGCAAAGTCCTGTTCCACACTTGCGATTTTTGTTTCTGCAACACATGTATTTGTTGTTGGGGAGGAAATAAAATGGCAGCTGGTACAATGTTTCATGTAGTTGAATCTCTGCTGCAACTCTCTGTTGTTGTTGTTGTTGTTTGCTCTTTTCGACATGAGAATGACTGTATAAAACAAAGGCCCCCAACCAAAAAAAATGGTTAAAATGAAAATGCATTGGTTCGCTAAATATTTAGCAAAGTGACACAAACCTACATTGTTGAATGCTGGTATGCAGGTTTGCAAGTAATAACAACTCGTAATTCCCATACAAACCTGCATACGGCGTAGCAGTATTTGTTGCTGGGTAAGTATTATTGGTTCCCTTTGTCATATCTTCGCCATCACTGGCTCTTTATTTGGTACTATTGGCGGGCGCTTACAATGTAAGAACATCATTATCAGTAGAACTTCAGTAACACTTTACAGTAATATTCATACGTCTTAGTAGTTGTTAAGTAAAGCTATTATTTGAAATATTAAATCCCTATATTAATTGTACTTTAATTGAAATGATCGAATTATTTTGTCATTTAGTGTAAATTTTAATTTACGCCTGTTTTTGCTGAATTAGACATATTTTCTTATGATTGAATTGTGTAGAATTTTTATGTCTGTTGTAAGAAAGAATAAGACTATATTCACATATAAGATAGAACACTTTTATGTAGTGAAATCACTTTAGTCAAAATTGTCGCCAAATTTCTATTTTGTTCTTAAATATTTAAATAATTTAAAGTTTGGAAATTATATTTGAATTAATTATATTAATAAAGTCGTTAAATTTATATAAATTTAAAACGTTTAATTTTCTATTTGATTTATTTGGACAAAAACTCTTGTCCAACAGTAGTGGTATTACTTAGTACTGGAGAACTCCAGTACTGAACAATACTACTACTGTTGTCAAAAGTCTTTACTGAAAGGTATGACAACAGTATTTCATTTACTGAGGAAAGAAATTCAACAAACCTTTTACTTATGTTACATATATTAAAAAATGTATGATCAATTAAGAATTTAACGAAAAACTACTTATCGCTCCATCAAAATCCTAATTTTAGCTATTGGCAAGTTATAATAATGGGCCTTATACGTTTTAGTAACAAGTGCATTAAATAAATCGGTCAAGTGTTAGTTAGACCCACACACGTAGGGTTCCGTACTATGTATAGTACAACTTTAAAAATTCAAGTTGTTAATTTATTCATGTCTTATGAGTCATCCTTTAATTTTAAAATTATAGTCGTAATCGCGAAAATTAAATTACTGTTGGAACACCCTTTAAATTTTAGTAATTGTCGTTATAGCGGCCATAGTAATACACTTTCTATAAAAATATACATTCGCGGTTCAAAAAATAAGGTAATATCCGTGAAAAACATGTCACTGGTGGAACACCCTTTAGATATTAGTAATTGTTACAGCGGCCGAAGTATAACATCTGCTGTAAATATTTCAAGAGTCTACCTATTACTGTTCAAAAAAGAAGGCTATTTACGTACAAATCATGTCTCTGTCGGAACACCCTTTAATTTTGTTATTTGTTATGGCGGCCATTGCAATTCTCTTTCTATGAATATATCAAGAGTCTGCCTATTACTATTAAAAAAATAAGTTACTATACGTAAAAAACATGTCACTGTTAGAACACCCTTTAATTTTTAGTAATTGTCATAACGGCCATGGCATCACATCTTCTATACAAAGTCGAAGAGTCTACTTATTACGGTTCAAAAAATATGTCGTTATACATGCAAAACACCTCACTGTCGACAAAACCTTTTAAATTTTTATTGTTTTTATAGGGGTCATAGTAATACACCATTTGTGAAAATTTTAAGAGTCAATCTATTATCGTTAAAAAATTAGTAAATGTGCATGTAAATTACGTCACTGTCGGCACACCCTTTAATTTTTACTATTTGTTATAGTGGCCATAGTAATACTCATCCTGTAAAAACTTCAAGAGTCTACCTATTATCGTTTAGAACCTATGCCATATACACATACAAATCACGTCACTAACGGAACAACCGTTAATTTTTAGGTTTAATATGTATACTTGCTTATAACGCGAACATAGTTTAATTCACTGCAAATTTTAAGTGGTTGCTTCCTATATTTCAAGAAATAAAGATATACAGGCAAATAACACGTCACTTTCGGAACACCCTATAAGTTTTAGTATTTGTTGCTATAGTGGCCACAGTTATACGCCTTCTGTGAAAATTTCAAGAGTCTACCTATTATGGTTCAAAACTTAAGCCTTATATATGCAAATCACACCACTATAGGAACACCCTTTAATTTTAGGTCTATTTTTTAGACTTGTTTATAAAGGAACGGCGTCATGTTTAACTTTTGTTCAATTTGACGAATAGTGATGGCGGCCTTTTTCGTTCCTAAATTCGTATTTTTAAATATATAGAAAACAAAAAGAAAAATTAATAAAGAGTGGTAACACTTAAATTTTTAACATTATTATTTATGACATTTTTGTAAATTTCTGAAAAGTTTGTTATATTTTTGTTAGTTTTAACAAAATATGGCTAGTACTGAATTTTAATATACATACATACATATGTAACGAGTGATTTTTTAAGAGCTTGAGAACTTTTTTTTTTAAAAAAACGCATAAAATTTGCAAAATCTCATCGGTTCTTTATTTGAAACGTTAGATTGGTCCATGACATTTACTTTTTGAAGATAATTTCATTTAAATGTTGACCGCGGCTGCGTCTTAGGTGGTCCATTCGGAAAGTCCAATTTTGGGCAACTTTTTCTAGCATTTCGGCCGGAATAGCCCGAATTTCTTCGGAAATGTTGTCTTCCAAAGCTGGAATAGTTGCTGGCTTATTTCTGTAGACTTTAGACTTGACGTAGCCCCACAAAAAATAGTCTAAAGGCGTCAAATCGCATGATCTTGGTGGCCAACTTACCGGTCCATTTCTTGAGATGAATTGTTCTCCGAAGTTTTCCCTCAAAATGGCCATAGAATCGCGAGCTGTGTGGCATGTAGCGCCATCTTGTTGAAACCACATGTCAACCAAGTTCAGTTGTTCCATTTTTGGCAACAAAAAGTTTGTTAGCATCGAACGATAGCGATCGCCATTCACCGTAACGTTGCGTCCAACAGCATCTTTGAAAAAATACGGTCCAATGATTCCACCAGCGTACAAACCACACCAAACAGTGCATTTTTCGGGATGCATGGGCAGTTCTTGAACGGCTTCTGGTTGCTCTTCACTCCAAATGCGGCAATTTTGCTTATTTACGTAGCCATTCAACCAGAAATGAGCCTCATCGCTGAACAAAATTTGTCACATTTGAACATTTCGAACCGAACACTGATTTTGGTAATAAAATTCAATGATTTGCAAGCGTTGCTCGTTAGTAAGTCTATTCATGATGAAATGTCAAAGCATACTGAGGATCTTTCTCTTTGGCACCATGTCTGAAATCTCACGTGATCTGTCAAATACTAATGCATGAAAATCCTAACCTCAAAAAAATCACCCATTATGTATGTGCACAGAAAAAATTATTACCAAAATATTTCCAACCAAATGGTTTTTTAGGGTTCCGTACACAAAGTGTAAAAACGTAACCCTATTGTTTTCGCTACAATGTCTGTACGTCTGTCAGCGCCTTTTATCTCTGGAACCGTAATAGGTAGACTCTTGAAATTTTCACAGATGATGTATAGCTGTTGCCGCTATAGCAAAAAATACTAAAACTAATAGGGTGTTCCAATAGAGACGCGTTATTCACGAAAATGTGTTTATTTCTTGAACTGTAGGAGGGATACACTTGAAATTTACAAACAGTAATTAAAACTTAGTTCAAAATATAAACAAGTATAAAAAAAAGAAAACTAAAAATTATAGGGTGTTCAGATAGTAGTATGATTTGCGTGTATAAGGCATAAGTTTTGAACCATAATAGGTAGACCCTTGAAATTTTCAAAGAAGGTGTATAGCGGTGGCCGCTATAACAACAAAGAATAAAACTTAGAGGGTGTTCCGATAGAGAGGTGTTATTCACGAATATGTGTTTATTTCTTGAATTGTAAGAGGCATACACTAAAAATTTACAAGCTGTAATAAAAACGTAGTTCGCTTTATATACAAGTCTAAAGAATAAACATAAAAATTAAAGGGTGTTCCGATAGTGGTGTTATTTTCATTTATAAGGCCTAAGTTTTGCACCATAATAGGTAGAATCTTGAAATTTTCACAGAAGGTGTATATCTGTGGCCGCTATAGCAACAAATATTAAAATTTATAGGGTGTTCCGATAGAGAGGTGTTATTCACAAATATGTGTTTATGTATTGAGCTGTAGGAGGCATACACTAAAAATATGTGAGCAGTTCGCTATATAATCAAGTATAAAAAATAAACCTAAACATTAAAGGGTGTTCCGATAGTAGTGTGATTTGCATGTATAAGGCCTAAGTTTTGAACCGTAATAGGTAGGCGCTTGAAATTTTCACAAAAGGTATATAACTGTGCCCGCTATACTATACGATAGAGAGGTGTTATTCACGAATATGTGCTTATTTCTGGAACTGTAGTAGGAATTCACTAAAAATATGCAAGCACTAAATTAAAATTAGTTCGCTATATAAACAATTCTGTAAAAAATAAACCTAAAAATTAAAGGGTGTTCCGATAGTGTTCCGATAAGTTTTCAACCATAATAGGTAGACTCTTGAAAATTTTACCAAAGGTGTATAACTATGGCCGCTATAGCAACAAATATTAAAACTTATAGGGTGTTCCGATAGAGAGGTGTTATTTACGAATATGTGTTTATTGTTTTGCGATAACTGGTTTCATCAATTACTTGTATTTTTGTCTCGTGTATGGTACCACGTTTAATAGGAACAACATAAAATGAGTTCTCCCCAATAACTGAAATGAACTTCACTATTTATGAAATTAAATTGTCACTATTTACGCTATCTAAGATAGCAAAACGGTTTTGCGAATTTATTCCGTTCGAGTCCCTATCTTTGTGTACTTTAGACATTAGTGCTAATTGCGAAGATTTAGGAATTCGTTCTCTTTTTAATACTGTCACGTATCTATCTATTCCCATTTGCGTCTTGTGTTTTTAAGCACAGTCCATAAATGTTTTGGTGGTACTGTAGTCAGAAGGCGCCGATGATTTATTCTCATTTATTTTATGTTCACTACTTAGCAACAACGGTGAACTAGAACGTGTGCGGAAAATTGGCAGAGCGTTTAAAAACATATCTGATTTTTTTGTTTTTATTTACTTCGTTGCTTTCATCAGCATTTAGTATGACGCGTCATACTACTACGCGTCACAGTGGTCAATTTCGCGAGATAGCGGTCAAAACTCTATAACTTTTGACCGGATTGGTATTTTGTTACGCAATTTGTTTTGTTCAATAGGAGGGACTTTAAGCTTCAATTTGCGTGTTCAAACGTAAAAATCGACTGATAGGAACGTAAGTAATGTGGAGTTAAAAATGCATTTTAATTTTTTGTTGAGTTTCCATGTAAAAGTTGAATATTTTGACATTTTAAATAGGTATTTTTTTATAATTTCTTATTTTCTTTAATCGTATTTTGCAACCAATACTTATTTATTATTCCTAAACTTAATTTTGGTCAGAAAATGCCAACATTTGGCCCCTGACATTTATTTAGTCTCAATATTCACCAAAGGCCAAAGGTTGGTTTTTTTGGAAGAAAGCTAATTCTTGTGAGGATTAAACTGAAAAATAACACTGAAATTCCCAACAATATCAATACCATTTGGATATATTATATACAGAACACAACATCGATAAAATTTAAAGTAAACTTTTACTATTGATTTAAAGTGCACATATATTTTATTTAAATGTATTAATAAAAATTTATACTAAAATTAGAAACAAATTATAATCTTTAAACTAGTATTAATTAAACAATATTAGTAAAAATTTCTTCCAAATAGCTTTGATTATCATTTTGCAGTAGTTGTTTAGCTTCTTCATCTCTAATAAGGTTGATTTCCATTTTTGTCGAATACTGGCCATATATGGGTCTGATGTGCACAACAAAATATTAATAAGATCTTCATTAGTTAATATCTGGAAATTTTTCTTGTATTGTGTTCGCGAAAGAATCTGTAGTCTTTGTTCCTTTTTTCTTGCGCTTCTTCTGAGAGATCTCCAATTGGAAGCATATTGTGCTGAATTATTTGTTCCCCATGGAACAAAATTTTGTGAACTGTGGTTGGCATATGTCTCCAAGAATATTTTTGGTTATAAAGGATTGCTGTCTCATTAGCATACTGACCAAATTTTTGTTTTGCATCTATCTTTTTGCTACATGCTATAACTTCTAATATGATTTGGAATGGTCGTATTAAATCATAATCTACTCCAGTTATAGAAGCTGAAGTTTCTGGATCGGAAAAAAATCTCCTTGCTGTGTTTCCATCATTAGAATTTCCTTCTCCTTGCTTTGGCATGTCAATTGTAAGGCCTATCTCACGGAATTTTTTTTGAATATCTTTTTTTTTGCTTTCTTTTTTCCAAATTTTCTTTGTTGTTTCTCACTGTTTTGCCTAACGGGCCAAATTCCAAATCGTAATCCAATTTAAGAATATGCTCCATAAAACGAATTCTAGCATGAAGAGGTGACATTCCAAATTCATATGCTTCATTAAAACTATCGTCTTGTGTTGATGGTTGGCTCAATTGACTTGATGTTTTTTGGCATATGATGCAGCTTGACGAAGACTTTGTTTCGGTTAAAGCTTGTGCAACTTTTCCATCGATCATTGTAAGTGACATTTTAAAGTTAACTTCGATGCATTGGTCATTAAATTCAAATATCACTGGTTGAAGTTCTTTAATTTCATCTCTTATTTTGCCAACTTCTTCAGTTATGACATCTTTAGTTTCTTTTTTGTAAGCAAACTTTATTGGTCTACAAAATTTTGTTGACGAGGGAATTTCATTCTTCCATACATCTATCTCTGCAGCTCTACTAGTTGACGGCTCTGAACCAATATAAGTTTTTGTTAAACGTAATGGAACGAAAGAAATCATGAATAAATTGGCATCTGATGAATTTTCCGCATTACATTGTTTGTATTGTTTCTGGCCAGAGGACCCATCACATCCCCATTTAGAAATTAAAGTCATACTGCAATTTTTAAACTTCTTTAAATAGTCAGCATCAAATGTCTTTAATAATCGTTCTGCAGTGTGTTCAAGAAGATCCTGCAATTTTATTTCTGCTGAACTTGAAGTTACAGCTTTTTGTACGTCTGGGGCTTGCTTCCACTATTTTTTTAATGATAGCAATTTTACTCTTTTTAGTTTTCGATGGTTGAATTTGATGCAGAAATGAATCCTTTATGATGCTACAAGAAACTTCTTCATTGATATGTTTAAGCTTGCGTCTTCGTGATCTTTCACTACAATTTCAATTGGCTTTGCTGGTCGACCACC
Organism: Phasia obesa; assembly: GCA_949628195.1. Taxonomy (NCBI): domain Eukaryota; kingdom Metazoa; phylum Arthropoda; class Insecta; order Diptera; family Tachinidae; genus Phasia; species Phasia obesa. The sequence goes on along the minus strand of OX451219.1, from coordinate 46,005,978 downwards.
TTTTCCAGTTTCCGTGGTAGTTACTGATGGCTTTTTAAAAATAAGTTTATTTCTTAGCCATTCTTGGTTGCGTGAGTAAAACAATTTCTTGTTTCTGGAACATTGATTGTACCGTTTTCTTAACGTATTTAAAAAGTTTTTTATTTTTAAGTTATGAATTTTAATTTCTTGTTTGTCGCATATTTTGAAGAATGGAGTATTCATTATATGTAAAATAATGTCGTTTTCATCTTTCCGTTCAAAATATATATCAGATAGAACACTATAACTGAATTTAGCCATTGTTTAAACAATAATGAAGAAAAAAATGAATGCATGGATTAATATAATATTGCTCGAAGTTTCAACATGATATTTTTTACCTCTTTGAAACATAATATAACAGGTACTTGGTTTTACCAGTTATTTCCATTGGTTTTAAATTTATTTGCAATTTTCAGGTATTTAAGATGTGTAATATTAGATGGCAATAAAATGATTTTTACCTTTTCCAAATGAATTGCTACATACCACATAATTTGCGAGTTAACAGGTATTGGCAATAATATAACAGGTACTTGGTTTTACCAGTTATTTCCATTGGTTTTAAATTTATTTGCAATTTTCAGGTATTTAAGTTATGTAATATTAGATGGCAATAAAATCATTTTTTCCTTTTCCAAATGAATTGCCAGATACCACATAATTTGAGAGTTCTATTGTCATTTTTGGCAAAATTTTGATACACCCTTCTATGTGGACTAGGTACAAATATGATCCAACTTCTCCTAATTTCAACAGAATTATTTTTTGGGTCAATAAGAACTCTTGTACAAAATTTCATCAAAATATATGCATAATAGCCACTTTCACATACAAATAACTTCTCAAAAAATATGACGTGCATTTGTACCGAATATCTTACCTTGGGTCAGAAAAATTGCTGTAGCTCAAAATGTGCAGTCCCGATGCATGGACATGTACATATAGGAATGTAGGGGAGAGTTAGGACTACAAAATAGTAAATTTGTGTATTGACTCAGCTTGACTCACAGGAGTTGTGCTCTATGAAGTAGGAAATTTCCGAGAAATTTTACCTTTTTTAAAAAAAATGTTTAAATTGTTCTGAAAACAGTAGAGCTTCAATTTTTTTACCAGTAATACAACAAAAAAGTTATTTAAACTTTAAAAATTAACTAAAAATATCATAAATTTACTAAATTCTGAAAAAGCCCATTTTGGACAACCCTGTTCTCAGTGAAATAGAGTTCTAATTTTTTGGCTCCCGAGGTTTTCTACTGTCTACTTTCATATGAGTCTAATAACTTTAAAATCGAAGAACAAAAACCAAAAGAAGTTTTGGCCGCTATCTTAAAATATTGACCACAGTGTGACGTATGCATTCCTACTACTTATATTCGAACTTTTTGAGAAGAATTTAAATTTTAGTGACTCATAAATGAGCCCTCGCACTGTTCTTTTGATTTTTTTATTACTCAACTAGTAATGCCGTTGTAAAAACGAAAAAAAAAATACAACAACTTCGTTGTTCTGTATAAAAACAGGTTTTATTGTTTGTTTAAAATTCACTGACTAATTTTTGTTTTGTTATACGTTATTGCGAGCTTAACAAAAATACACGTCAGTTCTCTTTGACGAATAACTACTCAATGAGTTACGAACTTAATATCGTATGATTTTAGGACATCTAAATTGCGCTTAAAATGAAATGTTGCAAAGTCCTGTTCCACACTTGCGATTTTTGTTTCTGCAACACATGTATTTGTTGTTGGGGAGGAAATAAAATGGCAGCTGGTACAATGTTTCATGTAGTTGAATCTCTGCTGCAACTCTCTGTTGTTGTTGTTGTTGTTTGCTCTTTTCGACATGAGAATGACTGTATAAAACAAAGGCCCCCAACCAAAAAAAATGGTTAAAATGAAAATGCATTGGTTCGCTAAATATTTAGCAAAGTGACACAAACCTACATTGTTGAATGCTGGTATGCAGGTTTGCAAGTAATAACAACTCGTAATTCCCATACAAACCTGCATACGGCGTAGCAGTATTTGTTGCTGGGTAAGTATTATTGGTTCCCTTTGTCATATCTTCGCCATCACTGGCTCTTTATTTGGTACTATTGGCGGGCGCTTACAATGTAAGAACATCATTATCAGTAGAACTTCAGTAACACTTTACAGTAATATTCATACGTCTTAGTAGTTGTTAAGTAAAGCTATTATTTGAAATATTAAATCCCTATATTAATTGTACTTTAATTGAAATGATCGAATTATTTTGTCATTTAGTGTAAATTTTAATTTACGCCTGTTTTTGCTGAATTAGACATATTTTCTTATGATTGAATTGTGTAGAATTTTTATGTCTGTTGTAAGAAAGAATAAGACTATATTCACATATAAGATAGAACACTTTTATGTAGTGAAATCACTTTAGTCAAAATTGTCGCCAAATTTCTATTTTGTTCTTAAATATTTAAATAATTTAAAGTTTGGAAATTATATTTGAATTAATTATATTAATAAAGTCGTTAAATTTATATAAATTTAAAACGTTTAATTTTCTATTTGATTTATTTGGACAAAAACTCTTGTCCAACAGTAGTGGTATTACTTAGTACTGGAGAACTCCAGTACTGAACAATACTACTACTGTTGTAAAAAGTCTTTACTGAAAGGTATGACAACAGTATTTCATTTACTGAGGAAAGAAATTCAACAAACCTTTTACTTATGTTACATATATTAAAAAATGTATGATCAATTAAGAATTTAACGAAAAACTACTTATCGCTCCATCAAAATCCTAATTTTAGCTATTGGCAAGTTATAATAATGGGCCTTATACGTTTTAGTAACAAGTGCATTAAATAAATCGGTCAAGTGTTAGTTAGACCCACACACGTAGGGTTCCGTACTATGTATAGTACAACTTTAAAAATTCAAGTTGTTAATTTATTCATGTCTTATGAGTCATCCTTTAATTTTAAAATTATAGTCGTAATCGCGAAAATTAAATTACTGTTGGAACACCCTTTAAATTTTAGTAATTGTCGTTATAGCGGCCATAGTAATACACTTTCTATAAAAATATACATTCGCGGTTCAAAAAATAAGGTAATATCCGTGAAAAACATGTCACTGGTGGAACACCCTTTAGATATTAGTAATTGTTACAGCGGCCGAAGTATAACATCTGCTGTAAACATTTCAAGAGTCTACCTATTACTGTTCAAAAAAGAAGGCTATTTACGTACAAATCATGTCTCTGTCGGAACACCCTTTAATTTTGTTATTTGTTATGGCGGCCATTGCAATTCTCTTTCTATGAATATATCAAGAGTCTGCCTATTACTATTAAAAAAATAAGTTACTATACGTGAAAAACATGTCACTGTTAGAACACCCTTTAATTTTTAGTAATTGTCATAACGGCCATGGCATCACATCTTCTATACAAAGTCGAAGAGTCTACTTATTACGGTTCAAAAAATATGTCGTTATACATGCAAAACACCTCACTGTCGACAAAACCTTTTAAATTTTTATTGTTTTTATAGGGGTCATAGTAATACACCATTTGTGAAAATTTTAAGAGTCAATCTATTATCGTTAAAAAATTAGTAAATGTGCATGTAAATTACGTCACTGTCGGCACACCCTTTAATTTTTACTATTTGTTATAGTGGCCATAGTAATACTCATCCTGTAAAAACTTCAAGAGTCTACCTATTATCGTTTAGAACCTATGCCATATACACATACAAATCACGTCACTAACGGAACAACCGTTAATTTTTAGGTTTAATATGTATACTTGCTTATAACGCGAACATAGTTTAATTCACTGCAAATTTTAAGTGGTTGCTTCCTATATTTCAAGAAATAAAGATATACAGGCAAATAACACGTCACTTTCGGAACACCCTATAAGTTTTAGTATTTGTTGCTATAGTGGCCACAGTTATACGCCTTCTGTGAAAATTTCAAGAGTCTACCTATTATGGTTCAAAACTTAAGCCTTATATATGCAAATCACACCACTATAGGAACACCCTTTAATTTTAGGTCTATTTTTTAGACTTGTTTATAAAGGAACGGCGTCATGTTTAACTTTTGTTCAATTTGACGAATAGTGATGGCGGCCTTTTTCGTTCCTAAATTCGTATTTTTAAATATATAGAAAACAAAAAGAAAAATTAATAAAGAGTGGTAACACTTAAATTTTTAACATTATTATTTATGACATTTTTGTAAATTTCTGAAAAGTTTGTTATATTTTTGTTAGTTTTAACAAAATATGGCTAGTACTGAATTTTAATATACATACATACATATGTATGTATGTGCACAGAAAAAATTATTACCAAAATATTTCCAACCAAATGGTTTTTTAGGGTTCCGTACACAAAGTGTAAAAACGTAACCCTATTGTTTTCGCTACAATGTCTGTACGTCTGTCAGCGCCTTTTATCTCTGGAACCGTAATAGGTAGACTCTTGAAATTTTCACAGATGATGTATAGCTGTTGCCGCTATAGCAAAAAATACTAAAACTAATAGGGTGTTCCAATAGAGACGCGTTATTCACGAAAATGTGTTTATTTCTTGAACTGTAGGAGGGATACACTTGAAATTTACAAACAGTAATTAAAACTTAGTTCAAAATATAAACAAGTATAAAAAAAAGAAAACTAAAAATTATAGGGTGTTCAGATAGTAGTATGATTTGCGTGTATAAGGCATAAGTTTTGAACCATAATAGGTAGACCCTTGAAATTTTCAAAGAAGGTGTATAGCGGTGGCCGCTATAACAACAAAGAATAAAACTTAGAGGGTGTTCCGATAGAGAGGTGTTATTCACGAATATGTGTTTATTTCTTGAATTGTAAGAGGCATACACTAAAAATTTACAAGCTGTAATAAAAACGTAGTTCGCTTTATATACAAGTCTAAAGAATAAACATAAAAATTAAAGGGTGTTCCGATAGTGGTGTTATTTTCATTTATAAGGCCTAAGTTTTGCACCATAATAGGTAGAATCTTGAAATTTTCACAGAAGGTGTATATCTGTGGCCGCTATAGCAACAAATATTAAAATTTATAGGGTGTTCCGATAGAGAGGTGTTATTCACAAATATGTGTTTATGTATTGAGCTGTAGGAGGCATACACTAAAAATATGTGAGCAGTTCGCTATATAATCAAGTATAAAAAATAAACCTAAACATTAAGGGGTGTTCCGATAGTAGTGTGATTTGCATGTATACGGCCTAAGTTTTGAACCGTAATAGGTAGGCGCTTGAAATTTTCACAAAAGGTATATAACTGTGACCGCTATACTATACGATAGAGAGGTGTTATTCACGAATATGTGCTTATTTCTGGAACTGTAGTAGGAATTCACTAAAAATATGCAAGCACTAAATTAAAATTAGTTCGCTATATAAACAATTCTGTAAAAAATAAACCTAAAAATTAAAGGGTGTTCCGATAGTGTTCCGATAAGTTTTCAAGGTAGACTCTTGAAAATTTTACCAAAGGTGTATAACTATGGCCGCTATAGCAACAAATATTAAAACTTATAGGGTGTTCCGATAGAGAGGTGTTATTTACGAATATGTGTTTATTTCTTGAACTGTAGGAAAATTTACAAACAGTAATTTAAACTTAGTTCGCTTTATAAACAAGTCTAAAAAAATAAACCTAAAAATTAAAGGGTGTTCCGATAGTAGTGTGCTTTATATGTGTAAGGCCTAAGTTTTGAACCATAATAGGTAGACTCTTGAAAATTTTACCAAAAGTGTATAACTGCGGCCACTATAGCAAAAGTGACGTGTTATTTACGTTTATGTCTTTTTTTTGAGCTGTAAGAGGCAACCACTTACAATTTGCAGACTGTAATTAAAACTATGTTTGTTTTATAAACAAGTATACAAAATTGAACTTAAATATGAAAGGGTTTCCAATTGTGACGTGATTTGCATGTATATAGCCTAAGTTTTGAATAAATAGGTGGAATCTTGAAATTTTTGCAGGAGGTATATAACTATGGCCACTATAACAAATAGTAAAAATTAAAGGGTTTTCCGCCAGTGACGTGATTTGCATGTATAAAGCCTTATTTCTTGAACCGTAACAGGTAGACTCTTGAAATTTTGTACAGAAGATGTGTTGCCACGGCCGATATGACAGTTACTAAAAATTAAAGGCTGTTCCGAAAGTGACATGTTTTTCACTTATAGTGACTTATTTTTTAATCGCAATAAGTAGACTCTTAATATATTTATAGAAAGGAAGTTGCCATGGCAACTATAATGAATAATAAAATTAAAGGGTGTTTCGACAGTGACATGATTTTATAAACCGTAATAGATACCCTCTTGAAATGTTTAAAGTAGATGTGTTACTTCGGCAGCTATAACAAATACTTAAAATTGAAGTGTGTCCATTAGTGACGTTTTAGTCACGAATATTACCTTATTTTTTTAACCCCAATAGCTAGGCTCCTAATAGAAAGTGTATTACCATGGCCGCTATAAAATCACTCACATATTAAAATTTAAAGGGTGTTCCAATTATGATGCAATTTTCGCGAATATTACTTTGATTTTAAAATTTAAGGGTGTCCCATAAGACATAAAGAAATAAACAACAGAAATTTTTAAATTGTACTGAACATAGTACGGAACCCTACGTGTGTGAGTCTAACTCGCACTTGACTAATTTATTTAAATGCTTACTGATTTTCAAAAACTTTTTTGCTTGAATCTAATAATGCTTTTGTTTGATTTTTAATTTGCTGCTAACAGTGTTGCCGTAATAAAAATAATTGATCAACCTAAATTTATTAATATGGAAATGTTGTACTTCTGTAAAAATTAAATTTAAAAAACTTGTAAATTTTAAATAGCCTCTAATTATATTTTAGTAGGGAAACTACCTCCTTTTATACAACCTTATGAAATTAAAAAAATCAAAAAAGTATATATTTTTTTTTCTTAATAAAATTTAAGTTTGGTAATTACATATAGACAGAAAAATATTTTCGCACTGTTATTTAAATCGGTTTTATACAAAACGTAGCACTAGCGTCGTAGGAATAACAAAGTTATTTTGAACAGCCAAATAAACAAACTTATTAAAATTGAAACTAAAAATCATTTTAAAGTTTTCGAATAAAATCCTTTATTGTTTGTGTTGGACTTCTTAAAGAGTTATCATTATTTTTATAAATAATTTTCTTTATTCTTAAAATGTGGATAAAACTTTCATTGCTTATATTTTTAAAATGATAAATTTGTTTTTTATAAAATAGTATAGGTTATTAGCATTATATTATTAAAATAATAGTTAAATTCCCAAAACATTTAATTTCAATGATTGCTATTATAGCATACACAGCAATACAAATACTATATAATTTTTAAGTGCCTATATGTATATTAAAAGATAGGAGGTATACGTCATATTAAGTCATCCATGAGAACACTATTTAATTTTAAGTTTTATTTATTATTGCGGATATAGCAATATGAAGGCTGTGTAAATATCAAGTGCCTGACTATAACGGTTCATAAGGCCATATACATAAAATAACATCACCTATCGGGACACTGTTTAATTTCTAATTTGAAATATTTATACCTACGGTCATAACGGACTATCTTAAATTATACCTAATATCCAAGTTACATCAACTATAAGGACATTAATCTGTGAGGTAATTTTGTTTGTTAAAATATGAAATTGGTGCACTTTAGGGTTTAAAAGACACGTAAAAATCATATATTTTTTAAAATTATGAACTTTTTTGAATGGAACTAATCTATAAGCATTACCTTTCCAATAAAAATCGGTTCAGAATTAAATGATTTCTAGGAGTTAACTCATACGATTTGATAAACTTCACCTTATATGAAGTCGGTTAATTACACGACAATTTTGCAGATATTATCCAAGAAATTTTATTTTGGCCCATTTATTAATAACTACTCATTCGCAAAATATGGTAACACTTTAGATCATGCATTGAAAATATAACAAAAAATTTTATATTGATTTTTTCAAGACTTCATAATGGAAATTTATTTTAGTAAAGCAAAAATATTTAAAGCACAAATATTGAAACATTTAAAAGCCATTAGCTGCAGAAGAAAAGGTAAAAATGTACAAATTTTTTATTGCAGATATTGCTACATATTCATATGTACATATGTATGTATGACATATGCTTTTCAGGTGGCGGCAATGGCCAACTTTATGTAAATATGTATGACATATGCTTTTGAATAGCAAACAATTCCCATACCAATAATTTTGATGAATCAAATACAAGGTTTTGCCCCAATTGTGCTCAAGAGGAAACGCTTTGTGCCTAAAATATATATGTAAGTAACTAGTCGCTAAAATTTGACCAAAGTAAAAAGAAAAAAGGAGATACATTATTTTCACTGTCGCTCCTTAAGATGTCTAATTCCATATATAGATAACCTTTTTTAATATATAGAATTTGATATTTTAAGAAACAGCGAAATTGAATGAATTTGCCATTGCCATCCTGTAAAGTGATTCGTCTTGGCATTTTTTTTAATATGGTCAAATTTTACCCAGTAGTTATTTAAATTAGTCACAAAACTGTTACTATTCAACACAATTAGCGAAAATTGTTTTTGATTTAGCTAAATTATTTGTTTTAAAATTGTTTGTTATTTCAGTAAAGTTTATTATTTGTTTCAGATAAATTATTTGTTTGATTTTTTTTAAATTTCAGTAAACTTTTTGTCTGATTCAGACAATATTTTTTTAAATTTTTTTAATATTTTCAGTAAACTTTTTTTGTCTGATTCAGACAAATGTTTTGTTTGAAAATTTTTTCTAAAGTCAATAAATTTTTTTACCAAATATCACAATTATTTGTTTGAAAAAATCGGAATATTTTCAATAAAATAATTTTAAAATTAATTGTCTGAATTTACAATTTTGTTTATAGGAGCATATTCAAACAAAAAATGTTCTATTTATGCGAATTGATTGAATCTGAAAAATAATATTTTCTGTGTACGACAGAAGGTTAACATTTTTGCCATCCCATATTTCAAGTAAGAAAGTCAATTAGCAGCGATCTTACTTTTTCATAATCGGCGAATTCCATTACGTTTGGTTTCGGGTTAATTTGTTTTTTAAATTTTAATAGGTTTGACACTGTTTCCTCCAATAATTATAATCGCACCTGTTTATAACAGCGTTCCCCTCTTGCTCTGGATTCAATGCTTCCTTTTATCATGATTTATTTTCATAAAAAAAAACATTTTAATGGATATTTTCTCCAAATTTAGTTTTACTTACTTTATCCCAACCAATCAAGAACAAGAGGCTCAAACGGATTTAATTTCTCGCCAGTTTTACTGCAAAAATAACTAAATTTTAGGGATTTATGCCCTTTCGTAAACCCTTATCATAAGCGGGATGTTTTTCCATTTAAGAAACTAAAATTTCGAACTTCCTTGATGTACTTTTTTTTCTTGTAGTTTTTTGAACTTCGTTGCCTACAATGGTGACGACAGTTTCAAAATAGAGAATACCGATATATTACGACGAATGTCGTTAACGCCAACGGTGGTACCAAATTGCCGTTTATATTTCGTTTTCAAACTACAACGCCAACAGGAATAGGGCCGATTATTCGCAAAATAGAAATATTTATTCTTAATTAATACTGAAATTACTTAGGTTTGTAGTAATTTAAATGTTTTTTTGGACAGATCTATTAATATTTTGTTAGAAACCCTTATTTTTGACAATATTTGCCAATCTTTTTGGTAAACTTTGTACTAAAAGTTGGCTTTTTTTAGAGATAATTTCTTCCAGCTTTGTTGCACCAACTAAAACAATTCATAATTTTTTCTTGGATTTTTGTCTTTGAGATCTCTTTTAATAACTGCTCATAAGTTTTCTATTGGGTTGGGCTCAGGACTTTGAGGCGACCAATCCAGAACATCAATAGTTTGATCCGAAAGCCAACACTTTGATAATCGTGAAGTGTGCTTTTGGTCATTGTCATGTTGGGAAATGTAATGTATGGGCATATTATTGAAGGAATATAGTTCCACTACGTTTTCCAAAATGTTTTTATATTGATGTTAAGCGATTATCCCCTGAATTCGCACAATTGGGCCCGAACCACGCCAAGAAAATCCTCCCCAGACCATAATAGACCAGCCCCCGTGTTTTATTTCTTTCGCAGTGAACCTGGGGCTCAAGGCTTTGTTTTGAGGACGTCTGACATAAGTTTTTCTATCAGATTGAAAGAAGTTAAACTTGGATTCGTCGCTTCAAAGTATTCTTTTCCAGTAACGCGGATCTTTTCTGATCATTTCCCTTGCAAACTACGTTCGCGTTGATATTTCTCTGTTTATTCGCTGTCCGATTTCAGCCTTAATATCGCGCGAACAAAAAATGGGTTTTTTTACAGGTCCCGCAAGTATGTAGTTCTATCTTCTGCTGGAGTGATATTTACTGCCCTTGGCTGCCTAGATGGGGTTTCAAACTGATTTGTCTTTTTGTATAAGTGAATTGCTCCAAATACCATTTTTTTTGGGCAAGTAAACTTTTGTGCCGACATATGTATGGATGAAGACAGTTTTTCATTTTGAAAACATTGTACATTAACTCCCTCAGTTTTGGAGTCTTAATTTATTTTTAATAAACAAAGTTTGAACTCAGCATGTTTTGCAACAACAACAATGTTGATCGTTCACTTGTTAAATAAAGGTAATTATAATTTACAGTGGTGGTCTTAAAAAAAGTTACACATCGATATTATTTTTTGAACACGTCGTTTCTAATTATGTGTCCACCACTGTATGTATGTATGTATTTTTAAATGACTTTAAAATTTAAACTGAATTACTAGAAAGTGGTTACTTAAGCATTCAGTTGTTCTAGTTGTCTCTTTTTCTTAGTAATCAAATAACTTAAAACTCTGAACATTTATGCGTATAACTTTCAAAGTAAAAAAATTATCTGTTTAGAGACATTTTTTTTTAATTTTTAGTATCAAAAAAAAACTAAGTTACATAATTTTGTTAAAATTCCTTGCGTAGTATACTATGAGTACATGCTGAAATATTCCATTATAAATACCACCATAAAAGTAACGATAAAGAAGAATATGCTAACCAAAGAACACAACTTGGTATCAGTCAGGAAAATGTCAGTCTGGTAAAAGGTGAAACGAGTCATGTAAATCCTGTATAATATGGACAAAAAGAACATTAGACATACATACATACTTACATAAATACATACATACATACATACATACATACATACAGACATATACATATGTACGTATGTATTTAGAAACAAATCAGCATAGGAGAAAACATAACATATTATGTTAACAACTGCTGACCACATACAAATGAACTTCATTGCAAAAATACTAAAAACTGAAGTGTAACCGTACAACAAAACCAACAACAGTATATAGAGTAACATGATTTCAACATGTTGCACTAAAAGAACAAAACCAAACTCATTGAAAGCAGAAAATGAATCCTGAAAAAATTTACTTAGTATTCGTACCTACTAAACTGATTTTACGCTTAGGCGAATAGGTATGTATGTCTAAATTTGCATACATAATGCATATACATATGTATGTATGCATATGTACATTTGTACACAAGACTATCTTACAGTTTAATTGTGCTTATCTTTCATGATTAGATATTTCAAATCGGATGGACCAGCGCAGGGTCATTTAAAGTAATTTAATTTCTAGTTCATACAACGCTCATTATAATAATACTTACAAATTTTAAGCCATTAACATATCCATAATTATAAATTTATTTAATTGCGTTAAAGAATGCCTAAATAGTTAGAGTAAAACAAAAAGAACAATAAGATAAACTTCACACTATTTCATATTCTCCACATAATTTTAGGTTATGTAGCTGTACAAGTGTGACACAAATATAGGCAAAATGTAAAGAATTACATTAAAATTTACATAATCGGTTTTATGTATATACAGAAAAAATATTTTTTGAAATCAAACAAATAATTCGCATAATCAAAACATTTTTGTTTGAAAACAGTCCTATCAAACAAATATTTTTGAAATTAGTTTTTTTTAAATCCATGATTTTTTCAAACAAATATGTAAGTCATTGAGAATACATTCATTGTTGCTAGTTATTCGTTGAATAGAACGGACATGTATTTTTAAGCTCGCAATAAACGTATAACAAAAACAAAATTTAGTGAGTGAATTTTAAATAAACAAATACAACAAAATTGTTGTATTTTTTTACAACGGCATTATTAGTTGAATAATAAGAGAACCCAAAGGTATAGTGCGTGGGCTCGTTTATGAGTTACTCAAATTTAAATATTCTTGATAAAAGTGCGGCGCGAACATAAGACGTAGAAATGCTTATGTTATAATAAATGCTGATGAAAACAGCGAAATAAACAAAACCAAGAAAACTGATTTGTTTTTAAACGATGCGCCAATTTACCGCACATGTTCTTTCTCACCGTTGTTGCTAAGTAATGACAATAAAATAAAAGTAAATAAATCATTGTTGCCTTCTGAAAACAGTACGACGAAAACAATAACGGACAGTGCCAAAAACCCAAGACTCAAGTGGGAATGGATAGATACGTGACTGTAATGAAAAGAGTCGAAGCTCTAAATCTTCACAGTTCGCACCAATTTCGAAAGTACGTAAAGAAAAGGACGGAATAAGTTCCCAAAATCGTTTTGCTATCTAAGATAGCGAAACAAGTGAACCTATAACGGCACCCAATTCGAACGAGTTAATAAATAAACTGATTTCACTGATTGGAGAGAATTCTTTTTATGTAATTCCCATCAAGCGTGGTAACCATGATGAGACAAAAATACAATTCATTGATGAAAGCAGTTACCGAAAAACTGCAAACGAGTTTGAAAGTTGCAAAAAAATTTTTATACCTATCAGCTAAAGAGTACCAAAGGTCCACATGTAGTTATTAAAGGCGTAGATTCATACGTTGATCTAGCTGAAATAGGAGTTGGATGACTCGAAGGTTAAAAAATGTAGCAATTGCGGTGGAAATTACACTGCTAACTGCAGAGGCTGTACAGTTTTTCCTACGGTAAGGAAGTCGACTCAAGAATTAAATACTCCTAAGCAGCCACAATATCGAACAACTGATTATTATCCTCAGTTAGCCCAACCTAAACCAAAGCTAAAAATCAATCATATTTCAGTACAAAAAGCAACACCGACTAATTCTACTTCTAATTTGCACCCATAATCCAAAGAACAAACACCATCTGGTTACCACAATCGTCTCGAAGCAAGCATAGAGACATTAGTGCATTCGTTAAACAGTTTTATAACCTCTATGAGCAGCATGATGCAAGAAATGGTACGCATGCAATCTATGATGTTGCAGGCGGTACTTAACAAACCATGAACTGTTTAAAAATATGTTTCTAAATGAGTCTCTGAAACCATCATGACATCAATTTGTTGCTTCTTCCGGAAGTATTCGAGCTCATTTTTGTGTTGGCGTAAGCGGTTTGCGTTTGTGGAACGCAAACGGCAAATTTATGTCATGATGATTTCCGAGACTCATTTAACAACAAATAGCTTTTTTAAAATCAATGGCTATATATTATATGACAATAAAGACCCCCGTGGCAGAGCATGTGGTGGTTCAGCAATACTAATAAAGGTTCGAATTAAACATCATCTACAGTGTGATTTTCTGAGGACTACCTTTAAGCAATAAATATCTGTCTTGAAGAATTTCATCAAAGCTTAGTTATTTCCTCGCTCTATTCACCTCATCAGACGACTGCAACGCTAATAACTCCGTTAACGCCTAATAACTCCAAAAGGTCGTGTTTTGTTTAACATATTTTCAAATAAATTAGTCAAGTGCGAGTTAGACTCACACACTTAGAGTTCCGTACTATGTTTAGTACAACTTTAAAAATTCAAGTTGTTAATTTTTTTATGTCTTATGAGTCACCCTTTAATTTTAAAATTAAAGTCTTAATTGCACCACTGTTGGAACACCCTTTAAATTTTAGCAATTTTTGTTATAGCGGCCATGGTAATACACAATCTATAGAAATATATATGAGCCTACCTATTGCGGTTCAAAAAATAAGGTAATATACGTGAAAAACATGATGGAACACCCTTTAGATATTAGTAATTGTTACAGCGGCCGAAGTACAACATCTACTGTAAACATTTAAAGAGTCTACCTATTACGGTTCATAAAATAAGGCTATTTACGTACAAATCATGTCTCTGTCACCCTTTAATTTTGTTATTTACTATGGCGGCCATGGCAATTCTCTTTCTATGAATATATCAAGAGTCTGCCTATTACTATTAAAAAAATAAGTTACTATACGTGAAAAACATGTCACTGTTAGAACACCCTTTAATTTTTAGTAATTGTCATAACGGCCATGGCATCACATCTTCTATACAAAGTCGAAGAGTCTACTTATTACGGTTCAAAAAATATGTCGTTATACATGCAAAACACGTTTGTGAAAATTTCAAGAGTCTATCTATTATCGTTAAAAAATTAGTAAATGTGCATGTAAATTACGTCACTGTCGGCACACTTTTTAATTTTTACTATTTGTTATAGTGGCCATAGTAATACTCATCCTGTAAAAACTTCAAGAGTCTACCTATTATCGTTTAGAACGTATGCCATATACACATACAAATCACGTCACTAGCAGAACAACCGTTAATTTTTAGGTCTATTTTTTAGACTTGTTTATAAAGTGAACTAAGTTTTAATTACTGTTTGTAAATTTTTAGTGTATGCCTCCTACAGTTCAAGATGTAAACACATATTCGTGAAGAACACCTCTATATCGGAACACCTTATAAGTTTTAATTTTTGTTGCTATAGCGGCAGAAGTTATACGCCTTCTGTGAAAATTTCAAGAGTCTACCTATTATGGTTCAAAACTTAGGCCTTATACATGCAAATCACACCACTATCGAAACACCCTTTAATTTTTATTTTTTTATAGTTGTTTATATAGTGAACTAAGTTTTAATTACTGTTTGTAAATTTCAAGTGTATCCCACCTACAGTTCACGAAATATTCGTGAATAACACCTCTCTATTGGAACACCCTATAAGTTTTAGTATTTGTTGCTATAGCGGCAACAGCTATATATCATCTGTGAAAATTTCAAGAGTCTACCTATTACGGTTCCAGAGATAAAAGGCGCTGACAGACGGACAGACATTGTAGCGAAAACAATAGGGTCACGTTTTTACACTTTGTGTACGGAACCCTAAAAAGCATCTGAATGTGGTATCGAGTGGACAACCCAACTTTTGGCCTACAGACGGCAAAAAATACCTGATGTTATTAATATTGGCGAAGGGTATTCCAAGAGAAACGATTAAGGTTGAAGCGTCACTTGAATTATCCTTAGATCATTCAGCCACTATCGTTTATATGTGCGACAAAAAAAATATCGTATCACCAACGACTATCACAAGCATTAATTAATTGGTTAAATTATAGAAAGTATCTGAGTACTCATTATTCGGAAAACATCCCGCTAAGAACATCTGAAGACGTAGAGCGGATTCTTATTGATTTTGACCAAAACCTCAAATCAGCTGCTTAACATTCAACAAAAAACCCGACAACTATAGCTAAATACAACCAAATTTATTCCGTAGATGTCAAACGGCTCTTGACTGAAAAAGGGAAATTCGCAGAGAATGGCAATCAGTGATATCTCCGCAACTCAAAATCATACTTAAAGAATACATGAACCGGCTGCAATCTCGAAGAGAAAACCACACAAAAATTTAATCATACAGATCCTAAGCTTTTTATCTAATAAGTCAAAGCTGTTTGAGAGGATGTTAAACACTAAGCTGAACCCTATTCTAATTGACAAAGGATGTATTCC
The DNA here is from genome assembly GCA_949628195.1 of Phasia obesa. Classification (NCBI taxonomy): domain Eukaryota; kingdom Metazoa; phylum Arthropoda; class Insecta; order Diptera; family Tachinidae; genus Phasia; species Phasia obesa. The sequence goes on along the minus strand of OX451219.1, from coordinate 45,990,004 downwards.
AAACCATCAATTCGGCTTCAGGAAAAAACATAGTACGATCGAACAAACTCACAGGTTAGTTAATGTTGTTAAGACATTTGAAGAACGAAAATACTGCTCTGCGCTTTTTATCGACGTTTCTCAAGCATTCGATAAGGTATGGCATGAAGGTCTAATATATAAACTAGAACTGAATTTGCCCGTTAACCTATATAAGCTGCTAGTTAGTTATTAACCGAACGAAAATTATTTGTGAGAGAAGGAGATTTTTTGAGCTCACCCCAGCCAATCGAAGTCGGAGTTCCCCAAGGTAGTATATTGGGGCCCTTTTTATACTTATTGTATACATCAGACATGCCAACTAGTAACCGAGTCCACACATCAACATTTGCTGACGACACAGCTTTTTTAAGCATTCACGAAAGAAACGAATTTGCATCATGATATTTACAAAACCACTTATTCAATTTAGAAAAATGGTTGTAGAAATTGAGAATAAAAGTTAATGAATGTACTCACGTAAATTTCACACTACGTATGGAATCATGCCCCCTATTTGTGTAAGTAACCAAACGATACCACAGGTTTTAGTCGTGAAATATCTCGGCATACATCTTGACCGGCGCTTTACTTGGAAACGCCACTTAGAATCATAGTAAACACAAATGAAGCTAAAAGCCGTTCAACTAATCTGGCTTGTTGACAAAAACTCTACTCTCAGCATAGATTGCAAACTTCTATTTTACAAGTCAATTCTAAAACCAATTTGGTGTAATGGCATTCAATTATGGGGCATTTCCTGAGCTAGCAATGTAGAAAAAATACAAAAGCGTCAAAATAAGATCCTTCGTATACATCTGCTCCTTGGTATATAAAAAAGTCGAATATCCATAAAGATCTAAACGTGCCTTCACTTAAAGCAGAAATAGCGAAACTTGCCATAAGGTACTTAAAGAAGTTTGAAACTCATACGAATCTGCTGACCCGTAACATACTAGATGAACCTGGTTAAAGTCGACTAAGAAGGAGGGTCACTGCTTCTCTCATCCGTACATCAGAGGGATAACCCACAAATTACAGTAACTGTGAAACATACATTCTTTTTAGCACTGGTTGGACTTAACAAGTATATTTATTTTTTTTAGACTTAAGATTTTAGTAATTATTCAAATATATTGAAGACAATTAATAAAAAATTGAGAATGCAAAAAACTTTCAAACAAATAATTTAGCTGAGTCAAAGAAAATAGTTTAGTTAATCAAATAAAATAGTGTAAATTATAAAATATTCAAAAAATAGTTTTGTTGAAAAACCACCAAAAATGTAATCTGAATCAAACTCATTTTTTTCAGAATTGTGTTTTACTTTACGGTTAAAAGCTTTGTGAACTATTGAATGATTTGGTGGACGAAATATAACTCAAATTGGAAATGGCATACGCCTTAGCCTAACTTACAAAATTGTGTTTTTTAATTCTGTCAAACGTTGGTTAGTAGTTTTTACCAGCAAAGTTCAAATTCGTGGTTGGCGATCCAAAAAACATACATAAAGGATGAGAAAATTAAAAGTATAGTAAAGTATTTTTCTGAGTCCCATTTCTTTTTGCTGATATGCCTAGCTTATATGGGGTGATCCATTTCGAGGTTCCCTACTTTTTTAAAGAAAAAAATACAGAAAATTCAAATTTAATGGAGAATGTTTATTATCTTCTGAAAGAACATTTTTTGGCATTTATTTTCAAAAGTTGGTCGTTGCTACGTCGCAGAAGGTCCATCCATTAAGTCCAATTTACGATGACTCGTTCAAGCATTTCGACTGGTAACTGGCAAATGACCCGCGTGATGTTTTCCTCCAAGGCCTGAATTGAAGCGGGTTTGTCCGCATAAACTTAGGCTTAACATATCCCCACGGTAAAAAGTGGGAGGGGGCTAAGCTAAGCAGGCGCTGCGAAACGAGGTCAGGATTATTGTCATTGCCTACGGTTCTACCGAGGGTAAGGACATCATACTGAAAAGGCTGCAAAAGCAAAATGGATGCGTGAAGGACACTTCTAAATGGAGAGTTACACACACAACTAAATTTTCTAATGCAGACAAAGAGGGCGTAGTGCTCACTGTCTGGTGTCCGAAGGAGGATGCGGAGGCCATTAAGAAAGCAGGGGGGACACTCAACTGTGGACTTGATCAGGCCGTCGTAAAATTCAATAGGAATGCGCGGTGAGCAGGATGTCCTCCCTGGTGCGGGTGTAGGCAACTCTGGAAAGAGGGGTCTATCAGGGAAGGTGGTGGGCGCATACCAGGAAAATCTTAGTATATACCATCTTAATCTTCATTACAGTAGGGCAGCTTCAGCAATGATGATGCGGTGCTTTGTTGAGGATAAGCTGGATATAGCGTTGTTACAGAAACCCTGGATTGTGCACAATAAGATCATGGACCTGTCTCAACAGACCGCCAATCTGTACTACCCACATACTGATGGTAAATTAAGGTAATGCATCCTGGTGTGGCATGGAGTACAAGTAGTACCTATGCAACTCTGCTCGCCGGATCTTACAGTGGTAATGGTCGGCAGTGGTTCGGGATCATCTCTCATTGCGTCAGCATATCTTCTTTATGAGAGGCCAGTAGTGCAATTCACTAACTTGTAACGATCTAACACTTGTTAAAAATATCAACATGTTTTTTTGCTTGCACTAACGCATTTGCAATTCACTAACCTATGGTTAACAAATGAAAAATACAAACCAAAATGAATGGAAATGCTGCTAAACAAAAAGGCAAAACAGAGAAAAGAACAAAGAGAAATGAAAAATAATAAACAAAACTTTTCACACAAGTGCTTTATATTTTGTTTTTTTTTTTTTTAATTTTATTTCTAAAAAATTGTTTAAATTCATTTTATAAGGTAGCTAAAATACATATGTATGTGTTTTAATTATAAATATTAATTATTTAGAATATTTTACATTTTACATCTAATGGCCGACTTTATCTTTTGATATTTTGATAAAGTAAACGACGCAAAAATTGTTGTAGTTAAATTAACAATACTTGACTTGCTTAGAAAAGCAGCTGATTTATAACAACATCAAATGTTATTAAAAAGCATTTCTGAATAGCAAAATCTTTCGTTTTGTTGTTAAATTTTTTTAACGAGTCCCGAATCGTTAAAATTGAATAGTGAATCGCACTACAGGTCCACATCCTTCACAGGAGGTGGAAAATTTGGTTAGTTTTGCAGGAAGAGAGGCATGGCGTTGGTCATTGGCTGTGATGCTAACTCGCACAATACGGTGTGGGGAAGCACAGAAGCACAGCACGGCTAGAATGGATGGAATTTTCCCTGCTCTATTACAGTGGGGTGTTAACACCCTGCTTGGGTGGATTAGGGAAATTTTCATAGCCTGTCTAGCGACGGGATATATCCCGGTAGGTTGGAGGGAAACAAATGTGGTTTTTCTTTCCAAATCGGGTAAAAGGGACTATATGGAAGCTAAGTGCTTCAGGCCAATAAGCCTTACATCTTTTCTGTTTAAGACAATGGAGAGTGTGTTGGCTGACTTTCTGGAGAACCACACGCTGACGGATAGGCCCTTGAGTAGGTACCAACATGCATACAGGGCGGGCAGGTCTACTGACACCGCTCTGCATGAACATTACTGTTGATGGCCTTTTTTGGAAACTGGACTCAATGGGCGTCCATACAGTTGCTTATGCCGACGATCTGGCACTTATGGTTGGTGGAAAGTTCATCGATGCCATCCAAGGATGTATGAGACAGGCACTCATAATAACCGAGACATGGTGTAGAGAACAAGGGCTAACCATAAATGCCAGCAAATAAGATGCTACGCTCTTCACTCGCAAGAGAAAGGGCATAGAGGTCCCCTAATGCTTTTCGGGTCGGAAATCAGTTTGTCAAGGAAGGTGAATTATCTAAGCGTTATTCTGGATAAGGAACTTACCTGGAACGAACATATTGAGATGAAGACACGGAAGGCAAAGAGGATCATGCATCAGTGTAAACTAGTTTGTGGCCGTAAGTAGGGAGTGTCGCCAAAGGCTGCATACTGGATTTACACAATGATGGTGCGACCCATAATAACTTATGCTTCAGTGGTTTGGTGGCCTAAAGCCTCTTAGACAACAATAAAGCGTAAGTTGGAAGGGGTTCAAAGAATTGCTTGTATGAGCATATGTAGCGCAATGCGCACAGCTCCAACACAGGCAATTGAGGCAATGCTGGGATTGCTGCCGCTGGACTTATTTATTAGATCAACGGCTGCGATGTCTGCTTTGCGTATGAAGAGTGATGAAATTTGGCATCGCTTTCGGCCGAACATCGGTCATAATAGAAACCTGGACCTTATTAGTAAGGAGGTTAGGGAAGCTCAAATGCCGATGGAATGCATCAGTAGAAGAAAGGTAGTCGAAAGACAGCATCGGACACTAATTGCGGACGGCGTTATTCACAATGAGTGTATAGAGAATTACATCAGCATTTTCACTAATGGCTCTCTTATGGACGATAGAGCAGCAGCAGGTGTACACTCAGTTGAGCTAAACTTGTCCTGTAGTCTCCGTTTGGGGGAGTACGTCTCTGTTTACCAGGCAGAATTGCTTGGGCTGCTACATGCGTTGGATCACCTGCTGGAATGTCGGGTACAGGGAAGAAAGAATCTCATTGCACTTGACAAAGGGGATCTGCTGAGAATTTCTGTGGACCAGAATCCAGAGTATCACTCGGTAATGGCCTAATACGAATGGTGTTCAAAGAGCCCCTTGGCAGGAGAGCCAGCAAGGTTCTTAGATACAATAGAAGTACCTTAAGCTGGATAACTGCGGTAGTGACAGGTCATGGAAACTTCAAGTATCATCTAGCCCAGATGAAAATCGAAGTAGATGATACTTACAGACTATGCCTGGAAGACGCTGAGACGATAGCGCACATTGTGTGTGAATGTCCAGCACTGGCTAGCATAAGACTTAGGACCACGGGCAGAAGCTTGTTGAATGTGGATGCCATGGGGGAACTAAGCCTTAGACAAATGCTAGCAATCACTAAAGACACCGTGATGAGAAAGAATACCGATAATTCCCAGTCGACACTCTGAAATAGTGAGTCTAGATTAAAGGCTGGTTGTAGCACCTGAATCAATGATAGTAAGATTGCCGCAAGTTATGTCGGTTGTCTATAGTTATTGAGGACGGAAGGGGGTCGAAAAGGGACCCATTTAGTAGCGGTCTGCTTCGTTATTCCCCCTACATTAATAATAATCTGCTCACCGAAAAGTTCTCTCAATAAATCCATTGATTTATTCGATGTGTGGGAAGTTATGCCGTCTTGCTGAAACCAAATGTCGCCGAGATTACGAGCTTTTTAAAGAAATATGGACCGATGATTCCACTGGCCCACAAACCACACCAAACCGTTTTTTTCTTTGATGAAGTGGCAGCTCTTGAATCTCTTCAGGTTGCTCTTCGTCACAAATGCGGCAATTTTTTTTTTACATACCCATTGAGCCAGAAATGGGCCTCATTGCAAAACAAAATTTGCCTCGAAAACTTCGAATCTTCTTGGAACTTTTCAAGAGCCCATAGAGCGAAGTGATTCAGGCGTTAGTCTTTCCATTATGAAATGCCAAACAATACTAAACAAAAATAAAATGACGGCATGACACGACTCCCACGTGATCTGTCAAATAAAGGCTATTGAAAAAAGTACCTCGAAATGGATCACCCCTCATAATTATGTTCTTGTTAGTTTTAGAAGAAAAGGCAATGGATGATCATTTTGTAATAAAACTGCACCTAAGGCTTCATTGCTAGCATCTTTGGTCAAATCGAATATCTTATCGAATTTTGGGTAAGCCCAAACTGGGGTTTTTTCAGATAATCTTTAAAAAATTTTTTAATGATAAAATGTGTTCTAGAAGTGGATGAAAATACTAATATAATAACCATGGGACAATATACAAAGTAGAGTTGTTTTAACAAAAACAAAAATCGCATAAATAAGAAATTAAAAAGCAAATTGTGCGTTTTTTTTCTTTTAGTTCCTCTAATTGTATTCAAGAAAGCACTGAAAAAATATAAATTTAAGTACTTGAAATAAACTTGATTTTAATTAAATTTTTTGCTTCTATAGATTAAATATGGTTACATAACTAGAATGTAGAAAAACAAAATTTTTTATAAAAAAAATAAATATGTACTTGAAACAAACAAACAAACTTTGAGAAAAATTTTCAAACAAAAAATACATTTCATATAAGTTTTATTTTTTATAAATAAGGGGGGTTGGTAAAAATGTCAAAAAGTGCCTATAAATGTTTTCACACTTGCGGTTATAGTGTGAATTCAACACACAAATTTTATTGAAAAAGTACTGATTAAAAAAAAATCAATGCTTTATTAATTTCAATTTGGTAAGTTCACACTTGGAGAATGTTACCATGAACGATAGAAGGGTGTGTTTAACCATTTTTTCTTTATTTCAATTTTTTGTATTTGAATTTATATTTTTATTATATACCTTTTAGAAATAAGTTTGAATTTTAATTGAATTTAACATCTTTGAAGCAATTGTAAATTAAAACATCAATAATAATAACCGTCGATCATTTATTAAAGAGGGGATCAATACCAACATTTCACAACAAATTTGAAGTCAATCGGATCACCCGTTTAGGAGTTAACCGGGTTTTCGCGCAACAATTTAAAAATCAATAGTTCATTTCAGCTTCTCCGAAAATCAACTTTTTTTTCGCAATTTTTATTTATTGTATCTGCAATGTAATTGAACTATCAATAATTACTCATATCTTAAGTCTAAAAATATACTTGTTAAGTCCAACCAGTGCTGGACAAAAAAATGTATGTTTCACGGTTACTGTAATTTGTGGGTTATCCCTCTGATGTACGGATGAGAGAAGCAGTGTCCCTCTTTCTTAGTCGAATGTAACCAGGTTCAGTTAGTATGTTACGGGCCAGTGGATTCGGATGAGTTTCATCCCTGCTATACCAGGGAGCAGATGTAATAATACGTAGAATCTTATTTTGGCGCCTTTGAATTTTTTCTACGTTGGTAACTGAGGCAGTGCCCCATAATTGAATGCCATAACACCATATTGGTTTTAGAATTGACTTGTATAATAAAAGTTTGCAATCTAAAACTAGAGTAGAATTTCTGCCAATTAGCCAGTTTAGTTGGACTGCTTTCAACTTCATTTGTGTTAACTTTGTTTCTATGTGCCGTTTCCATGTAAGGCGATTGCTTGAGAAACGTCGATAAAAAGCGCAGAGCAGTATTTTCTCTCTTCAAAAGTCTTCTTAATAACATTGACTAACCTGTGAGTTTGTTCGATCGTACTATGTTTTTTCCTGAAGCCGAATTGATGGTTCGGAATACATTCTTTGTCGCTTAGAATAGGGTTAAGCTTAGTTATTAACATCCTCTCAAACAGCTTTGACATATTTGACAAAAGGCTTATAGGTCTGTATGATTCAATTTTTGTGTGGTCTTTTCCTGGTTTAGGAATCATGGTAACCAAGGACACCTTCCAATCTGTGGGAAAGTACTCAAAACGTAAAATGGCATTAAAAATAAAAAGAACGATTCTGCGAGCTACATGGGGCAACTCAATTAACATCTTGTTACTGGTTTTATCAACGCCAGGGGCTTTTTTGGTGTTCAAATCCGTTATTGCCTTTTCAAGATCACGAAATTCAAATCTTATCGGTACTGCAGCACTAGCCTCGAGAACTGGCAACTCAACTATATAAGTCGATATATTTGGGGTAAAAACCTTTTTCAAATGTCCAGCAAATAAATTTCCTTTTTCGGTATCACTCCTTGCCCAGCCTCCAGCTGAAGTTCGCAAGGGAGGCTTACGTAAGGCTGGCCTTTTAAGGTTTCTACAAGCACGCCATAACGAATAATCTGATTGAGGAGTTGCGTCTAGGTCTCCCAAATAGTTTTTCAGGGATGCTACTCTTCGAGATTCGAGCATGTCTCTTAGCCGGTTCGTGCATTCTTTAAGTCTGCTTTTGAGTTGAGGAGATCTCTGTGATTGCCATTCTCTACGAATTTTTCTTTTTTCAGCCAAGAGCCGTTCGATATCTGCAGAATAAATTTGATTGTATCTAGCTAATTGTCGGGTTATTGTTGAATGTTGGGCAGCTGATTTGAGGTTTTGGTCAAAATCAATAAGACTCCGCTCTACGTCTTCAGGTGTTCTTAGCGGGATGTTTTCCGAACAATGAGTACTAAGATACTTTCTATATTTCAACCAATTAATGCTTGTGGTAGTCGTTGGTGATATGATGTTTTGTTTGTCCCATATATAGACGATAGTGGGTGAATGATCTGAGGATAATTCAAGGGACGCTTCAGCTTTAATCGTTTCTCTTGGAATACCCTTAATCACGCCAAAATCAATAACATCCGGTATTTTTTGTCGATCAGTAGGCCAATAGGTGGGTTGTCCACTCGATATCACATTCAGACGCATTTTTGAAATTGTGTCAAACAAAACACGACCTTTTGGAGTTATTAGGCGTGATCCCCAAAACGTATGTTTAGCGTTGTAGTCGCCTGATGCTATGAAACAGGGACCTAGTGATTTGAAGAAATCGCTGTATTGACTCTCTGATATTTGAAACCTAGGAGGTGAATAAATCGAAGAAATAACTAAGTTTTGATGAAATTCTTCAATGCAGATGTTTGTTGCTTGTAGGTAATCTTCACAAAAATCACACTGTAAATAATGTTTGATTCGAGCCTTTATTAGTATTGCTGAACCGCCACGGGGGTCTTTGGTGTCATATAAGATATAGCCATTTATTTTAAAAAAGCTATTTGTTGTTAAGTGAGTCTCTGCAACCAGCATTACATCAATTTGTTCCTTCTTAAGGAAGTACTCGAGTTCATTTTTGTGTTGGCGCAAGCCGTTTGCGTTCCAGAAACATATTTTTGAACAGTTCATGGTTTGTTAAGTAACGCCTGCAACATAGTATATTGCATGCGTACCATTTCTTGCATCATGCTGCTCATAGAACTCATAAAGCTGTTTAACGAATGCACTAATGTCTCGATGCTTGATTCGAGACGATTAATATTACCAGATGGTGTTTGTTCTTTAGGATGCGATTGCAAATTAGGAGTAGAATTAGTTGTCGGTGCCGCTTTATGTACTGAAGTATGATTGGTTTTTACCATATCTGCGTATGAAACATGATGTGTTGTTGGTTGGGCTAACTGAGGATAATGAGCATTTGCTCGATATTGTTGGTGCTTAGCAGGAGTATTTAGTTTTTGAGTGGTTTTCCTTACCATGGAAAAAAATGGACAGCCTCTGTAGTTAGCAGTGTGGTTTCCACCGCAATTGCTACATTTTTTTTTACTTTCGAATCATCCTTTGATTTATCGCATTGGGCGGAACAATGTAGCTCGCCACATACATACGGAGGCAACTTACAGTAAGCCCTAGTATGACCATATTCTTGACAATTTAGACACTGGACAGGTCCTGGACGCTTATGCGGCTCCTCTACAGTTATTTTACGGTGTAACAGGTATTTCAGATTGTAAATGGGGTGCATTTCGTTCTTCTTCAATCTGATATCTCCAGGTTCCAGTTCAACGCGAAATAGTGGTTGGGGGACACGTTCCCGATTACGGAGATTATCTACACTTTTTATTTTAAAACCCGCTTTTTGGAGTCCGGCTCTTATTTCAGCTGGATCAACGTATGAATCTACACCTTTAATGACTACCTGTTGTGGCATAGAGCCGTTTCAAGCATTAGTAATAACACCATGATTTTTTTTTCTAACTTTTTCGTATAGGTGTATGAAATAGTAAATATTTGGTTCTTTAAAATTAACAAATTTCAAAATTTCGTTTCTTAATCGCAGTTAGCTTTGCTTTAGTTCATTTAGTTCTAAATGTATTCTTTTTTTTTTTTCAAACAAAATTTCAAATTTTCAAACATTTGGACATATTTTTTTTAATCGTAGTAGGCTTTTCGTTTTGCTCTTAAAAAAAAAATAATCGTGTGTACTTGATTAATACAAATAAATTCGTTTGCGAAAAGATTTGATTTTTTTAAATTTGAATCAAATAGGCATTGCGTTGTTATTTATAAAAAAAAACAAGCAATGGTAACTTGATTGAAATGTTGGATTTTCAGTTGTTAAAATTTTGAAATTTGTCTTATGCGAATTCAAGTAGGCTTAGTAATTTTTTTTTTGCTTGGTTTTGTCCATAGAAGGGAAAAATTTTCTGAAAACAAGATTTAATCAGTAAAAAGTAGCACGTTGGTGAAGACAGTGTTGTGGAAATTACAATCCTTAAATAAAGTTTTTTTTATATTGTGTTTTGATTTTTGTGTGTGCAAGGATCCCAATAAATAGCAGTGGTATCCTTCGGAATTTTTTTTTACATTATTCAAATTTTGAAATTTTAAATGGTAAGCATTTGGTTTTTATGTGGTGAACGAGAAGATAGTGAATTTATTTAATGATTTGCAGATTACAGGGATATTTCCCTAATCATGAAAAATACAAAAGTTTGTAAAGCTGTTTTCACCAATAATAACTATATGTCCAGACGATTTGGAAAATCGTTGAATTAGAGAATTTAAATCCATAGTGGAGTTTCGCAAGTCCCAAAAATAAAATAAAGGATTGCAAATTAAAAGAAATAAAGAAGAAAACACAAGTGCTTTCAAAAATATTAAATTTTATTTGAACATACACTAAAATACACCAACACAAAGTGATTTAGCACGATTTGGCAGCATCCTTAAATTGGGAATGTACCCATTTAGCGCAAGAAAATTTTAATTCTATGTTAAACGAATCAAAATCATCATAAACAATTTTAAACTATATATATAAAAATATATACATATAGTTCTTTTCGTTTTTAAACTAATCATAAACAAAAAAAAAAAAAATAAAAAAAAAAAAAATAAAAAAAAAATTATCTTAACTTATTACGTAATACTTATATAATTGTAAAATAACTGAGTAATACGTTTTAATGTAAAATCACACACACAAAAATACATTTAATCCTCACACCATAAAATATATCAAATACATACATATACCAATCAATACTAACACACTAAATACATTTTATACATAATCAAACACATAAGCAAGATCAAAATCTTTAACATTTAAATAATTAATTAATCACCAGTCTTCAGTCATCCGGCGCCTGCTGACTTCAAAGGACATTCTCAATGTAAGTAGTAAATTTTAGATTTTGATCAAACTTGTACCAAATACCTTTTATTTTCACACTTTCTTATAACAAAATAATATAAATTGATAATTTTTAATTTTTAAATAATTTTGAAATATTTCTTTTTACTAATTTCATAACTTGATAAGAAATTAATATTTTAATATTCGATAATTAATCCTTCAAATTTTTTTTTTTAAAAATGATTTAAAATATTGCGTAAAGATTAGTACATTAGTGTTCACCTAATTTCATATGTTTAATTCGATTTTTTTTTTTTTTATCTGTTAACACACTCAAAAATGTCAATTTAAAATTAAATTCTTTTACTAAAATATTTATCTAGTTAATGAATTTAATAATTTTCTTATATAAAATACAATGTTGATCATTTGTCGTTAAAAAAAAAAAAAAAATGAAATTTTGAATATTTTAATTTAATCGCGAAAGGTGAAGTTGGAAGTATGGGGTAATTAGTTTTAGTTTGTTTCTAATTTGGGCTGACAACAGATCTTTCACATAGTCAGCATGGTGGGTGGGTATAGAACAGGTGTAGCATATTCCAGCTCAAGCTACACATCACATCTTCGACTGCTAATTCTATATCTTTACTGGTGTCTGTATGAATTGTCGTCTTTGTATATTTTGCTACCTAAATTATAAATCAACTGTAAATGATTCACAATTTAGTTTTATAATATTTAATTCGAATATGGGAACGTATCACACCCCCCCAACGACGAGCACAGCCGATACTAATAGGTAGCCCCGTTTCCAAAAGTAGACCATCAATTCAACGAATCGTTACAGAGATTTTTGGCGCCCAACGTGGGGCCTCGGTTATCGTAACTTTAGAATTTTTTTTTATATATCATCTAGATACTGAGGGCCTTTGAATCTTTTGTGTGCGATAATTTTTCATATAGATAACTTACTTTCTTTTTTATTAATTTTCATTTTTTTTTGTGTATTGATAATTGCTAACTTGGTCATAATGGTTTACTGTTCATATAGTTCACCATTCCAATTCAAGCTTTTATTAAAACATAACTGTCAGGGCTTGGGTTCGGACTAGAGACGATGTTTCTGGATATGTTTCGGTTTCTTCCTCGTTCAACTGTTTGCTCTACCTTTCTATATTACAAATATAACATTTGGTTTCTTTACTTTTCCTTTCTAAATCATACTTTCTTTTTAAAATGAAACATAAACACATATATTTTGGTTTTGCTGGTGATTAGGACAAAGTATCTTGGTATAGTGTCGATTACTTTCCAGCATCAGCACCGAAAATTTCAGTTTTCTATCTCCTTTACTTCCTATTATGACTCCATTTTGAGACTGACTTTATTCTTTTGGCCAGAGTCAAAAGTTAACCATCAATTTGGTGTTTTATTCATCTTTACTTTTTTTTAATAAATATATTTATTTTTCTTGTTAACAGTCTTCGATAGTGGTCGATTTAAATTTAGTTCGCGTTAATAACTTAATTATTTTTTTTTGTTTTACAATTTTTTTTTTGCCTCTACTGAGATACTTCACCGAGTAGTGATAATTTGTAGATTTGAAAGCAGTACATATATTGTCATACCTTCTTGGAAGGATTTAGTCATTGAAAACTTTTAGCAGTGTTCGTAAGCTATTTCCATATTGCATACAAAATTTTAATAACTTATGTTAGATATTTAAATATACTTCTTTTCTTTATTTTACATACATTTAATGATAGACATTTATTTAAGTATATGTTAATATATGAGTATATTGTTTTTATTTTTGAGAGAAACTGAATTTTTTTGTTTACTTGGTTACCGGAGTTATATTTTATTTCTAAAATGCCTTTAATTCGTAGTACTGGAGATATTCCAGCACAGGTAGAACAAGAGGTATTTAACTCGACTGTAACCTTAGACGAGGGAGCTTGTGGAGGAACAAGAACTCCAGCATACCGAGGGGGAAGACCAAAAACACGGTTGCAAACTCGATGGGAGGCAACAGAACAGGAAAGTGCTGACCCAAACAGGGTGCAGCAAATTATGAATAATACCTTAATTGACTTTAGAAATGAAATAGGTAATATGGTCGCTGATCTATTACAAAATTTTACATTGGCAAATGCCAGACCTAATATAGACGACAGACACAACGAACGAAATGAACACATTGAAAATTTAGGACACAACGAACGAAATGAACATATTGAAAATTTTGGACATAACAACAATAGACAGGATATGGCAGAAAGTCGTAGACTTTATAATCCACCTGATGTAGATCGAAACTCCGAAAAGGTTCTGAACATAGTTCGGAATTGGAAGATACGTTTTACAGGCAATATTTCTGATATATCGGTTGACGAATTTATATATAGAATCAACACCTTAACGAGGTCAAATTTATGCGGTGACTTCGACCTTTTGTGCCAACACGCTCACATTCTATTCGAAGGTAAAGCGCTAAAATGGTTTTGGCGATTTCATCGCACCTGCGACAAGATAGATTGGGAGGATTTGTGCGACGCTTTGAAACGACAATATAAAGATTATAAAACAGATTTTGATATTAAGGATGAAATTTTAAGAAGAAAACAAAAACAAAATGAGACCTTCGACGAATTTTTCGATGCAATTTCAGCTCTCTGCGACAGCTTGCAAACGCCTTATTCTGATTTCGAGTTGTGTGAAACAATTCAACGGAATTTAAGACCCGAAGTAAGACATGAGCTTCTCCATTTGGAAATCACTCAAGTTAATCAGTTGCGTCGTGCGGTACGAAGGCACGAAAAATTTGTCAAAGATACGGCAATTCCTAATTTAAGTAAACGCTCAATTGCAAAGGGACAGGTGACGGAAATCGTCAGGGCTGAAGAACAGTTAGGTACAGATCGTAATTCAGAAGAAAATTATGAAGTTTGTTTAGTTTTACAGACACGTAAATGTTGGAATTGTGACAAGTCGGGACATAGTTTCGTAGATTGTGAAGAACCTCGAACTCTATTTTGCTATGGATGCGGGGCAAAGAATATTTATAAACCTCAATGTCCAAACTGCTCCCAGAAGCAGGGAAACTCATTGAGGGATGTCCGTACGAAAATGGACGGACATCCAATTCGGAAGTAGAACGTGCTAATATAACTAGTAATTCAAATAGACCGATTATGATAAACAAACCTGAAATAGCTGATATAAAAAACAAACCAATTGCTTTGGGAAGACTTGATATGCCAGGAATTCATCCGCTACAAAGACCCTATCATGTGCGTCTTGAAGAGTACAACCGTGCGAGGAATAGGATATTTAATAGTACAAATTCTGAGGAAAGACCTAAAAGATCCTCAAGAAGGATTCACGAATATTACAAAAGAAGACAAATGTTAGGTAAATTTATTATATCATCCTTAGTAGCTAAAGTAAATGACAATCGACCGTACATTTTGTTAAACATAAAAGACAAAGATTGTTTTGCGTTATTAGATAGCGGCGCAAATGTTAGTGTTTTGGGTGGAGACATATGCTGTAAAATTATTAAAACTGAAAACTACCAACGATGCATTGGCAATGTAAAGACAGCCGATGGACAACAGCAACGTATTGAGGGTACGGTTATACTAGATGTCAGGTATAATGGTCAAACAAAATCAAAGGAATTTCTGTTAATCCCATCAATAGTTCAAGAAGTGATATGTGGAATGGACTTTTGGGAAAAATTTGGCATACAAATTGCAACGATAGATACGGTTAGAGAGGATGTATCAGATAAAGATCCAGGCAAGATTCCAATGACGGCGACACAAAAGCAACAACTTCAGAAAATAATTGATTATTTTCCAAATTCTGACCGCGACGGACTTGGGTGTACATCTCTCATTGAACATAATATTGATACGGGAAAAGCCATGCCAATAAAACAAAAATATTACCCAATCTCTCCAGCAAGAGAAAAGCTTTTATGTGGTGAGATTGACCGGATGCTGAGTAGGGGTGTTATTGAAGAATGTCCGTCATCACCATGGTCATCTCCGGGGGTTTTAATCATGAAACCTGGGAAAGTTCGCTTCTGCCTAGACTGTCGTAAATTAAATTCCGTAACCACAAAAGACGCATATCCTATCCCGAATATAGACGGACTTATTTCGAGACTTCCTCCAATTTATTATATTTCCAAGGTGGATCTAAAAGATGCATTTTGGCAAATTAAATTGGATGAATCATCTCGACCAAAGACTGCATTTACCATCCCTAATCGGCCACTGTACCAATTTACAAGAATGCCGTTTGGATTGTGCAATGCTCCACAAACAATGTGTAGACTAATGGACCAAGTCATTCCGTATAATCTAAAGTCGAACATTTTTGTTTACTTGGATGATCTTCTGATAATTTCTAAAGACTTTGAGACCCACTTACAACACTTACAGGAGGTGGCTACACAACTTCGACGAGCTAATTTGACTATTAATGTGAAGAAGAGCAGTTTTGCTATTCGACAGATTCAATATTTAGGTTATATAGTCGGGGAGGGATGCCTAAAAGTCGATCCGGAAAAGGTAAAAGCAATTACAGAATTTCCTGTTCCTAAATCGATTCGACAACTTCGTCAATTTCTTGGAATGTCTGGCTGGTATCGTCGTTTTATTGATGACTATGCCACCATAACGTTTCCTTTAACAGAACTATTAACAAAGAAAAAAATCTTTACGTGGAACGAAAATGCACAGGAATCTTTTGAAAATATTAAGAAAAAGTTAACATCTGCTCCCGTTTTAGTTCACGCAAATTTTGAAAAGCCATTTATTCTTCAATGTGATGCAAGTATGTATGGTGTAGGAGCTGTTTTAGCACAACTCGATGATGAGGGGCTCGAAAGACCTATAGCTTTTATGTCACAAAAGTTGAATAAGGCTCAAAGGAATTATTCCATTACTGAATTAGAGTGCCTGGCGGTAATCCTTGCTATAAAAAAATTGAGAGCGTATATAGAAGGCCATGAATTTAAGGTCATAACAGACCATGCGAGTCTAAAATGGCTGATGAGACAGAAAGACTTAACAGGACGGTTAGCAAGATGGGCTCTCAAGTTGCAAGGTTTTAACTTTTCAATAGAACACCGAAAAGGTAAAGAAAATATTGTTCCAGATGCATTATCGCGGGGTTTTGAAGACGACATAATGGTAGCGGAATTGGATTTGCCAATTTTGCCTTTAATCGACCTTAATTCCAAGGCATTTGAAAGCCTGGAATACCAAAAATTAAGAAGTGAATTTCAAAAATCAGACTTACCGGACTATAAAGTAGTTGACAAATATATATATAAAAGGGTAAAGTTTTCATCGGGTAATGAGGATGAGTCGGACTCGTGGAAACTGTTCGTACCAACGGAATTACGAAAAGATGTTATTTATGCCGCTCATGACGTACCTAATGCTTCACACGGCGGAATCGCTAAAACCTTACATCGTATTCGGGAATTTTTCTTTTGGCCGAAAATGGTTGTTGACGTTAGGAATTACGTATTGAAATGTGACTCCTGTAAAACCTCCAAAGTGCCGAATATCTCACTGAAACCACCAATGGGTCAAATGGTTGTTACCGATAGGCCATTTCAGCGACTGTATTTGGACCTGATTGGACCTTTTCCGCGTACCAAAAATGGAAACATTGGTATTTTAATTATAATGGATCACTACACAAAGTATACGTTTTTAAAACCTTTAAAAAAATTCATAACAAAACCTATTGTAGACTATCTGAGCAACGAGATTTTTGCAGCTTATGGAGTCCCGGAATTTATTGTTTCGGATAACGGTAGCCAGTTCAAATCAAAAGAATTTAAAAAACTGATTGAAAAATATGGCATTATTCACCAATTTACAGCAGTTTATAGCCCTCAAGCAAACGCGTGTGAAAGGGTAAATCGATCAATTAATGAGGCACTTCGATCGTACATTCAAAATGATCAACGGCTATGGGATAACTATTTGTCTAGCATAAATTGCGCAATTCGTAACAGTGTCCACCAAACAACAGGACGTACTCCTTACGAACTTCTTTTTGGGCAAACAATGATCACTCATGGACACAATTATAAAATTTTACGTAACCTGAAACTATTATCAGAACTAGACACGGAAATAGAAAGACAAGACAATTTCACTCTTTTACGGAATGATATACAGACAAAAATTAAGAACGCATATATACGAAACACAAAATCTTACAATCTGAGATCTAGAAAACGTGAATTCAATATTGGCCAAACAGTATTTCGTCGTAATTTCACACAGAGTTCGTTAGTAGATAATTTTAACGCTAAATTGGCACCAACCTGTATAAAAGCTCTGGTAAGGAAAAAAATTAGTAACGTGAATTACGAACTCGAAGATATTCACAATGATCATATTGCTGTATATCACGTAAAGGATATTTGGACCTAACATCTTGTATTTTTATGGCATCATCGGACATTGCTGCTTTTAGATTAAATCCTGCAGCAGGCTTTGTATTTCATCTAATTTGTGGCATAGAGCCGTTTCAAGCATTAGTAATAACACCATGACTTTTTTTTACTAACTTTTTCGTATAGGTGTATGAAATAGTAAACATTTGGTTCTTTAAAATTAACAAATTTCAAAATTTCGTTTCTTAATCGCAGTTAGCTTTGCTTTAGTTCATTTAGTTCTAAATGTATTCTTTTTTTTTCAAACAAAATTTCAAATTTTCAAAATTTGGACATATTTTTTTTAATCGTAGTAGGCTTTTCGTTTTGCTCTTAAAAAAAAAATAATCGTGTGTACTTGATTAATACAAATAAATTCGTTTGCGAAAAGATTTGATTTTTTTAAATTTGAATCAAATAGGCATTGCGTTGTTATTTATAGAAAAAAACAAGCAATGGTAACTTGATTGAAATGTTGGATTTTCAGTTGTTAAAATTTTGAAATTTGTCTTATGCGAATTCAAGTAGGCTTAGTAATTTTTTTTTTGCTTGGTTTTGTCCATAGAAGGGAAAAATTTTCTGAAAACAAGATTTAATCAGTAAAAAGTAGCACGTTGGTGAAGACAGTGTTGTGGAAATTACAATCCTTAAATAAAGTTTTTTTTATATTGTGTTTTGATTTTTGTGTGTGCAAGGATCCCAATAAATAGCAGTGGTATCCTTCGGAATTTTTTTTTTACATTATTCAAATTTTGAAATTTTAAATGGTAAGCATTTGGTTTTTATGTGGTGAACGAGAAGATAGTGAATTTATTTAATGATTTGCAGATTACAGGGATATTTCCCTAATCATGAAAAATACAAAAGTTTGTAAAGCTGTTTTCACCAATAATAACTATATGTCCAGACGATTTGGAAAATCGTTGAATTAGAGAATTTAAATCCATAGTGGAGTTTCGCAAGTCCCAAAAATAAAATAAAGGATTGCAAATTAAAAGAAATAAAGAAGAAAACACAAGTGCTTTCAAAAATATTAAATTTTATTTGAACATACACTAAAATACACCAACACAAAGTGATTTAGCACGATTTGGCAGCATCCTTAAATTGGGAATGTACCCATTTAGCGCAAGAAAATTTTAATTCTATGTTAAACGAATCAAAATCATCATAAACAATTTTAAACTATATATATAAAAATATATACATATAGTTCTTTTCGTTTTTAAACTAATCATAAACAAAAAAAAAAAAAAAAAAAAAAAAATAAAAAAAAAAAATAAAAAAAAATTATCTTAACTTATTACGTAATACTTATTAATTGTAAAATAACTGAGTAATACGTTTTAATGTAAAATCACACACACAAAAATACATTTAATCCTCACACCATAAAATATATCAAATACATACATATACCAATCAATACTAACACACTAAATACATTTTATACATAATCAAACACATAAGCAAGATCAAAATCTTTAACATTTAAATAATTAATTAATCACCAGTCTTCAGTCATCCGGCGCCTGCTGACTTCAAAGGACATTCTCAATGTAAGTAGTAAATTTTAGATTTTGATCAAACTTGTACCAAATACCTTTTATTTTCACACTTTCTTATAACAAAATAATATAAATTGATAATTTTTAATTTTTAAATAATTTTGAAATATTTCTTTTTACTAATTTCATAACTTGATAAGAAATTAATATTTTAATATTCGATAATTAATCCTTCAAATTTTTTTTTTAAAAAATGATTTAAAATATTGCGTAAAGATTAGTACATTAGTGTTCACCTAATTTCATATGTTTAATTCGATTTTTTTTTTTTATCTGTTAACACACTCAAAAATGTCAATTTAAAATTAAATTATTTTACTAAAATATTTATCTAGTTAATTAATTTAATAATTTTCTTATATAAAATACAATGTTGATCATTTGTCGTTAAAAAAAAAAAAAAAAAAAATGAAATTTTGAATATTTTAATTTAATCGCGAAAGGTGAAGTTGGAAGTATGGGGTAATTAGTTTTAGTTTGTTTCTAATTTGGGCTGACAACAGATCTTTCACATAGTCAGCATGGTGGGTGGGTATAGAACAGGTGTAGCATATTCCAGCTCAAGCTACACATCACATCTTCGACTGCTAATTCTATATCTTTACTGGTGTCTGTATGAATTGTCGTCTTTGTATATTTTGCTACCTAAATTATAAATCAACTGTAAATGATTCACAATTTAGTTTTATAATATTTAATTCGAATATGGGAACGTATCACACCCCCCCAACGACGAGCACAGCCGATACTAATAGGTAGCCCCGTTTCCAAAAGTAGACCATCAATTCAACGAATCGTTACAGAGATTTTTGGCGCCCAACGTGGGGCCTCGGTTATCGTAACTTTAGAATTTTTTTTTATATATCATCTAGATACTGAGGGCCTTTGAATCTTTTGAGTGCGATAATTTTTCATATAGATAACTTACTTTCTTTCTTATTAATTTTCATTTTTTTTGTGTATTGATAATTGCTAACTTGGTCATAATGGTTTACTGTTCATATAGTTCACCATTCCAATTCAAGCTTTTATTAAAACATAACTGTCAGGGCTTGGGTTCGGACTAGAGACGATGTTTCTGGATATGTTTCGGTTTCTTCCTCGTTCAACTGTTTGCTCTACCTTTCTATATTACAAATATAACATTTGGTTTCTTTACTTTTCCTTTCTAAATCATACTTTCTTTTTAAAATGAAACATAAACACATATATTTTGGTTTTGCTGGTGATTAGGACAAAGTATCTTGGTATAGTGTCGATTACTTTCCAGCATCAGCACCGAAAATTTCAGTTTTCTATCTCCTTTACTTCCTATTATGACTCCATTTTGAGACTGACTTTATTCTTTTGGCCAGAGTCAAAAGTTAACCATCAATTTGGTGTTTTATTCATCTTTACTTTTTTTTAATAAATATATTTATTTTTCTTGTTAACAGTCTTCGATAGTGGTCGATTTAAATTTAGTTGGCGTTAATAACTTAATTATTTTTTTTTGTTTTACAATTTTTTTTTTGCCTCTACTGAGATACTTCACCGAGTAGTGATAATTTGTAGATTTGAAAGCAGTACATATATTGTCATACCTTCTTGGAAGGATTTAGTCATTGAAAACTTTTAGCAGTGTTCGTAAGCTATTTCCATATTGCATACAAAATTTTAATAACTTATGTTAGATATTTAAATATACTTTTTTTCTTTATTTTACATACATTTAATGATAGACATTTATTTAAGTATATGTTAATATATGAGTATATTGTTTTTATTTTTGAGAGAAACTGAATTTTTTTGTTTACTTGGTTACCGGAGTTATATTTTATTTCTAAAATGCCTTTAATTCGTAGTACTGGAGATATTCCAGCACAGGTAGAACAAGAGGTATTTAACTCGACTGTAACCTTAGACGAGGGAGCTTGTGGAGGAACAAGAACTCCAGCATACCGAGGGGGAAGACCAAAAACACGGTTGCAAACTCGACGGGAGGCAACAGAACAGGAAAGTGCTGATCCAAACAGGGTGCAGCAAATTATGAATAATACCTTAATTGACTTTAGAAA
Source organism: Phasia obesa (assembly GCA_949628195.1). Lineage (NCBI taxonomy): Eukaryota > Metazoa > Arthropoda > Insecta > Diptera > Tachinidae > Phasia > Phasia obesa. The sequence continues at coordinate 45,968,705 of OX451219.1, read as the reverse complement.
TGAAATAGGTAATATGGTCGCTGATCTATTACAAAATTTTACATTGGCAAATGCCAGACCTAATATAGACGACAGACACAACGAACGAAATGAACACATTGAAAATTTAGGACACAACGAACGAAATGAACATATTGAAAATTTTGGACATAACAACAATAGACAGGATATGGCAGAAAGTCGTAGACTTTATAATCCACCTGATGTAGATCGAAACTCCGATAAGGTTCTGAACATAGTTCGGAATTGGAAGATACGTTTTACAGGCAATATTTCTGATATATCGGTTGACGAATTTATATATAGAATCAACACCTTAACGAGGTCAAATTTATGCGGTGACTTCGACCTTTTGTGCCAACACGCTCACATTCTATTCGAAGGTAAAGCGCTAAAATGGTTTTGGCGATTTCATCGCACCTGCGACAAGATAGATTGGGAGGATTTGTGCGACGCTTTGAAACGACAATATAAAGATTATAAAACAGATTTTGATATTAAGGATGAAATTTTAAGAAGAAAACAAAAACAAAATGAGACCTTCGACGAATTTTTCGATGCAATTTCAGCTCTCTGCGACAGCTTGCAAACGCCTTATTCTGATTTCGAGTTGTGTGAAACAATTCAACGGAATTTAAGACCCGAAGTAAGACATGAGCTTCTCCATTTGGAAATCACTCAAGTTAATCAGTTGCGTCGTGCGGTACGAAGGCACGAAAAATTTGTCAAAGATACGGCAATTCCTAATTTAAGTAAACGCTCAATTGCAAAGGGACAGGTGACGGAAATCGTCAGGGCTGAAGAACAGTTAGGTACAGATCGTAATTCAGAAGAAAATTATGAAGTTTGTTTAGTTTTACAGACACGTAAATGTTGGAATTGTGACAAGTCGGGACATAGTTTCGTAGATTGTGAAGAACCTCGAACTCTATTTTGCTATGGATGCGGGGCAAAGAATATTTATAAACCTCAATGTCCAAACTGCTCCCAGAAGCAGGGAAACTCATTGAGGGATGTCCGTACGAAAATGGACGGACATCCAATTCGGAAGTAGAACGTGCTAATATAACTAGTAATTCAAATAGACCGATTATGATAAACAAACCTGAAATAGCTGATATAAAAAACAAACCAATTGCTTTGGGAAGACTTGATATGCCAGGAATTCATCCTCTACAAAGACCCTATCATGTGCGTCTTGAAGAGTACAACCGTGCGAGGAATAGGATATTTAATAGTACAAATTCTGAGGAAAGACCTAAAAGATCCTCAAGAAGGATTCACGAATATTACAAAAGAAGACAAATGTTAGGTAAATTTATTATATCATCCTTAGTAGCTAAAGTAAATGACAATCGACCGTACATTTTGTTAAACATAAAAGACAAAGATTGTTTTGCGTTATTAGATAGCGGCGCAAATGTTAGTGTTTTGGGTGGAGACATATGCTGTAAAATTATTAAAACTGAAAACTACCAACGATGCATTGGCAATGTAAAGACAGCCGATGGACAACAGCAACGTATTGAGGGTACGGTTATACTAGATGTCAGGTATAATGGTCAAACAAAATCAAAGGAATTTCTGTTAATCCCATCAATAGTTCAAGAAGTGATATGTGGAATGGACTTTTGGGAAAAATTTGGCATACAAATTGCAACGATAGATACGGTTAGAGAGGATGTATCAGATAAAGATCCAGGCAAGATTCCAATGACGGCGACACAAAAGCAACAACTTCAGAAAATAATTGATTATTTTCCAAATTCTGACCGCGACGGACTTGGGTGTACATCTCTCATTGAACATAATATTGATACGGGAAAAGCCATGCCAATAAAACAAAAATATTACCCAATCTCTCCAGCAAGAGAAAAGCTTTTATGTGGTGAGATTGACCGGATGCTGAGTAGGGGTGTTATTGAAGAATGTCCGTCATCACCATGGTCATCTCCGGGGGTTTTAATCATGAAACCTGGGAAAGTTCGCTTCTGCCTAGACTGTCGTAAATTAAATTCCGTAACCACAAAAGACGCATATCCTATCCCGAATATAGACGGACTTATTTCGAGACTTCCTCCAATTTATTATATTTCCAAGGTGGATCTAAAAGATGCATTTTGGCAAATTAAATTGGATGAATCATCTCGACCAAAGACTGCATTTACCATCCCTAATCGGCCACTGTACCAATTTACAAGAATGCCGTTTGGATTGTGCAATGCTCCACAAACAATGTGTAGACTAATGGACCAAGTCATTCCGTATAATCTAAAGTCGAACATTTTTGTTTACTTGGATGATCTTCTGATAATTTCTAAAGACTTTGAGACCCACTTACAACACTTACTGGAGGTGGCTACACAACTTCGACGAGCTAATTTGACTATTAATGTGAAGAAGAGCAGTTTTGCTATTCGACAGATTCAATATTTAGGTTATATAGTCGGGGAGGGATGCCTAAAAGTCGATCCGGAAAAGGTAAAAGCAATTACAGAATTTCCTGTTCCTAAATCGATTCGACAACTTCGTCAATTTCTTGGAATGTCTGGCTGGTATCGTCGTTTTATTGATGACTATGCCACCATAACGTTTCCTTTAACAGAACTATTAACAAAGAAAAAAATCTTTACGTGGAACGAAAATGCACAGGAATCTTTTGAAAATATTAAGAAAAAGTTAACATCTGCTCCCGTTTTAGTTCACGCAAATTTTGAAAAGCCATTTATTCTTCAATGTGATGCAAGTATGTATGGTGTAGGAGCTGTTTTAGCACAACTCGATGATGAGGGGCTCGAAAGACCTATAGCTTTTATGTCACAAAAGTTGAATAAGGCTCAAAGGAATTATTCCATTACTGAATTAGAGTGCCTGGCGGTAATCCTTGCTATAAAAAAATTGAGAGCGTATATAGAAGGCCATGAATTTAAGGTCATAACAGACCATGCGAGTCTAAAATGGCTGATGAGACAGAAAGACTTAACAGGACGGTTAGCAAGATGGGCTCTCAAGTTGCAAGGTTTTAACTTTTCAATAGAACACCGAAAAGGTAAAGAAAATATTGTTCCAGATGCATTATCGCGGGGTTTTGAAGACGACATAATGGTAGCGGAATTGGATTTGCCAATTTTGCCTTTAATCGACCTTAATTCCAAGGCATTTGAAAGCCTGGAATACCAAAAATTAAGAAGTGAATTTCAAAAATCAGACTTACCGGACTATAAAGTAGTTGACAAATATATATATAAAAGGGTAAAGTTTTCATCGGGTAATGAGGATGAGTCGGACTCGTGGAAACTGTTCGTACCAACGGAATTACGAAAAGATGTTATTTATGCCGCTCATGACGTACCTAATGCTTCACACGGCGGAATCGCTAAAACCTTACATCGTATTCGGGAATTTTTCTTTTGGCCGAAAATGGTTGTTGACGTTAGGAATTACGTATTGAAATGTGACTCCTGTAAAACCTCCAAAGTGCCGAATATCTCACTGAAACCACCAATGGGTCAAATGGTTGTTACCGATAGGCCATTTCAGCGACTGTATTTGGACCTGATTGGACCTTTTCCGCGTACCAAAAATGGAAACATTGGTATTTTAATTATAATGGATCACTACACAAAGTATACGTTTTTAAAACTTTTAAAAAATTCATAACAAAACCTATTGTAGACTATCTGAGCAACGAGATTTTTGCAGCTTATGGAGTCCCGGAATTTATTGTTTCGGATAACGGTAGCCAGTTCAAATCAAAAGAATTTAAAAAACTGATTGAAAAATATGGCATTATTCACCAATTTACAGCAGTTTATAGCCCTCAAGCAAACGCGTGTGAAAGGGTAAATCGATCAATTAATGAGGCACTTCGATCGTACATTCAAAATGATCAACGGCTATGGGATAACTATTTGTCTAGCATAAATTGCGCAATTCGTAACAGTGTCCACCAAACAACAGGACGTACTCCTTACGAACTTCTTTTTGGGCAAACAATGATCACTCATGGACACAATTATAAAATTTTACGTAACCTGAAACTATTATCAGAACTAGACACGGAAATAGAAAGACAAGACAATTTCACTCTTTTACGGAATGATATACAGACAAAAATTAAGAACGCATATATACGAAACACAAAATCTTACAATCTGAGATCTAGAAAACGTGAATTCAATATTGGCCAAACAGTATTTCGTCGTAATTTCACACAGAGTTCGTTAGTAGATAATTTTAACGCTAAATTGGCACCAACCTGTATAAAAGCTCTGGTAAGGAAAAAAATTAGTAACGTGAATTACGAACTCGAAGATATTCACAATGGTCATATTGCTGTATATCACGTAAAGGATATTTGGACCTAACATCTTGTATTTTTATGGCATCATCGGACATTGCTGCTTTTAGATTAAATCCTGCAGCAGGCTTTGTATTTCATCTAATTTGTGGCATAGAGCCGTTTCAAGCATTAGTAATAACACCATGACTTTTTTTTACTAACTTTTTCGTATAGGTGTATGAAATAGTAAACATTTGGTTCTTTAAAATTAACAAATTTCAAAATTTCGTTTCTTAATCGCAGTTAGCTTTGCTTTAGTTCATTTAGTTCTAAATGTATTCTTTTTTTTTCAAACAAAATTTCAAATTTTCAAACATTTGGACATATTTTTTTTAATCGTAGTAGGCTTTTCGTTTTGCTCTTAAAAAAAAAATAATCGTGTGTACTCGATTAATACAAATAAATTCGTTTGCGAAAAGATTTGATTTTTTTAAATTTGAATCAAATAGGCATTGCGTTGTTATTTATAGAAAAAAACAAGCAATGGTAACTTGATTGAAATGTTGGATTTTCAGTTGTTAAAATTTTGAAATTTGTCTTATGCGAATTCAAGTAGGCTTAGTAATTTTTTTTTTGCTTGGTTTTGTCCATAGAAGGGAAAATTTTTCTGAAAACAAGATTTAATCAGTAAAAAGTAGCACGTTGGTGAAGACAGTGTTGTGGAAATTACAATCCTTAAATAAAGTTTTTTTTATATTGTGTTTTGATTTTTGTGTGTGCAAGGATCCCAATAAATAGCAGTGGTATCCTTCGGAATTTTTTTTTACATTATTCAAATTTTGAAATTTTAAATGGTAAGCATTTGGTTTTTATGTGGTGAACGAGAAGATAGTGAATTTATTTAATGATTTGCAGATTACAGGGATATTTCCCTAATCATGAAAAATACAAAAGTTTGTAAAGCTGTTTTCACCAATAATAACTATATGTCCAGACGATTTGGAAAATCGTTGAATTAGAGAATTTAAATCCATAGTGGAGTTTCGCAAGTCCCAAAAATAAAATAAAGGATTGCAAATTAAAAGAAATAAAGAAGAAAACACAAGTGCTTTCAAAAATATTAAATTTTATTTGAACATACACTAAAATACACCAACACAAAGTGATTTAGCACGATTTGGCAGCATCCTTAAATTGGGAATGTACCCATTTAGCGCAAGAAAATTTTAATTCTATGTTAAACGAATCAAAATCATCATAAACAATTTTAAACTATATATATAAAAATATATACATATAGTTCTTTTCGTTTTTAAACTAATCATAAACAAAAAAAAAAAAAAAAATAAAAAAAAATTATCTTAACTTATTACGTAATACTTATATAATTGTAAAATAACTGAGTAATACGTTTTAATGTAAAATCACACACACACAAATACATTTAATCCTCACACCATAAAATATATCAAATACATACATATACCAATCAATACTAACACACTAAATACATTTTATACATAATCAAACACATAAGCAAGATCAAAATCTTTAACATTTAAATAATTAATTAATCACCAGTCTTCAGTCATCCGGCGCCTGCTGACTTCAAAGGACATTCTCAATGTAAGTAGTAAATTTTAGATTTTGATCAAACTTGTACCAAATACCTTTTATTTTCACACTTTCTTATAACAAAATAATATAAATTGATAATTTTTAATTTTTAAATAATTTTGAAATATTTCTTTTTACTAATTTCATAACTTGATAAGAAATTAATATTTTAATATTCGATAATTAATCCTTCAAATTTTTTTTTTAAAAAATGATTTAAAATATTGCGTAAAGATTAGTACATTAGTGTTCACCTAATTTCATATGTTTAATTCGATTTTTTTTTTTTTTATCTGTTAACACACTCAAAAATGTCAATTTAAAATTAAATTATTTTACTAAAATATTTATCTAGTTAATTAATTTAATAATTTTCTTATATAAAATACAATGTTGATCATTTGTCGTTAAAAAAAAAAAAAAAAAAAAAAAAAAAAAAAATGAAATTTTGAATATTTTAATTTAATCGCGAAAGGTGAAGTTGGAAGTATGGGGTAATTAGTTTTAGTTTGTTTCTAATTTGGGCTGACAACAGATCTTTCACATAGTCAGCATGGTGGGTGGGTATAGAACAGGTGTAGCATATTCCAGCTCAAGCTACACATCACATCTTCGACTGCTAATTCTATATCTTTACTGGTGTCTGTATGAATTGTCGTCTTTGTATATTTTGCTACCTAAATTATAAATCAACTGTAAATGATTCACAATTTAGTTTTATAATATTTAATTCGAATATGGGAACGTATCACACCCCCCCAACGACGAGCACAGCCGATACTAATAGGTAGCCCCGTTTCCAAAAGTAGACCATCAATTCAACGAATCGTTACACTGTAGACCTTTGCTACTCTTCAGCTGATAGGTATAAAAGTTCTTTTTGCAGTTTTCAAACTCGCTTACTGCTTTACGATAACTACTTTCATCAATAAATTGTATTTTTGTCTCATCAATGTTACCACGCTTAATGGGAATTACATAAAATGAGTTCTCGCCAATAACTGTAATTAAATTTTTTATTAATTCGTTCGAATTTTTCTCCCTTAAATAAACTGGAGGTGGTTTGAACGACTTAGTTGCCGTTTTATGTACACTCGTTTCACTATCTAAGATAGCAAAACGATTATGGGAATTTATTCCGTTAGAGTCCTTGTCTTTTTTACTTTAGCCATTCGTGCAATCTGCGAAGGTTTAGGGCTTCGACCTCTTTTCAATACAGTTATGTATCTGTCCATTCCCACTTGAGTCTTGCGTTTTTTTACACTATCCATATTATCTTTGGCAACACTGTGTTCAGAAGGCGATTTGTTTGTATTTATTTTATTGTCATCGCTTAGTAAAAGTGAAGAACAAGATTGGGCACGTATAACTGGCGTAGCATTAATACACAAATTATTTTCAGTTTTTTTGTTTTTATTTAATTCAGCATTGTCAACATTTTTGTTGCTTAAATTAAACAGGCTCATTAGCCTTTATTGTTTTTATTTTATTTTAAAAGTAGCAATTCAATATGCCGTTGTACAAAATAAAGAAAAGGGGAAAAAAAGAAAAAAAATATTTTACAAACAACTTTGTTGTTGTATTAAAACAGGTTTGTTTTTTGTTTTAAATTGTTCACACAATGTATGTTTTGTTTTTTGTTAATGCGAGCTTAAAAAAATCGCGTCCGCACTTATCAATGCCAAAAACAGAACTGTGGAAAATCAACTGAAACTGACTTTTTCGGAAAACCTATAATCTTAATCTAAACAGGAGTTATATATAATTATAATTTAAATAATTAATTAATTTTATGTTTACACATTCATTAAAACCAAAAGTGAAATAGAGAAATACACGTAGTTGAAATATAAATCAAATTTATAATTCGATTTTAGAATAATTCCATATGGCAGTGTATTGTACAAGCGTGTAAAATCGGCGTTTCTTTTCTGAAAGATACTACTCTGCTTTGAATAAAAATTAAGGGAAAAGAAGCATAGTTTCCTAAACATAATTTTATAAGCAAACCAAATTATAGAAAAGGTGAAAATAATTAATTAAAAGTTAAAGAAAGTGAATAAGAAGTTAAACAAATAAAATAAAGAATATAATTAAATGCAAATTATGAAAAGTTATACCACTCAGTGGAAAAAGTAAATGAAAATTCATTTTTATGATCAGCCACACGTGTGCCGAAGTGAAAAAAGCAATTTGTGTAAACACATCAGAAACCCATCAATATATGCTTGGAAAGGTTGTCTTAAGGTAACAGAATTATTCCTTATACCAGAATTTTGTAAAAGTCTTTCTATGTAAATCAGTGCAAATTATTTAACAATAAAATTAAGTTTAATATACCAGTGAGCATTTTACATTGAATAATACACGGCAAATTTAAAGTCTATATCTATATATGTATTGCGTAATTAAGTTTTTTCTTGAATACCAAAATCTTACTCTCATATAAACAAAAAAAAAATCCGCAAAGTAATAAAAAGTTAATCTAGAGAATAGTAAAGTTTAAAGGATAAACTAGTACTAATTTGTAATACTACCTTATTAAATTTGTTGTTAGCTAATATAAAACAATTTTCGGAGTATTTTTTAAAGTATTTTTTACATATCTTTTGATTCAGTTGCTTTTAAATTTTATAAAACTTTATATGTATATAAAAAATGGCTGGTGGAAAGAAACATCAATCTTCCCTAGGCAGGAAACATAGTGTTGAAATGTTATACCAATAAAAGAATAATGTTCTAACTATTATTGCTGGAATACGGCGTATCATTAAGGAAAAAACTATAGGTCTGTTCAGTAACTTTCCGAGCAGAAACTAGCAACGAGAGAGTAAACCAGAAATTTACATAATTACTCTCCTAAATATGAAAAAGTAAATGAACGCCTTACTAGCAAGAATTAGCAAGTAGACCATGGTGGAGTCAGAAGGGTCTTAAATTTTGTACCGATTAGACCATCAAATAGTACCTTTGTAAACGTAATTGTACTTAATGGGCAAACATAAAGTAATCTACCGTTTTTAGCCAGAAATGTTGCTTTAAAGAAGTTCAAACTGATAATAGTAATCTCAGGGAAACCATAAAAATAAATGAAACAACAAAATAAAAGCAGAAATAAAATTATTGTTTTAAAATATTGGGTAGTTTTTGAAAGAGTTCATGATGCATTTAAGCTTTAGATGTCAATATTTTTGGTTAGTCAGTGCTAATAAACATTCTTACTTCAAAGAAATTTCTACAATATTTAAATTAATAATATTCCAAAAAACAAATATGTTTATTGTTCAAAATATATTAAAAACTGTACAATCACAATTTTAAAATCAGAATTGTAATTGAAAAAAGTACGATTGCAATAAATACATATATCATCACTGATTTTTTTACTATTTATTATTTAAAAACAAAAAGACCTAAAATTAAAACCTAAATTTAAAAAGGAAAAGTTAAATTTTATCGTTTGATAACCTCGCTAAATTAAAGAAAAACAATATACAAACAAAATTTTATTCACTTTTATATTATTTTCACTACTTTTCCTTCATATTGAAAAAATTTCTTTTTTCCAAAAAATATTTTAAACACAAACATCCCGAATCCAAATCCCGAACAGCTGATTGAAAAATTCTTGCTAGTAAAAATTTTACTAGCAAAAGCTTGCAAGTAATTTTTTTTCTCTCACATTCTCTTGTTTTACTCTCTCGTTGCTAGTTTTTCGAGTTAATGAACACTTTTATAGTAAAAATTAGTAACAATTAGTACTAACTTTCAGTTACTGAACAGAGCTTATTTCTTTCAAATCGAATGAAATAAAATGCCGCATAGAAATTCTTGACCAATATATTGATCAGGCAATGGCCTTTCAATCAGAGATTGATCCCTCAAATAATGAGAGAGAGGATCTTGAGAATTTATATGTCTCTACCAAGTGCTTACTTATTGATCTCTTGCCTTCAAACAAGCGATGTTTAAGTGACTCAGCTTTTAGTTGTCAAGGTCACAATAATAGAATACCTAACATGAAACTGCCAAAATTCAGCGGCAAGTATTCAGATTATAAAAATTTCATGATTTTATTCGAGAATTTAATAGATAATAACCCTAACCTAACAGATTTAGAGAAATTTATCCATCTTCTATCATGTCTCTCGGACGAAGCTCTCGGTACGGTTAAGGCATATCAAATAATGGAGCAAAATTATCCCAAAGCTATTGCCAGTTTAAAGATGGTGTATATCCATGCTTGATATTTTTTGATAACATTTCGAAATTATTCGATCTTCCTGAAATGTCAAAACCTTCTGTCTTAGCTTTGAGGATCATGATAGACACTATCTCAGCAATATATGATTCGCTTTTGTCGATTGGCGATGACAAAAGCATAACAAACGCAATTATAATTCATCTTGTAATGCACGAAATCTAAATGGGAAGAGCAGCTAAATTTTGAAAAGTTGCCATTATGGAGTGATTGCGAGGCGACTTTGAACAAACGTTACCAAAATATTTCAGCTGATGAAGCTTCAAATTCTGGCTCAAAGCCAAAGCCTTTTACTAACAAGATGAATGAAACTAAGTCTAAAAGAGCGCAATCAGTGTTATGCCAATCTAAGCCGCAGCATGTGGTTTCAAAATGTATATTTTGCAGGTCAGAGCAGCACTTTATATCTACTTGTCCAAATATTGTCGCAATACCGTTTAAACAGATTTTTGACTTTATAAAGAACGTACCAGCATGCATAAATTGCCTTAGGAAAGGGCATACAGTTTCAAAATGTAAAACTTCAAAGTGCCGAATATGTAATCGTTGTCATCACACTCTGTTACATCAGTATACTTCCGTTGATGCTCAAAGTACAAATAATAATCCTAACTCAGGTGCAGATCCGAATCAGGCATCAACATCGCGAGCCTTTGTCAACCATTCATCTTCAGATGAAGACAATATTTTGTTAGCTACTGCTGTAGTTAAAATAAAAAACAAATTCGGGCAGTACATACTGGCCAGGACATTGTTAGACTCTGGCTCACAAGAAGAACAAAAACTTAATCTAATAGGTATTGGCAAATCTAATTCATCACCTAAATTCAAATTGCAAGCTACGGTGAAATCTAGAATAAATAATCATGAGTTCTCTTCATATTTTTGGGTACTCACATCAATTTCAACATATCAACCAGATCACGTTATTTCAACAATAGACTGGAACGTGCCTAATAATTTAGAGCTGGCTGATCCACACTTTTATAAACCCCAGAAAATTGATTTGTTGATTGGCGCTGAGGAATTTTTCGAATTATTTTGTATTGGTCAAATTAAAAAGAGTCTTGGTTTACCTACTCTTCAAAAAACTTTGCTTGGCTAGATAGTATCTGGAAAATATCGTCAGCAAAACAGTTTTCAATCCAATTCTTGCCATTTAGTAAATAGTACTGAAAATGAATCATCCCTTGATTCACTTATACTAAGATTCTGGGAATTAGAAGAAGTCCAAAAGAAGAAAAAATATTATTAGTAGAAGAACAACAATGCGAGGAGAACTTTGTTAAGTCTGTTCAACGTTTCTGGAGGATTTAAAGTGACTCTGCCTTTTAAAAATAATGCAAACAAGCTAGGTCTATCTTATGAAACTCCCAAACGACGCTTTCTTTCTTTAGAGCGTAGGTTATTAAAAGATATGACTGTAAAAGAAATGTACAACATGAAAGAGTACATCAGCTTAGGTCACATGTCCTTAGCAGATAACAAAATTCCTGATTTTCCGCATTATTTTATACCGCATCAATATGTACTTCGACCTCAAAGTAGCTCAACAAAACTTCGTGTAGTCTTCGATGCATCATGTAGAACATCTACACAACTCTCACTAAATGATTTGTTAATGGTTGGCCCTACAATACAGGAGGAGTTGTATTCTACATTAATTCGTTTTCGTACACATAAATGTGCAATTACGGTTGACATTGAGAAAGTGTACCGTCACGTTATTATTGACGAAGCCGATAGAAATTTTCAGATGATTTTGTGGAAAAAATGTCTGATCCCTTGCAACTATATCATTTAAATACTGTCACATTTGGTATATCGTCAGCGCCATTTTTAGCTATACGATGTTTATTTGACCTAAGTAACTTGTATAAAGAAACTTATCCAATTGCATCTGAGATCATTCGAAAAGATTTTTACGTTGATGATTTGCTAACTGGCGCTGATTCAATTGAGAAAGTCGAAAACATTCGAGCACAAGTTTCTGAGATATTGCGCTCCGCAGGGTTTAATTTAACTAAGTGGGTTTCAAATTACATTTATTCAGATTCTAGTGTAATAGAAAAAAATTTGCAGATAAACAATTCTGATTCGATAAAGGCGTTGGGTACTTATTGTCTACCTAAAACTGATATTTTTAAGTATCATTTAAATGAATCTTTTCACGAATTAAAGTCCACTAAGCGGAATATTCTCTCAGTATCAGCCAGGCTTCAGAAGCTTGACTGGGATGAGTCAATTCCAATTCGATTGCATACGTCAGGAATTCAAACATAACATGTCGAAAATTAATATTGTTGAGGTTCCTCGATATGTTAATACTATTAAAAACTCTAGTTGCCAAATACATGGGTTTTCTGACGCATCTTTAAGAGCTTATGGTTGCTGTATATATGTCAGGAGTGAAAGTCATGGAATAACCACAGTAAAACTTTTGACAGCCAAATCAAAAGTACCAAATCCTTGCTATGACTAGAGCTTTATGCAGCACATTTGTTAGCCAAGTTATGGTCAAAAGTCAGAAAAATGTTAAATGTCGATATTGAAAGCGTAATATTTTGGTCTGATTCGGAAATAACTCTCCATTGGGTTCCTACTCACCCATCAACTTTGAAAACGTTTGTATCTAATAGAGTGTCAGAAATTCAAGACCTGGCAGACAGTGTAACCTGGAGGCATGTTCCTTCTAAACTTAATCCGGGGGACATTGCTTCAAGAGGTTGCAACGTGGATGAACTTACTGACTCTATTTGGTTTGAAGGTCCTCTATTTTTAATGGAAATAAATGAAAAGTGGCCTATAAATAGATGAAAGCGAAGAAAATTATCCCTTTGTTAAGCTTATTGAAAAATGTTCTTCTTATCAAAAGCTCATTCAACCAAACGCATACATTTTCCTTGCAGATGTCTGCAAGGGGAATACAGACAATTTTGGAGAACATCTCTCAGCTATAGAGATAAAGTTTTCATTTCTTCATATAATTCAGATAATACAGGCTAGAACATATACAGAAGAAATCAAAAAGTTAAAGAATAATGGAAATCTGCCTTCACATTTACAAAAATTAAATCCATTTATCCACGAATTAGAGGAATAATCCCAAAAATTTTCACTTATTAGAGTAGGCGGGCGATTGGTAAATGCACCACTTTCATATGACGCTAAATTTCTTTTACTAATGCCATAGCGATCACATTTTATTACTATATATTTACGTCATTTGCATGTTTGAAATTGCCATGCTGGAGTAAAAGCTTTAATTGCTCTTCTTCGACAGCAAATATGGCTGATAAATGCAAAAAAAGCATGTACCAGAATAGTAAGAAGTTGTACACACTGCTTTCATTATAAACCAAAATTAATGAAACAAATTATGGGAAATTTACCCGCAGATAGGGTGAGCGCTCTACGCTCATTTAAAGTATGTGGCGTGGACTTTTGCGGTCCTGCAAATGTAACCCTTAAAATTCGAGGACGGCCACCTGTTAAAATGTACATCGCAGTTTTTGTATGTTTCACTTCCAAGGCTGTTCATTTGGAACTGGTGTCAGACC